>CM021110.1:230319107-230919107 GCA_007115665.2 Sequoiadendron giganteum | reverse complement strand
AGCGAATTTTATGGCTCCCTCAAAAGGTTAACTTTTTTTTGGTATTTTTAAAATTGCTTCAATGAGAAATTAGCTAACAACATGTAGTTTATGCCCAATTTTTCTAATAATTTTTTAATGAATATTTGATTTTTTAATAATTTTCAAAGTGGACACTTCCTGACAACCATAATTTTAGCCATGTTACCCCTATAAATTTTGAAAACTAATTGAAAAATATTTTTTAATATGTGTAGAATGGATTATAGTTTCTAAAAATATAATTTATTTGAATTTTGATGAATTGTTAATTTATAAAGAATATAATACCAAACACTGGTTTTTGCCAAAAAAAAGACACGGAAACAAAAGAAATTAAACATGAAAGGCTTAACACTGTCAAAATGAGAAAAAATATTACATTGTTAGATATTTAAGAGAGAGCCTAACATTACCTAGGTGTTCAATTTGTTCAACCTTGAAACACATGCAAACTTGATGCTTAGCACAAACATGATTATGTGAAATATTCTAGTATTTTCAAAAACACATCTTTGGCCATTCGGAAGGCACTCCAAGCCTTTGGGTTGGTATTCCAAAGAAAATACCAAGCCTAAGGCATGGGGATTCCCAAAGAAAGAAGCAATTCAATTATTTTATAATGCGCTCATGTTATTTCATAGTTTCAACATATATTTTTTGTGTTTGTGCTTGAGTTTCCTAAGCAAGACATAACATGAGTGTGTTATAATGTGCTCACATTATTTCTTGCTTTGTGTTAAATTTTAGTCTACTAAATGTATGTATATATATTTGTATGTATGTATGTATCAATGTATATATGTATGTAATAGTGTATGTATGCATGTAATATTTTATGTACATATGTATGTAAGTATGTATGTACATTCATGTATGTATGTATTTAGAGGGAGGGAGAATTGTAAGAGAGAGGGAGTTAGAGACCTCAGAGAGAGGGGTAGTGAGACATAGAGACTTAAGAGAGGGATTGGGAGTGGAAAGGAGAGAGAGAGGGGGGGGGGAGTGGGAGAGAAGAGGTTGAGGAGAGGGACTTATCTAGGTAGGGTGGGAGGGATAGAGGGAGAGAGAGGGGGGGTTGGGAGAGAGAGAGAGAGAGAGAGAGAGAGTTATCTAGGTAGGGTGCCAGAGGGACATAAATAAGAGAGAGCGATAGAGAGGGAGTGGTAGATATAGGGAGTGAGAGAGGGAGTTGGAGAGAGATAGAGGGAGTGAGAGAGATAGAGAGGGTTATATAGGTACAGTGCCAAAGGGAGAGACTTGAAAGATAGGGAGAGAGAGGGAGTGAGAGAGAGGGAGTGGGAGAGAGATAGATGGAGTGATAGAGAGACTTGAGAGAGAGAGAGGGTGTGGGAGGGAGAGACTTCAGAGTGAGGGGGAAAGAGAAAGGGAGTGGGAGAGAGGGGGTTAGAGTGAGAGAGGCTTATCTAGGTAGGGTGGGAGGGATAGAGGGAGAGATATTTATCTAGGTAGAGTGCTAGAGGGAGAGACCTGAGGGAGAGAGGGGGTGGGAGAGAGAGACTTGAGAGATAGGTAGAGAGAGGGAGGGAGTGAGAGAGAGGGATTTAGTGAGTGGGAGAGAGTTAAAGGGAGTGAGAGAGGGAGAGGGAGAGAGAGGGTGGGAAGGAGAAACCAGAGAGAGAGGGACTTATCTCGATAGGGTGGGAGTGAGAGAGAGAGAGAGAGATTTATCTAATTATGTAGGTAGGATGCCTGAGGGAGAGACATGAAAGAGAGAGGGGGTAAGAGGGAGTGGGAGATAGATCGATGGGAGAGAGGGAGTGAGAGACTTGAGAGAGGGAGAGGGAGTGGGAGGGTGAGACTTGCGTGAGAGAGAGACCCGAGAGATAGGGAGAGAGAGAGAGACCTAGGAGGGGGAGAGGTTGTGGGAGGGAGATACCTAAGAGATAGGGAGTGGGAGAGATAGGGTTGGAGTGAGAGGTACTTATCTAGGTAGGGTGGGAGGGATAGACGGAGGAAGAGAGAGTTATCTAGGTAGGGTGCTAGAGGGAGAGATATGAGAGAGAGGGGGGGAGGGAGAGATCTAAGAGATAGGGAGAGAGGGAGTGCGAGAGAGAGGGAGTGAGAGAGATAGGGAGAAGGATTGGGAGAGAGATAGAGGGATTGAGAGAGAGAGAGACTTGAGAGAGGGAGAGGGGGTGAGAGGGAGAGACCTAAGAGATAGGTTTGGAGTGAGAGGGACTTATCTAGGTAGGGTGGGGGGGATAGAGGGAGGAAGAGAGAGTTATCTAGGTAGGGTGCTAGAGGGAGAGACATGAGAGAGAGGGGGTGGGAGGAAGAAACCTAAGAGATAGGGAGAGAGAGGGAGTGCAAGAGAGAGGGAGTGAGAAAGTTAGTGATTGTGAGTGGGAGAGAGATAGAGGGAGTGAGAGAGAGAGAGAACTAAGAGGGGGAGAGAGGGTGGGAGGGAGATACTTGAGAGAGAGGGAGAGAGAGAGGGAGTGGGAAAGGGGATTGGAGTGAGAGAGAATTATCTAGGTAGGGTGGGAGGGATAGTTGGGAGAGAGGGCACTAATGTATTTGACTCCAAATTTTGATGAATTTTTGTCGATTTTTTTTAACAAACTATTGTCGAAATACCGACGAAACACTCATGAATTTCATCACAATTTTTTCATCGCAATTTTGACCAACTTTTATACATCTAAAGTATGACCCAGCATCGTCAATCATCGCCATGGAAAATGGAATTTGTGTTCGTCGGAAAATTGACACAAAATTTATCGATATTTCAATGAACAATCACCAAACGTTCATCACACAATCACCAGATGTTTGTTGCATGTATAGAAACTTCGTTGGAGGTTTTGGTGGTTCGTCAGTTTAGGTGCTTCAAAATTGTGACAAAAATATCATTGCATGTATAGAAAATTTGTCAGAGGTTTTAATAAATGGTTTATATTTTACAGAAATGTGAATTATCATGGTCGTTGATGATAAGGCGTTAAATCTCAGTTGCTCCCTACCATCCTGTGATGACCCCACCATAGAGTATTGAATGATCACAATATCATGGGAAGGCACCATCTATCACATTCGGAGAGGCTAAAAGAACATCATGAATGTTTTAATATATTAAGGAAACCTTAATATATTAACTGGCATGCTAGTAAAGTGAATCTAAAATGCACATGCTTAAAATCGGTAGAGATTTTTTAATCTCAATAGAAAAGGTGCATGACATTTAAGGTCAAATTTTTCAACTGTTCAAATGAGCAAGTTCGTTGAAGATCAATTTATTTTTTTCCCATTCTCATGATCAAGGAAGTGTTGACACAGTAACACATGGTTCATCATGGGAATTACAGAGACGTTGAAGACACTATTGCAAAAAATTAGAGGTATGAAAGAATAGTGAAGTAACATAAAGTTGTGAAAGAGAAAATTGAGATATTCATATGAAGGACAACCATCAAACAAAGGTTTTAATCAAGACATAGTCATCCTTTGATAAGTTGAAAGAAATTCATGAGTATAAGAGGACAGTTTGCAATATAGTCATATACATTGTAAATGACAATGAATAAGGTTTTAAATTATTGCTCAAAGAGAAACTAGTAACCTAATCCTAATATTTGAACTCCATTGCATAAAATTTTATTGAAAAAGGAAAGTATTGTGTAGCTGAATACAAAAAACTCATCTTACAAATTTGCACAGCAAGCACAACCTATGAACTGGATTCTAAGTTTGCTAAAAAAGAAAATATCAAACTAGTGAATATTAAACTACACACTAAAATATAATTTTGTGGAAAATGAGAAATTTGGTGAGAAAAAGTACCTGCGGTGTGTCTTGGATACTTAGCTAGTGTACTAAAAAATAGGATTGCAAACCCAAAATTATTCTCACTTTGGAGATTCAATAGAAAAATATAGAATGCTATCCTAGATACTTAGCTCTTAGACAGTCAATAAAACAATATGAGCATGATTATGAATGGTTTTACCTAGTCCCACTCTTGATATCCATGTTTGAGAGCCTTCTCTTTAGGACCCCATGAATCCACTTTGATCCATTGCTCCCAAAATAGATATTAATGGGTAAAAAAGGAGCCATATTTAGACAAACTAGTTGTTGATTTATTCTAAGAAATTTAAAGACTACAAAAAGAAGATACCTGATGGGGATCATCTGGGCTTCCTAGAGAAAGAATTTCAATATGGCCTCAAGCAACAATGAATTTTTTTGGATTAGCTTCATAGTAAATCCTAACAGCATGACATTAAGGCTCCTCTTCATTAATTTGATGGTATGAAGAACCAGATCCATATCCTCCTTGAGATACATATCATATTGAATAGAAAAAAATAGTGACACAAGCAATCTGAATTGTGAGATAAAGCCTCCAAACCCTTTATGGAAAAATGACTTCTACCAAATAATAAAAATTTTAAAATTAAGTAATAACCAAGAAAAATAATTCCATACAATGTAGCTACACATGAAACTTACATATGGGACTGATCTTCCACTTCTAACTCTCCTTCTTATTCCATTTGAAGAGGACAACCTATACCCCTTGATTCAACTATGTAGTTTTAGCATTAACAAATAAAAATATTTTTAGCACAAGAAACAATCCTCACCCATCTAAATAAGCACCTGTAAGACAAGCCCGAAAATGTAAGTTTATCACAATCAAGTAAAGATTAAATCCTTATAATCAATCACATTAACTGGAAATTATTAATTGGATCAGTAAGAAGAATAAAATAATTAGGGTTGGGCACTATATAAACCACTACTATCACAACTATTGAAACATGCTCAAGCACTGGGTCCTCTCCCCTAGATTAACTTAAGGAAAACATTATTGTAAACACAATATGTATAGAAGAATATGAATGTAAAGGAAAATGGATATTAGCAAAACATAAATGTAAATAAAAGTAGTGTGAGCTAAAAATGAATCTAAATTGGTCTTGAACAAATAAAATCATAGCCAATTAACATTAAGTTATACTAACCTTGTACTCATTGCCATTATCAATCTTGAAGGTTACTTTGATGCCTTATGCAGAAACTCTCTAGCCACGAGGCAAGAGAAGGCAGGAAAAGCAAGTGTATATTGATGACTTCCTCACAATAAAAAAGAAACAAGAAACCAGTCAAACCTATTAGAAAAAAATAATCTTATGAATTGATTTTATTTGGTTTACTGGCTAATGGATATTGGACCTAGTTCTCTTGAATTGAGATACTACTAAGATGTGTTGACTGGTGATTTTAGACTACCGATATTCTACTTCAATCTCTATAAGTTACTTTTGTCTTAAATATATTCAAGATAACTCTGCAAAAAAATTCCTTTATCTCTTAGAAATTATGCAAATTATTTTGTTAATACTTCTCCATTTTGATATTTTCTTTCAAAAATTCATAGAAAGATATGTAATGCCATATTTGAAACTTACATATTTTAATTTTACTAGTTTTGTAATTATAGGATATGATTAAGTGGAAGCCTCCCATCAACAACAAGATCCACATATCCGTGTATCTATCACAATCAAGCCTCTAAACCCTTCAAAGCTGTCAAATTTTCCACTAACTTGTTATGCACTAAAGTCAAATTTTAGAATTATTTCACCACTAAAAATAAAATAAATAGAGCTTTGAAACCAAATCCACACACAACACAATGTTCATAGTGAAAATTTAGCACTTTCTTTTATCTTTTCATATTGGTTTGATGCTTCAAACGATGCATTTCTTATATTGAAAAGTGCATTACCTTATTGATCTTCTCTTTGTTTCGAGAATAGTTTAATATGCTCTACTTAACAAGGCCAACCACATGAAGGTGAAAGCTCATTTTGCCCCTACACCCCCAACCGCTACCCCCTCACATCACTCTTAATTCCCCATACCTGATCATATAACATTAATCACTCATTCATCCATTAATAACATATAACATTCATTCATTAACATATTCAAATTAATTCATTAATATATAACATTCATTCTTTCAATTTTTACATATTATCAAAAATATGTTTTTCATAATATGATTACAATAACTTTTTTTTTGTTTCTTTTTTGTAGCTAAAAAAATCTGAAGTGGAGTATCATTTTCTAAATCATGTCCCTTGTGCAAGGGAATCTATACTTGGAAAAGATAGAGAGGTGGACCTTGAAGGTTCAACAAGTGAATTTTGAAGACTTTTAAATCATATGCAATGAGTAAGTTACAAAATATGTTAAAATAGGTTGTTTTGTAATAAGTTGTCCATGTGTATCATGTTGACAAGGGATTATAGGTAGATAGCAGATGAATTTAAGTCATGTTCCTTATACAAATAAGGTCTCATTAAACCATTTCTAATAAGTTGGGTAAGTATGGGGTCAAAAAGAGAAAACATTGCAAACATGCATTGATGTTGGTTAATCAAATTGTGTAAGGGGTATAACCTTGACTTGCAACAGTCATTAGTAGTTCAAATTTTTGTTATAGAGTAGTTGGTCGGTTGTGTTGGTGTAATTAATTGTGTTGTACCTTGTCCTAGGTCATCATTACACATTAGTTAAGTTTAATTAGGGACCACATAGGAGTTGTTGGAGATTTTCCACCTTTGGTGGACTTATCATGTTATCACTTTATCATTTCCACCTTTTGTGGACACATCTTGTGATTCCTCTCCACCTTTTGTGGTAGATCCACCTTTTAGGGTTGTTATCACATTATCACTTTTCCACTTTAGGTGGAGTGATAGCTTTTCACAGTTTTCTCATGTCATAAGATTGTGACACTTGTCATAATCTTATGCCCTCCTATGTTCTCACCTTGGATATATAACCAAAGCATCTCTACTACATTTGTACATTGATACATACATTGATTCTATTTGCATTATTGGCATAATATAGTCTATTCTTGTCATATTGTCTCTATCTCTCTTATGCTTGTGCTTCCATTAGGGCTCTAGATATTGGGTGGCTACCTTCATAGCCAATTCTGATAGGTTGTAGGAGACAATTGAAAGTTGGAATCAATATGCATTCATGTAATCTCTCGAGGAGAGGGTTATTGTTCAATTCTAATAAAGAAAAGACATTCTAACAAATGCTAATCACTATCTTCCATGGGTTTTTCTGAACTTTTTTCTCTTGGCAAAAGCCTATACAAGGTGGATATGTTTTGAGACTATGAGAATTTTTTTGTGTATGTATTTACTATCTTATTTCATTTTTTTGGAGGCTTAGAATCTCTGTTGGTGCAAGAGGGATCAAAAAACACAAAAGTTGCACTTTTTTCTATGTTAAGGGCTTGGGGGTAACATTATGACAAATTATCCAATCTGCCTACTATTTTAAACTTGTGGCTTGGTGGATTGGATTGTATCATGGTTAGTTAGATGTAAAAAATACTTTGGAGACCAAGGAAAGGAAGGGACCCAACATGTTGTGATGTTCTAGGGTTGAGTAGGGGTGTTCCCACCATGAAAATAAGGAACCCAAGTAATGAATTTGAGGATTGTTGAGAGGAGTGGGATTTTGAGGGTTTCTCAAGTTAGGGAAGAGGTAGTGTGAGGTTTTTGGAGCCCTATGAGTGTTGAGAGAAGCCTAGGGTTGTGAGTTTCCTTAAACCCTTATTTTTGTGAAAGTTAAGAAGGGTTTGTGGGCAGAGGGATAAGACAAACTCTTGGGGTTCTGAGAGTTGGGAAATCCTAAGTTTGGGTAGCATTCCTAAGACTATGTCAGATTATTTTTGTTTGGAGGTAAGTTTGAGTGGGGGTTCCTTTGGAAATTAGGCCTAATTGTGAAGCCTAGAACCGAGTGTGTGTACTAAAATTCCATATTGGTCTAAAACAATGAACCTTAATTCTTGGGTATATTGTATAACCCTAAAAAGGGTACCTAAATCCACTTTTTGATTGCTAAGTGTTTTGGCAAGGTTGGGTGAAAATTGGCCTAAACTGGTTTTGGTGTGCTATAAGGGCGGGGTGAGGTGTAGGTTGCTAAGTGGAGGAATTTGTGGAATTGACAACTGAGATTGTGTGGAAACCTCTATACTGACACTAGAAATGATTTTAGCACCTTGCCTCTACATCAATCCCCCCTTCAGTTTTTATGAGCTTTGCTCGTGATCTTAATGTATGCCTAATTGTGTACTTATGATGTGGACAATTCTACAAGGGGGGTCTACTGTGATAGCAAAGAAAAGATAAATTGATATGTTTTATTATTATTTTTACAAATATTTCATTAATTAAAATAAAATTAGAGTGGTTCTCTTTACCTGATGGGGCCACATCATGTTCCTGATCTTGTCTTATAGCCTCATTCTCAACATGCTCAACACCCTCTAAATCCTAATTTGGAGTTGAAACATGAAAGGTTACATTAATCAATACACCAATTGCAATTAAATATTTTTAAAAGAACATTAGAGTGGTCCTCTTTACCTAATGGGGCCACATCATGTTCTTGATCTTGTCTAGCCTGATCATTCTCAACATGTTGATCATGCTCTACATGCTCTAAATTTGAAACATGAAAGGTTACATTAATTAATACACCAAATGCAATTAAATATGTTTAATTGTATTAACCCATATTGTGTTTTGTATAGCACATGAATACATCTAGTACCGGGATGCACACCATGACCTTCATCTATAGTTTGTGCTCAACCCTCACTAGGCTGCATTCCAATATCATGTGCAGTTTTATCATTGCTTGTTTGTTTAAAACAAATAGGCACATAATTACTTTATGGTGGAAATTAATATTGAATAGATTGCACAATTATTCAATTTTAAATAACCATTATTGAGTGTATTTACCTACGTGTTGGATGTAGTGGAAGATTGTGTTTTCCCAACCAAGATTCTTAGGCATTTAGCTAGGGCTCCATAGCCTTGCTAGAAGGCAATCTTTAGGTCCTCTTCTATGGGCACTATGTTGAATTCAGAGCCCTGCATTTTTGTATAAGATCATGAATTTTTCTTCTATGGTGTGATAAAACCAAAATTTTTTGCAATTTATTATTTGGATACAATATTTCATTTATTGATACTTACAATGCATGCGGATAATTTCATATAACCACCAGAGTCAAGTTTGTGTTGCCCGTATTTTTCTAGTTTTTTCTTTGTTTCCTTTGATGTGTCAGTCAGCTTAGGAAAAGTTTGAAATACATTAGATTATGTAAAAAGAAAGATTAATTAGTATATAATTACATTGTTGATAGTATCACATACCTTCATTGGCCTGGTGGTGTCTTTCCTTTTTTCTTTTCATTCTTCTCCTTTCCATCTGATACCAAGTCCTTCCACTCCCTCTCTGGAATCATGGGGGGATGCTTGTACTTTTTTCTTCACTAAATGTGACCTATATTGGTCCCTCACATACTTTAGATAGGTACCAACTTTCTTAAGGACCTTGGTTCGGTTGAATGTTTTATCACCAAAGAGCACAACTAAACGGTTAATGAGCTCATCTTTTAAATCTTGATTTTGGGTATTCCACCATGTACATATGGTGGAACCAAAGAGATCCAAAGTAATTTCACTTAGATGTTTATAAAAAACATCATTCTTGCAAAATGATCATGGGATCATTAGTCTAAAAAGAGTGATCAATAAGTAAATTTTAATTGGATTATATATAATAATAATTAAAACATTTTAAAGTACCTGACACCTTCTCTAGCTTTATGGGAATGAAATCCTCGGTCAATGCAAATGTGACCGACAATGTTCCCATACTGGTAATATGGGAAGATCCAAGAAATGTTACTAAAACATCACTAGTACTAGTGGCCTCTACATCCATAGGTACATGTCCTAGTGCATGTTCTGGCATGTGTTCTCTACCAGAGGATGCACTACCCGATGCCTGCATGGTATGTGTTGCTGGCATATCAGTCGACAATATAGGCATAGATGATGGGGTCAGATGATGTGATGTATGTGCAAGAAGATAATATCGACATTTGTACCAACCCCTACTCCCCAGGAAACACTTGCAATACCCTGATCATGTCCAGCAACATCATGAGGATGCAAATAATCCTTTAAAAATAACACATATTTTAGTTCATGACATAAAAGAGTACAAAATATAAAACCATGAATGAACTTATGTTATAATTAAAGATCTCATGACAGCTTACTTGCAAGTTATGTGCTCTCTCAGTCAATATTTTAACGCTTTCTCTTAACTCATTTATTTGAGGCACTATGAGTATCAACTGAAGGATTTCTTCATTGCATTTTTTTTTGGGTCTTCCTCATCATATCCATAGGGTTTGTGGAATATGCAATGTCATCATCGCATAATAGTGAATGCACCTCCCTATGGATGCTCTCCTCTACTATCTATGGTGCCTTTCCCCAATCAATCGACTGCAACAAGAATATTAAAAAAATTATCAAAATTAACCCAATAAACTTATGAAAGAAACATAATAATAAAACATTTTTCTCGTATCTAATTTGTACAATTACAATGAGGTAAACCTGTTGGGTAGAAGCACCTAAAGATGCATCATGATCTATGCTCTGGGTTGGAGTATTCCCCATACGATCAATGTCTCGTTGTGACAAAAACTAAATATAAACAAAAATTACCGAAATGAAACCAATAGACTTACAAAAATAAAACATAATAATAAAATGGTATATTCGAGTCATTAATTGGAGGTTGGGTAAAATGGTATATAGTACATACTACCCCTATAGTAATAGTGTTTGTATCTAAATTATTCAAATTGTAATCTCTTAGCATCTCTTCCCCTAAAGTTATTGATTTTATCGCACATACGAATACATGGTTTCCCTCACGTGCGTCGAATATGCTATTGGGTTGCTTATTTGTTGACCCAGGTCATGTAATGTTTATAAACCCTGCAATATTCCCTGATGCTTTTGGCCTTCTTTCAATCTACATATCCACTCCTTTATTTTGATCCTTATCTTCTAGTTGTATATAATTTGCTGATAGTGCATACCTACGCATACTTCATGTATATCAAAGTAGTTGCATCCAATATTTGTAACTGTAACAGGGTCTGATATACTCCATCAATTCAGTAAATTTTTCATAATAGACCTTTATGTCACCCATGCAAAATAGGCCCAAACCATGTAATGACGATGGTTCTATGCGATATATCCTCTAGTTGACACAAAAATCAATGTTTATTGGAGGAAGTTCCTTGGGTACCCATTGTTTCCATAGATGTTTGTACCTCAAGGGCACCTCGATGTCGCCTATGCTCTCATCATCATAAGAACATTACCCCCCTTTAGCAAGAAAAAATTCAATGTGTTTATGGAATTTTCTTCTAATCTTTTCACCTCTAGTCGATCTCCCTCTTTTAGACCTACTACATGTCTCGCTTTCCTCTTCTCTTCTTGAATTTCCCTCGCTGGAGGAAGACAAATCTAAAAAATACCTATTTGGTGGTACCTACACTCATAAGGATGTTGGATGAAGTTATTTCATGGTGTTTTGATCCCAAGGTGGCATTATGATTAATCTATCATTTCATCGCTAGAATTTGACAGGTTATAAGGTAATCAAGTCTTGATAGATTGCAAGTTATTATTACTACCATCCAAATGTGTCCATCACAAATCAAATCTACTTAACGTTTTAACTCCCAAACTTTTTAACAAGTGTTAAATGTGACTATGGTCCACTGGTTACACAACCAAGGCTTCAAATTTATTCTCTAATTGTAATCAAAGGACTTTTTCTCTTCATTCAATTAAATAAATTTGAAGGAAAACACCACCAAGTGGTTTATTGGACACCTACATGACTAAAAATAGCAGAAAATTTACATTTAATTTCCATATGTCTAAGTGGTTAACGGGGAGGGAGTGTGTACTAGGCCTGGTTAATTCATCATAATTTTATGCTTTGGCAATAAAAATTGTTTAAGTCATCTTAAATCTTCCTATGTCTAATTACTAGGAGACTTTTGGTATGTTTTAAGGTAGGATGAGTGGTTGCATCAATGTTCTAGTTCTTTATGACAAGGTTTCAACATCTTCAAATAGTGAAGGTTAGTGCTCATAGTCATTTGAAAAAACAACATTTTGATTATGTATGATGGTAGGATTTGATAACTTAAAATAATTGGCTACCTAACAAAATTAAAGTTAAAAGAAACTTTTTGAGTTTAAGGGGTTATCACTTTATTTCATCTTTACATATTGGTTTGATGCTTCAAACAATGCATTTATTATCCCACATCTATCATATTGTATTCTCATCCCATTGCAATTTTTGCAATTTTTGGAGGAGTTGATACTAAAATTTTATATCAAATACCACGTTCTTGAAGCAATTTTCTATGTTTTTACTATTTTTCTGAAGTTCTTTTGTGTTGTATGGATCTGTATAAGCTTGCAATTATATGAGATCATTGGTGTAGATAAATATATGTGTTCCTTTTCATTTTCATTTGTTTTGAAGTGCTAAATCACTATTTTGTGGGAGAAAATAATCAAATATAGGGACTGCCCTGTTTTGCCTGTGTAAGGGTTTGAGGGCTCAACAGAAATGACAACCACCAATCCACCCACTATCTTGGATTTGCAACTCAGTGGATTGGTGTTCAACATGGTATGATAGAGGCTCATTGCATTTATGGGTTTGTTAAAGCAATAAACTTGGCATTGAATTGATGCCCTAGGACTAACAAGGGCAATTTTCTTGTGAATTTATGGTTGTTAAGTTAGGGTTTATCAATTTGATGGATATCTTGGTAGAGTCATGGTGACACTATTTGATGGTCCAATATCTAATTTGAAACAAAAATATCTCTAACAACTCTAAAAGCTATAATGGGATGGAATTATAGGAACCTTCATATGAAGGATCTTCTAATGAAGGACCTTTGAATTAAGGTCTTCATTTGAAGGTCCTTCATGCAAAGCTTCCTTTTATAAAGCATTTTCGACATGAAATATTTAAAATAAAAAATACCTTCATTTGAAAGTCTTGACATGGTATAATTTTTTAATTAAGGTTCTTCATTCAAAGGTCATGACATCATCACCTTCAAATGAAGGTTCTTCATTCAACTAGTATTTTCTAATTTTGAAAATGTTGGATTATTTTTTTTCCTCATCCCACAAGTGGGACACACTTTTGTGCACTCACTCATTAAAAAATAGATGAATGTGTGATAATAATTTAGGGTTAAAAATAAATCCATTTGAGCCATTTATAAATGAAAGGACATTTCATGAAATCATATGCCTTGTCAAAGTTTTAACTTAATAGTAAGGGCATCATGAGTAATTTGTTGGGCCCATTCGACAATCTCTAATGCAAAGATTGAATTGTCTAGAATGTATCTACTATCAAGAAAGCCAATTTGCTTACCTATATGACTATATCTCAAGCAATAGGTTTAATTGTGATGACAATGATATTGACAAAGATTTTGTAATCTAGGTTTTGAGAAGAATAATTGGCCACCATCCTAGGAAATATTCTTCATTCTCACTTTTAGGTGTTAAAATCTAACAATTTCTTGAATGATGAAAGAGGTCAAATATCCTTTCGCCATGGTATCCAAGTACACATAGTAGTGGTCTTCTCTTATATGTTTGGAAATGATTTAAAGAATTTAGATAGGAATTATTCATTTAACCTAAGGTTTTCTCATAATTCCATCATTGGAAAAGTATGATCAAATTCTTCTATTATGAAGAATTTGATTTCTTCAAAGATTATATTCCTTTACTCATAATTTTTAAGGGTTGTGTGTGGAGGAGGTTATCACTACCAAGATGGGAGGAGACCTTTCCTTGCATATGTTTGTGGTGGAGGTATTAAAGAAGAATTGTATGCCTTTATTTCCATTCATTAGATCTAGCTTAGCCTAGCATATACCTGGGCTCCTTTTCCCCTATAAACTCCCATTTTTTTGAGTTTATGTTATGTAAGCGTAATTCCATGCTATGTTGAAATTTAAGAGGTGGAGAAGGCCAAAATGAAATAACCCTTTTTAGTTGTACCTTCGAATTTTTTCTTATTGTTTTATGTTTTTAGCAACTTTGTGGACATAAGATTTGAGGTAGGTTGTACAACAAAGAATAACATGTTCCCACCAACAACCAAGATGTGGGTAGATTATGGGAGTTTTTCCAAGACCTGAGGCTAGTCGATAAAAATGTGAAAGACTAAGCTATTTTATTTTTTCTATCTTATCTTATACCATTTTATGAGAATGGGGGTGCCAATGTATGAGAAGATATTTGGAAACTAGACATGAAAATTGCAGTTTAAAGAGAATGGGGGTGCCAAACTTATAGTACTCATTGTCCCTTGGTCGTCAATTTTCCCTGAGTGCCATCAACCTCATCCTAAACACTAGTATTGACCTTTTTTTCACTCCTCCATACTCTTCCTCGGCACTGGTATTTACATTTTTTCCACTCCTCGAAACTCTTCCTCGATGCTAGTATTGACCTTTTACTTCTCCAAATTGACGAGCTACAACTTGGTTTCGTTAAGTTTTAGAGTATGTTAATTAAATTTAAAATTATGGCACCATTTGGCTAGGTTTTAATATTAGACAATATAGTTAAGTATATATTAGCTATATTCCATAATTCCTCCAATCAAAACTTTCCAGCTCAGGAACCTTTACAACTCATATTTTTGGCCCCACCATCTCCTAAATCATCAAAGAAATCCATGCATCAACATTCCCTTGATATCATGATCGCTAACCATCTTGCAACTCTTGATCACATGATAGCGGGCAACTGTAGATCTTGATCTTTAATGAACTTGCTCATTCGAACGGTTGACAGCTTTAAATTTAAAAGTTGAGCACCTTTTCTATTGAGATTAAAATATCTCTTCCAATTTTAAGCATGTGTATTTTAGATCTACTTTAGTAGCTCACTAGTTAATATATTAAGGTCAGCTTAATATATTAAAAAATTCATAATGTTCTTTCAACCTCTTTGAATGTGACAGATGGCGCCTTCCCATGATATCGCAATCAATACAATATTTTAGAAAAGGGCTTTACAGCATCGCGGAGACCTGTGAAAACTTGACACATAACACATCGCTGGCACAACAAAGGGGACCCACCTAGGATGAAAATGATACCCATAATTTTTTCATAAAGACATGACCATGGGGACATTAGAGCTAGGAAAAACTTAGGGAAAAGATAAAAGGTTGACCTGACATGAAAATAAAACCTAAGGATATAACACGACCCCCCTTTAATGATATAACAACCCTCAACACATTTTCACTAAGGCCCAAAAAGTAACGATGAAATATAACTGATGTAAGGCTTAGCACAAAAGGATTGCAAATGGAAAAACCCTAAAGCCCCAAGCCATGAAAACCTGACAAAGAGTAAGATTAACTGGATACAAACAAAATTATTTCACTAGGGAAAATAATTCTGTCAAGGATCACTTTGAAGTGCTATCAAATTCTTTGTAGTTTTTACATTGGAATACAAATTATATTTAATTTTATGCCAATATACTTCTTTCATAAAGATATTTTTTTTATTTTTCCTTTCTATTTTCATCTTAAAATTTAAAAAATATATTCTATAATATAGAATTATTTTCAAATTGGGACAAAAGGGATTCTAAGAGATATATTTAATCATAAATTTTACCATCAACAACCTTTACAACTATCACTTTATGCCTTTTAAAGGCCTTTACACCTCAACCACCTCTACAACTGACATTTTAATCTTTTATGATCACATGAAACATAAAACACACTAATTTCAAGGTTGTTAACATCACTATTGAAATGTTTTAATTTTTTTACCTTTCAAATGTATTGAAACTCCTAGGACACCTCTAAGACCATGCTAGTGGCTCGATAATAGACTTATTATTGACATGACACTAAACTTGCACCTTTTTACATGTAAATTCTCCAATTTTCCTTAAAAAGGCTACAAAACTCTTTAGTGCAAGACTCAAACTCATAACTCAAAACTTCACCTAGAACATGACTAATGGTCTTGAGTGACCTTATTCACAATAAAAAATTCTTGAAATTCCTAAACCAACCTATTGACCTCCCTAATTATCATCACATGATTAAGCATAGAAGATGAGGTGTAGGTGCTCCTACACCACTACCCCATCCAAAATTTGCTTACATTACACAAAGCCACAATGTTCATCCAAGATAAGACAATAAAATCCTACCTTATATGTCCTAGTAATCAAATTAGAGATGATCCTAAAAATGACATTGCAAAGGGTGATTGGTCTAAAAAATCTAAACAACTTTGCAATTATTTCACTACTACGATCAATGTGTCATCTTTCATGAAATTTCCCAAAACACTATTCATTATGATCATATGGAAATTTCTAGGAGAGCTAAAATAGTTATAACATCATGAATTAAAGATTAAAGATTAAAAATTTCATCATGAATTAATTATGTAACCAGATAAGTCAAATATAATTCTATCAACAAATTAATATCAAATAGATAATACAATCGCATAACTCATACATTTCAATGTCATTGATCTTCTTCATCCATCTCTTTGTTTGTATCATCCAATCCAAATTTGACATTGTAAGGATTTGTCATATCATCACCATCATCATTGATATCAGTTTTGATAATTTCATCATCCACACGGATATCATCTTCATGAAAATTAACTCCTACATCATCATAATCTAGTTCCTCCTCTTCGACATCTTCATCAAGCACATAATCAACTAACTGTTGATCCTGATCATCATCTTCTAGTTCTTTGGTATCTTCTTCTTCCACCACATTATACTTTACCGGCCTTCCTCTTGGATCATGTCTAGCAACAAATGACCAACCTAGTTTACCTAGAACCTCTGAGTAAAATACCTACTCACATTGTCTTGGAAGAACATAGGTCTCATCTCCAGCTCGCTCAATCGACCTTGTATTAACCATGGTAAATCCATTATCATGTTCAATGGCAATTCTCTCAAGATCATTTTCATTCAATTGTAGCTTGTACCATAGGATGAAAAACATAACTAATTTGAAGGACTTAAAGTCACACTCAAGTATATCATCCAAAATCCCATGGTATCAATTTTCTGAGACTTTTGGATGTATGTCACTTCTAGATGAAATATTAGTCACCTGAAAGACCACAGTTATCCCACAATCACAAGTTTTATTTGCATCATCCAACTTTTTGATTTGAAATTTATGACCATTGCACCACATAGCCTTGTGGTGTTTCACTTGCAATATGTCAAACATGTAAAAATTATTGCAATATCGTCAATTGATAAACATATTTATTCTTGGCCGAATGTATGAAAAGAAAAAAACTCAACATATATACATCAATATAATTGAAAATAATTAAATAATATGGGTGATTAATATATTTATATGTACCTATTTATCTCTTAAACCATATGCTAAATCAATTTCCCTTGGTGTAATATTGGAATTTCCATTACGATGAGCTTCTTTAACCAATGAAGCCACACCTTCCCATGTTAATGCGTGACTAGATTGTTGACATCATTCAATCCATGCTGTCATCCAATCAAAATTGTTTGTGATGTACAAATGTAGTGCATCCCACTCTCGACCAACTGTATCAAAAAAAATTGAAATTCACAAATGACATATAATTAGTTAATTACCACAGTACATGACCTTAATTTATAATTGATGTATATTGAAGATTAATAATTAAATAAGTAAAATATGCATAAAAGAAAAATGTAAAATGTATTCTAATTAATCTCCATGACCATCTTATAATTACCTCTCACTTTCCTCAATCTACCTTTCCCCGTTAGGTACTCCCCTTCAAATTTGTTAATGGAGTTGGGATCCCAAATGTGATCTACATGGATCTTTGCTGAAAACTTAGTAATATATTTAGTAATGTACACTATGGTCTAGTATACCATATATCCCTCCACAGTAGAACCCTCAGGATGTTTTTTTAACCAAAGCCTTAAAATTTTTCAAGTGCCTCTCAACCATCCACATTGACCTTGTGTGTACAAGTCCACACAATTCAATCTCCTCAACTTGGTGTATAAGGTAGTGTTCTTGTGCATTGAAAAATGTCAAAGGTAGACACTTTTTCATTTCACACATTAGACGAGGAATTTTTCTCTTCCAGTAATTTATATCTTCTTTATGGATTGCTTTAGATGACAACCATCTCCAATTGATTTAAGGCACAAATATTTTAACGATATTTAACAAAATATACAATATATTACATAACAAGTAAAACAAATGGCAATTATAAGATCTATATAACGAATTGAAAAAATATCGCTACTTACCTCATGTATTTTTCAAGATCATATATAACTTTCTTGACATTGTTGTTGAGGTTGTCTGGAAGAGATAGAGGTAGAACTTACTACAACAATTATAAAATGATTTTTTCATTACTTTTCCAGAAGTAGTAAACCTAATACACTGAAAATTACATGTAGTATATAAATATATATATAATATACCAGAATAATTACCTTAATGAAGTTATGCCAATCATGCATTTTCATCCCTGACCCAAATTCACCTTTCTTTGTTATGATATTGTTTATGTTTGCAGCAAATCCTGTGGGAATCAAATTTTTCATAACTTATTTTATAGAATTTCTTTGTTGCTCTGTTAATAACCAAGGAAGGGCACTTATATTAATTTGGTCTCCGCCACTATTTAATTGAATGACATTTTTTATTGCATGATTGGCTTCCTGAATGTCACTACAAATTCTGACAATTTTTTCTATCATCCCTTCCATCCAATAGTTTCCATAATTTTTTTGTTATATTCTTTCTGATATGCATTGTATCAAACAAATGCACAATTTGTAGCTGCTCATAGTAGGGAAACCTACTAAATTATTTGGGATAACTTTTCAGTCCCTATGGAAGCCGACCATTAATGCCTTGACGACCTTCATGAAGCATATAAGTTTAAAAAACTAACAATGAAAATCATTGTCAATTATGGCATGAGTAAACACAACACAATATAAAAATATAAATTCCAAACATATCATATATGATAGTTAAACAATTTGATCTGATGTATAGCCTTGACAATTAATTCTATTATATTCCAACTTCCATAGGCGAGGTGTCATTCTTCGTGGTTTTGATGTAGTCTCTTCTTTCCCATTGAAAAGATGTTTTTCAGTAGTTCAATACTTATGATTTATGTGGAGGAAGTGCTTATACTCATCAAACACCTACTTTCCGAAAAAAATTGAATGATGAGATGAATTGGACATGCAAATTTTCCCTTTGTTTGAAGACTTGCAAGATCATATATAATTGGATTAAATGTCAATTTTTATAATTATATATAATGAATAGATTATTTAAAAAACATGCATGATATCTACTTCATAAAATTAAATATCGTTAAAGTGTAGTCAAAGGTTATAACATACCACAAAAATGTGTTAGCCCTGGGGCATCATGAATTGTCCATACAAGCATTGTATAGAATTTAAATTTTCTTTGTCCTATTGGTCTAGATACGTCATACATAGTGATGCAATTCCATAACTTTAGTAACTTGTCAATAAGAGGCTCAATATATACATTCATATCTTTAACTTGGTACTTACCTAGTTGAATGAACATAAACATTACATAATTTTTATAACCATTTTATTGCAATATATATAAATTAATGTACATGACTATTAAATGAAAAAAATATGTCATTATGCAACAAATAAGACAAATGAGATGCTACTATGTTAAAGAAAATTGATGTAAGCAAATACCTGCAAAAATCATTTCCAACATTATGTGTTCCCTCTTTATTGACATCCATGGAGGAATGTTATTTTTGATAACAAAAACAGGCCACACCGAGTAAATAGATCTCAACTCTCCAAATGGATTGACACTGTCCACTGCCAATGAAAGCCTAAGATTACGAGGTTCTTCTTTAAAGTGTGGCCATTTTTCCTCCATGTCCCTAAATGTAGAACCATCCATAGGAATTTGAAGAATTCCATATCCACTTATATTCCATGCATGCTAATCCATAAATTGTGCTAAGCTTTCGCACCTAAATAATTGTTGCATACGTGGAATAATGGGAATATAAGGAAGAACCTTGCGAGGTGCCTTTTTTGTTAGTTGATCTATTTGATATCTATTGATATGACATTCTGGGCATTCTGTTGCAAATTCATGTTGTTTATGATATATAATATGATCATTGGGACATGCATCTATTGCTTGATACTCCATTCCAATATCTTTCATAATGTCAGATAAATATCAATATGAGCGAGGTAAAATATTTGATGGTGGTAATGAAAATTCACCAATCAATCTACAACAAAAAAATAATTTGCTAATATAAATAATATTAATGGTACATATTTCATCCTTTATTTACTAGTGATGAACTAATAACAATTAAAATAGATGAAAAAAGATGGCATATATGACATACCTTAACATCCATGAGATTGCTATGTTGGATAAACCATTCACAACCTTCAATTTCACCAGCAACAATACAAAAGAGAGAAGAGTTGTTTGGGAGCCTTCATAAAGGGTCTCATATGCCTTCTCAAGTATAGGTAAATCATGAACATCATCAAAGTAATCTCGATCATCATGATTAGTTGTGCCACTAAATGTGTCATGGATCAATGTATTTGTACCATCATCTTCAACAATGTTTTCTGGCACATGATCATCTTCTTCCATAAGATCATTAACTTCATCTTCAATATTCACAACTCCATGTTCCTCCGCTTGCAAAACCACATTCTACGGGTCGTGATAATCCATATCATGTGCCCTAGGGCACCCCACCTTTATAATAATGATAGACACAAATAAACCATGATCATGATCAAGTGATTTTATATATATATATAAAATGTTAAAACGATATAAATATTTACAAATTCAATCAATATAAACACATATAATGAACAACTTACTAATGGATGATAATCATGCCCCCCTTCAATGTGACCATGTTGCCTACAATGTTTCTCAGTTGTTATGATTAAAAGTCTTCTCGTCTTTAAACCCTTGCAATTATTGCAAGGAAAATAACATTTCCCATCACCCTTTCTTTTCAATCTAGCCCATAGTCTAGCAATTGTCTCTTTATTTTGTTCTGGACTAATATTATCTAACATGATTTTTCTTTACCAAGCTTGAATATTTAGATCTTCAAAAAATATCAAAGTCACACTCCAATAATTTTTAATCATAGACAAGTAACAAAATCTAATAGTTCTGATATTTTATACCAAAAAAAATCGGCATGCAACCACCCCTTCAAAAGATAAGATAGTCTAAAGTTAATAACCCCAAAAACACTTTAAAATGCTAATTCCAAAAATTATTAAATTCTGATTTTACTATGAGTTCCAACCATTAGACTCCTAAAATCGGGATATTGAACTTGCACAACAAAATATGAACATCAAATTTTGAAAATGTACAAGTCTAAAACTGAAATCTGATGAGATGTTACTTTAAAATATGATTTTCAAACATGGAAGTACAAATCTGACTTCACAAATGAATTTTGGAAATAAAGTAGTATGGCATAATAAAGAGTTTCATTTGAAGTGGACCACCCTATTATATGCCTTGATATAGTTAAAAGATCTATGAATTTTATCTACAATATAGCCTACATAGTCATCAGTCTTATTCACATCCCAACTTTGGATATCAATAGGCAACACCATTAGATGGCCTCCTTAAAAATTCAATCCATTAAGGGAATAATGAAAGGATCTTCCTTAATGATTACATCCATCTGAAAAAAAATTAGTGTATGGCTGAATAAGGATGATATCATTTTGAAAGGATAAAATGATTGTTGAGACCAATCCTAACATATTTATGTTGAATAAAATACATACAAACAATCTTGTATAGACCTTCACTTCCACACTCTCGACAAAATTGTTTTTTAAGGACAACACTTCATTTGCCTAGGTTTTTTAGGTTAAGCTAAATCTTGTTCTCACAAGCAACTTCAAATGTCTCGTACACTTCCATCTACTTATGAAGAAATCCTCTATCTAAATTGACTTCACCATTACAATAGTGCTTCAAAATATCATAGGGCCATCCTTTGGTTTTATATGTCAAATCTATTGCCATTTGTATTGAATTTTCTTCCATCCATGTAATTCATGTCTTTGGTCATAGTGTTTATTCCATAATCCATATACAACTTCCTCCCTCCTATTGACATAGAATCAGTATGGAATACTATCTTGAATTTTAAGCTAATATTAAAAGTTGGTTAGAGCTTATACTATGCAAAGGAGAATAAGAATAAATCATAACCTTATCAGCAATTGAAATAGATAAGGGGTCACTCTATTCCACACATATTCACATAGACAATGAACATGATATTTGGGGTTCCTACTCTTACTATTTTTCTATTTATTTATATAATAATAAGGTTACGCTACAATATTTTTGTTCTCTTTTTATATACTCTAACTCCTATTTCCTCTGATACATTCAATCATACTAGTATTGTGCAAGCTATAAGAACATTATATCATGGCTAAATGAAAACAATGTTCAATGCCATGAGGCCCAAATGTTATTCATGCATTGGTCTTGAAATGTCATCAAACTAAGACTAGTCATTCTTATATAGTATCAAAGTTTCATTGATACTATTGGTCAGTATGATTTCTCATGTGAATTGATTAAAGATTGATAACCTATATATTCATAGGGTCCAATAATTATGTTTGAGAGTGTATTGGCCAATTTACTATACAATGCTATTTGCAAGATAAACTATAGTAAAATATAAAATAGTGATCTTTTCTATCTACTCCACTATAAATAATAAAGAAATTAGAAATTTCCTTCCAATTTGAGTGTTGGAATTCTTTATTATTTACAGTGGAGTATATAGAAAAGATCAATGTTTTATATTTTAATATACTTTATTTTTCAGTGTATTTGAACAAATATAGTTTGATGATGATTCTTTGACTAGTGCTACAATATTAGTATCTCGGGGTATTATATATGCAGATATAAACTAAATTTGTATGATGCTTGATATTATACCCATGTCCACTAGTTATCACCATAATTGTTATTATTATGTATATGCAATATAGGGATACTATAGAGGTAAGGAGAAATGAGCAAAGATAAAAGATTTAAGGAAATGGACATCAAAGAAAGGCATGACACTTTACTATAGATTCCAAAAAGGATATCACAGTCATGAATATTCAAATAAATAATGATTAGTCCATGTCATAACCATGAAGGGGGCATTGAAATTAATAATAATAGTGATAGGGTAGTATGATGAACTTTAAAAGATACATAAAGAAAAGTAAATGAGTAGTCAAGAGGGCTTTTAAAACATCATAAATCTTGTCAAGGGTTCATTTTCTTCATAGTAGTATGGTAAACTAATAAATATTTCCATCTCACAAAGTTTCAAAAGAGGAAAACCTACAAGTGTATTAAGGAGTGCATGGAAAATATCTCAAGGAGCTACCACAATTAATTTCTTCAAGTGTTATGCAAGGCCATTAAAATCAAATGAATAAACTCATGCATAAGCTAAAAGACAAAGGATAGTCAAGTTGCTAGAGGGAAGGTATCACAAAGGATATGGGATCACTTTCAACAAAGATGGTGATGTTTCTAAAGTATCTCCCATTATGTCTATTAAATACTTATAGAGATATGATAGTCATATGTCATTGTCAAAAAGTAGCAGAGGTTTTGAATGATCTTGCATAATAGGAAGGAGAGGACAACATTTACACTAAAGGAGTTTATATAGTCCATAGAAGAAGGTCATATGATTTCCATGAGAAAATATTGAAATAAGTTGCATAATTTACAATGAAAACCATGAAAAAAAAATCCTATGATGTGTAATGCCCCGCCAAGTAACCTTAAAGGAAGTTGCAATTAACATTTTAAGCGAACCAATTTTTTTTTATAAAGTGCATTTAACATACACATTCACTTACTAATTAACAACAACCTCTAAAGCTACAAGGTTAGGATTACTTAAACCCACACATACATATTACATATAACCATAGCCTCATGAACTTTATGAAATAAACATCATACATCATAAGAATACCACATAACATAATAAGATAATCAACCAGGATACAATCTCATAAACATTATCTTAACCAATAGTTACATCACTCATTCCCAGAATGAGACACAAGTACAAATATATTACAATTACATAACTCCACCTCATAATCATAAGAGGGATAAAATAACTTATACAAGTTAAAATATTACAATGCAAGATAATACAACAAGAACCGCGAGCTGTCCATCTGGATGTCTCGCCACCAAGTATTGAAGATAGATGGGGACCCAACAGTTTTGGTGCATGTTCCACCCTACCAATGTGGTACCCGAAGGCCTACCCCCCATGCTAGGAGATAGTAACAAAGTAACATGGACAAAGATTCTACTACCTCTAACCAAAGGCAAACTCAAACTGACTCATATTGTTATAACCCACCAAATGAATTAACAAGTACAACTCATTCACCATACAAGTATGAATCAAGTACAACATAATTACAAATCAAGTACAATACAAGTACAACTCCAGCATCACTGACATAGGTCACATTGCTTCCAGACATAATAATAATCAAATATGTTCACAGAACCATACACATAAAACAATTAACAACAGTTGTCCTAGATAGAGTGTCATCGCAAGGTTTGTCATGAGATCTCCTCTGGGCATTCTTCATAGGCTCTGGCACAAGTAATCCTGGTGGCCTCAACCGAATCTCGGCACTCATACTCACTCATGCGGAATCAACTACCTCTCGCAAGAACTAGATAGTTGATCTTTCCATTCCAAGCCTTCTCACTCATCCCAAGTCTAAACAAGCCCTTGTGTCTATGAGTTAGGATTAAATTATCTTGATTAATGAGAAGTTAGTCCTAATCTTCTAAGTACATTATTTTAATTATCACTTGTTTAAATCACTCCTGAAGGTTATCCAATTTACCTCTTTGGGCTCTGGCGCCTAATAGAAGCCACTCTTCTATTTGACAACACACACCCAAACAATCCACCAAGGGAACCACAAGTGCATACCAACTAGGCATCATAATCCACTCCAACACAAGGAGGATACAAATAATAGAAACTCACTCCAAACATCTTGGAGGCAACAATCACATAGTCCACTCCTTTCACAGGAGGTACAAAAGATCTCACTCCAAACATCTTGGAGGAAACAACACATAGTCCACTCCTTTCACAGGAGGCAACAAGATGAAACCACATCACAAGGTCACTCCATACAAGGAGACATGGGTCCCATAATCTGCTCCTAAACTAAGGAGGTGCAAACATCCCCGTTCGTGAAAACCAGGTAAAACTGAAAAGACGCCATGCACTACCCAAGGGAAAACAACAGGATGGCATAAAGATTCAACAACCCTTATCCTCTAAGTTCTTCTGGAATACTTATAATTTAGGACTAACACTAAATCCCAAAACCAACAATGCAACTTGACGACATAACAACAAAAGCATTCAAGTCATCAATCAAATCTAATATTTGGATTTCTTAAATCCATACTCATTCAATAGGTAGTGTTGAAAAAGTCAAAGATATGATAACTAGATCATCTAAAATAATCATAACCCCTATTTCCCTTTTCATTATTGAAAATCTAAAACAATTAAACTTACTTCCCTTTACTGAATACAGAGAATTAAATCCTTTAAGATAATCATGAGGAAGATACTACTTTTGGATATACTAAATCCATACCTCTTTCATAATCCAATCACAATGATTCAATTAATCTAAATAGAAATTAATAAATAACATAATTGATTGTCTCATCAATAATTGACCATGCATTCATATTGTTTCTAATTAGATCTCATTAATTAAAACAAACATTTAAATATAAATATTTCTATAATTCTTCAATATATTTAAATATCTTTTTACTTATCAATTTTGACCATACATTCAAAACTTATCATTTAAATTCTTCATGCAAAGCTAAATTACATGCACTTAAATAAAACAAGGTAAATACTGATTGAAAATACTCATGGATATATATATGCATTTCAATATATTTTCTTCAATCATATTAACAAAATAAATATTTCCTTTTAAATCAAGTAATTACTTCTATTAAAAAAATATCTTTCTCTATTCATTTTCCATATACACTAATCATTTTTTTTAGAACACTAATAATACCCAATTTGCAAACAACGAAATAAAATAATATAAAATATTATTTATTCTCTCAAATGGATATATACCTTCAATATATATATACTAAATATAAATTAATATATTTAAATATATTTAATTATTAACATATCTTCTATTCTTTACAGAATATCAAATTGTTTAATTCAAAATAAAATATCCCTTATCATCAATATTCCAAAATATAAATATATTTTTCCAATTAAACCAAATTAATAATTGGACCTTTTACATATGAATTTAAATTCCACGATTAAATTTTAAATTATGCATTCTTTAAATCAAATATTTAACTCCTTCAATTAAACTTTAACATGTCATTTTAAAATAAACAATAATTTTTCCATACGTTTATAATTTTAATTCCACTAATCTAATATACAAATTTTATTTAAAATAATATAAATAAATATAATACTTTAGTATTATAAATTATAATATAAAATATTATTAAATAATATTTTAATATTATAATAACAATACCTAAAATATTATTATTTATAAATATCAATTTATTATTATTTTATTTTCAGAACAGCCATGGGAAAATAACTTAACAGCAGTCTCATGTTTCAAGCATAACTCAAAAACTACGACCTGGGTATTTGCGATTTTTGACAGGGATAAGAAAATTTCAAAATGCAAAAACCCTTTAAATTTCCTGAAAACCCAGTTTGTGAAAGTGAAGTTATCGGCAATGCAACCAGACCATTTTACCATAAAGAATATTACTATACTACAGGTTTTAAAATTCGTTTTTTAATAATAAACAGAAGGTTTCATTTTCTAAAAAAACATTCTAAATGCATTTTTCAATCTCTATGTTTGATTTCAATAACAACACGATCGATTTTCTCAAATAATTTAAATTCAACTAAGGTTTTCACAATTTTCACTCAAAAATTTTCACAGGCAAAGGCTGTAAATTTATTTAATTCTTTTCTTCTAATATCAAATTTATTTTCTAAAACAGATTTAACAAACAAATCTTTAATCACTACTATTTTAAAGAAAAACAATCAAGAACAATAAAACACAAAGAGGAAAACCTAGTACAAGAAGCTACAGGAAGAGATGAATTTCTGAAGCAAGCCTCCTCCAAAGATTTCTTAAATTTTATTCAATCCTCCAATGAATCCAATCCAAAATCCAACAAATGCAAACAATCTTTCCTTCAATCAATTCTACAATCAAACTTCCTTCAAACCCTTGTACAAATTTTCCAAAATTTCTTCCCTGCTGTAAAAATGTATTTTTTTTCTAAAAGATTTTTCTGCCCTAAAATTAAAACATGCATTCTTTATAAATCAAAAATACCTAATACAACCCTAATTCACATTACATCCAAATTTCAATTTCAATTTCAATTTTTACAACCCTAATTCACATTACATGCAAATTAGATATTTCAATTTCAATTTCAATTTCAATTTTAATTTCAATTTTAATTTCAATTTCAATTTCACTTTTCGAAAACCCACTTTCAATTTAAAATGCAATTTTAAATAATAAATTAATTTTCAAAGTTGCAACCAATTTCCCAAATAAACAATTAATTACAATTTCTAATTTAATTCCCACACGTTGAAATTAAATTCCAAAATTAATTTTAATCTTTTATTTCCTTTCATTTTCTTGCATCACGTTTAATTAATTAATTTAATTATTTAATAACTAAATTCAACCCCCTTGGATTAAATTTAATTAATTAAATAAATTAAATATAATTAATTAATTTAAATATAAACTTTTATCCACATTGCATTATTTAAATTAAATAACCATCAACATGATTTAAATGCAATTATTCTAACTATCTATTTCCAAATCAAGAATCTTTCAGAAATAAATAACATTAAAGCAAGACATACAATGACTCGACACACACAACTGATGACACACTAAGGTTAGGGTGTAAACTTGACACATGTTACTTAGCTACTATCTCCCGTTCAACTTAACCATTGGATCGACACACTCAAACCTGTGAAACTAGGTGGAGTCGATGTCATGTACCTGCAATCCTGCAACCAAGTAAACAATATCATACAATATATCCAGCATATATTACACACCATGAAGAAGGAATTACGGATTCGTAGGGCGCTCGCAAGCGAGTGATGTGAAACCGTCCTCTTCACCAATACACTCATCGAAACTGACACTTCCATCATAATCCAATAATCTCATAATAACATCTCATGTTAACTCTACAACATCATTAATCCATAATGCATGTGAAACAAAATCGGATAACTACATCCCACAATAATATTTGTCACTCAATAGTAACGATCAAAACATCATAACAAAATGTATCTAGTATCAAAAAAACTGTAACCAAACATAGCATAAAGCAATTTGAACAAGAAGCAAAATGGAGGGGTATTACATGATGCACTTTTACATTTTTTGCTTCATTTTTCCCAATAAGGTGAAATAATTTCTTTTAGTGTCTGAATCTACCACATAGAGATTAAATATTCTTACTCTCAAATAATGTTTAATTATATAAACAATAGTCATATGCCTCCTTTAACATAAGGGAAAATCTAAAGTACTAAGAAACTTTATATCCTTTATAAGAGATTGCTTTTAACCAATTAAAAACTTGAGAGGGTAATACATAGGTTGCAAGGAAAGTTAAAAATTTATCATAAGTAGCTCAATCCAAAAGGAAAAAATTAAGCATGGAAAAGTATGAGTAGTTTGACCAATTTCACTAAAAGCATAAGTTATTTTTTATAAGATCTTACCTAGATATTACCTGATAAGGTAAGGAGTGCTCTTTTCCACTCAGTTTCATATGGTGGCATATCTACACACAAATCACCAAACTGTCAAATAACTAAATAAATTGTATTACTTAATAAATTTGTTACAACATGCCATTCATATCAAAATCAACTCTTCTTACCACAAAAATTTTGGTTTCCAATTTGGCAGGTTCATCTTTTGATTCCTGTATCAACTTCTAAAGGAATTTGGCAACTTATACTTCTACATGAGGAGACAAATCCATCTTGTAAACTGTTCCAAAGTACAAAACAAATAGAAATCATATAATTTTCATGATTGTTATATCTTGCTAGACGTTTGGAAGCATATAGAAATTTTTAAGTGAACTGAGAAAAATAGAGAGGCCTTGACCTTCATTTTTTCATTTTTTAGTTTGTTTCTTTAAATATCTCACAATATTTAGAAATTGGTTGCTTTCTTTCTTTCTTGTTCAAATAAAAAATAGATACACTTGTATAGAGTTAAGATGAATTCAAGAACTTCAGGTAACAGATATACCATAACTACTTTTATAAGACACTGGCATCTAAGGTCTAAAATCTATTTCTAAAACTTGGCAAAGGGAAAAATACATCTTTATGAAGTAGTCTTCAAAAATATCATAGCTAAATGGCTCTAACTATCCACTATCACACATTCCTAGTTCTTTGTTCAACCCTCTAGGACTGAATCTTGACAATCATTTCACTCTATAACTATCCCTATGCCTTTGATATTATCTAGTTATGGCTCCAAAATCTATTGAAAATTGATCATTTGGGTTAAAATTGAAACCTTGCAAATATAATCTTTGTCCAAATCCATCAATAATTTTCCATCAGTTATAAATAATTCCCTTATAAATAATTTGTGAAGTCAGGTCTAAAATCTGGAAATGAAATTTTGAAAAATACACAAGACTAAAAATGAAATTCGATGAGATTTTGCTTTAAAATATGATTTTCAAACCTGGAAGTACAAATCTGACTTCATAAATGAATTTTGGAAAAAGACAATGACTACCCTAGTGATATCTTCTTGAGTTTTTTTTAATTTTTCCCAAGAAAATTGTTGAGCAAAACATTGTCGCAATAAATAGTTGAGCTCAATTTTATTTATGTCGGACACAATTTAACTTTGCAAGTCCATCAAAATTTCGGTGAAAAATCTTCGTCGAAACTTCGACGCAAAATAAGGTTCATCTAAATTTCGATGAACATTGGGGATAAAAAAATTTTAAAATGAAAATTTCATATTGAATATCACAAGTACCCAAGGATACATCTAATTATACAACTTTTGTCAGAAATTTTCATCGGATTTTGCAATCAAATGAGTTAGTGGTCAGAGAGAGGGAGTGGGAGATAGAGGGATGGGAGAGTGAGATAGAGACTTGAGAGAGAGAGAGAGAGAGAGAGAGAGGGAGTGAGATAGAGACTTGAGAGAGAGAGTTATCTAGGTAGGGTGTTAGAGGGGGAGACCTGAGAGAGAGAGGGGGGTGAGAGGGAGAGACCTAAGATATAGGGATTGAGAGAGGGAGTGGGAGAAAGAGATAAAGGGAGTGAGAGAGAGTGGGAGAGAGATAGAATGAGTCAGAGAGAGAGAGACCTAGGAGAGGGAGAAAGGGTGGTAGGGAGAGACCTGAGAGAGAGGGAGAGAGAGAGGGGAGGGAGAGATGGGGTGGAGGATAGGACATATCTAGGTAGGGTGGTAGGGATAGTTGAGAGAGGGAGTGGGAGAGAGATAAAGGGAGTGAGAGAGAGACTTGAGAGAGGGAGAGTGGGTGGGAGGGAGATAATTGAGAGAGAGGGAGTGGGAGATAGAGGATGGGAGAGAGATAAAGGGAGTGAGAGAGAGACCTAAGAGAGGGAGAGGGGGTGGGAGGGAGAGACTTGAGAGAGAGAGATAGTTGAGAGAGAGGGAGTGAGAGATATAAGGATGGGAGAGAGATAGAGGGACTGAGAGAAGGAGAGAGAGGGAGAGAGAGGGAGTGGGAGATAGAAGGATGGGAGAGAGAGAGGGAGAGGGGGTGGGAGGGAGAGACCTGAGAGAGAGGGAGAGAGAGGGAGAGGGAGTATGAGAGAGTGGGCTGGAGTGAGAGGGACTTATCTAGGTAGGGTGGGAGGGATAACTGAGAGAGGGAGAGAGAGGGAGTGCGAGAGAGAGGGAGTGGGAGATAGAGGGATGGGAGATACATAAAGGGAGTGAGATAGATAAACCTAAGAGAGGGAGAGTTATATAGGTAGGGTGGTAGAGGGAGAGACCTAAGAGAGAGGGGGTGGGCGGGAGAGATTTGAGAGACAGGGAGAGAGAGGGAGTGTGAGAGAGTGAGTGGGAGAGATAGGGAGTGAGAGAGAGGGAGTGAGTGTGTGAGAGAGAGAGAGAGAGGGTGGGAGGGAGAGAGAGGGAGAGAGAGAGAAAGAGAGAGAGAGAGAGAGAGATTAGGGTTTAGGGTTTAAGGGTATAGGATTGAAGGATTTGGGTTTAAGGCATAATCTCTAGGGTTGAGGGTTTAGGGGTAGGGTTTAGGGTTAAGTGAGATACCTAGATGGCTAAGGAGGGATGGATGGCTAATGAGAGAGAGAGGAAACCTTTATAAAATCAACATTTTCATAATGCGAGTGCATTTTGAAGAAGTTGAGATATAGCCATTTTGTATAGAAAGAGAAAACATGCTCGCATTATAACATGATTACATTATAATGCAAGAAAATTTTGGCTTGCTCTAAAAATGGTAAAAAATTCAAAACATCCATGATTTAGGCCCACATGCTTTGTTATTCTCTTGGTTATGCACGTGTTTCGACAAAAATAATATTTTTGATGTTGTTGAGAAGAGAAAATGCAAATTTTTCACATTCTACCACCTTTGCATGAACTTTCCACCACCTTTTTATAATTTTCCAACTTAGGGAGGAAATAATAGATTTTTCACATCAAATTTGATATATATCAATTCAAGTCTCAATTTTTATAGTGTTGCAATGTTAATTGTGATTGAATTGTAGGAATTTAACATTATACATTGGTTATATATATTTCTGTTAGTAATTATATTCAAGAGTGATATACAATTGAACGTTGAAAAGGAAACAAGCATGTGAAAAACTCAAATTGTTGAGTTTGATGCAAGAAGAAACAAAGAATACATAATTGGGTAGAACTCCTCCATTAATCCATTTTTTAGGTATGTGGCATTTGAGGCTACGAAATCATATAGGGCCCCTCTACAATAACCTCTCTCAATTTTTGATAGCTCCAAGTTATTTTCCCGTGGTGAACAGATTTCAGTTGATGGAAAACGGGTCAATTGCATGTAGTGTAAAGTTGGAAAGTGGTGTAACTTTTGTTATATTCATCATACAATCAAACCAACTATTCCAACATGTCTATATGAGTGGTTTTATGCTAGGAAAGGTCTTGTTTAGCACACAAACACACTGAAATGGTCTGAGCCACATTCTACTGATGAAGTCTCTTAATAGACCAAAGTATAAAAGGGAAAAAACACTTCAACGAGCAATTACTCAAAAATTGTGGCACTTGGAAATAATCTATCTAAGGCTGTGCAATCAAGTAGGGCCCCTCTACAATAACCTCTCTTGGTTTTTGATAGGTCCAAGTCATTTTTCTATGGTGAACAGATTTTAATTAATTGAAAATGGGTCAATTGCATGCAATGTAAAGTTGGAAAGTGGTGTAACTTTCATTTTGTTCATCATACGACCAAACCAACTCTTCCAAAATGTCTATATGGATGGTTTTATGCTAGGAAATTCCCTTTTTTTCACCCAAACATGTAGAAACGATCTAAGCCACATTGTACCGGTGAAGTCTCTTAAGAGACCAAAGTGCAAAAGGGTAGCAAACTTTGATGAGCGATTACTCAGAAACCATGGAACTTGGAAACACTCTATTTGAGCTATGGGATCATGTAGGACCCCTATACAATAACCTCTCTCGGTTTTTCATAGCTCCAAATCATTTTCCCATGGTGAACTGATTTTAGTTGATGGAAAGTGAGTTAGTTGCATGTAGTGTAAAGTTGCAAGGTAGGCTACTTTTGTTTTGTTCTTCGTGTGGCCAAAAAAATAGTACCAACATGTTTAGGTGGGCACATCTATGCTAGGTAGAGACACCACAATTTTTTATAAAAGGTTTGTAGTCTTTCCTATTCGAAGGGTGACAAATTTTCACCTTTGAAAAACACAACTAAATTCATATCATCACTATTTGTGAGAACCTAAATTAATTTATTTGCAACTTTTCAGATATTCTTTGGGAAAAGACAATTCTTGAACTTTTAGTTGGTTATGTTTCTGTCATGCACATCTCTTGAAGTTGTTTATTGATTATTGTAAGCATTCAAATTTTATAACTTTTAAAGTTGCATTCTTCTAATTAATGTTTACAAATAGGATGAATATCTATGAATTTTGTTGTTGGGAAGGTTGATTTGTGGTCTCTTAATCTTGAATAATGCAATTCCCTTATGATCTTTAATAAGACTTGCATGCCTTAAGTTTTTGTTTGTAATACGTAGTTGTTACTTTCCATTTTCTTTTCTCAATAGTTTTATGATGTTTTCTTTATCTACATAATACATGAAGCATGAAACATACAAGTGAATGGTAGCATGAAGCATATTGTGTAAGGGGGAAATCAAGTGTGCAATAAGATCAAATATGAATGAATTGAAACTAATATAATTTGAAACAAAGATCATGATTCATGCCCATTACTCACGAAATGAAACTACGAGAACAATGAATTCAAGAAAGTAATTGAAACAAAACAATATAAAATGAATTCAAAAACTATAGCATTACCATCCCGTGTCAAAGTGTATTTGTGATGATGTTGGATCATTTTTTGTATCAATGAAAAGCCTCCATTTGTGTGAAGAAAAAAGCTTCAAAGTTGTGTGTGTGTTGATCAAAGATGTGTGTAAATATTTGTAAAAATATTGATTATGATTTCAGCATTACTTTGTTGTGCAAAAAGATGTTGATTCTTTGATCATTTTTGAGGAAGCCGATGATTGTTATATAGATTTTTTCTTTCTAAATGAATGTTCGATATCGCGTAGTAGAATATCCTGATCAAATGTTCAAAACCGTTGAGAAGAATTAGATGGGAAGAACCAATGGATTTTGATTACGTAATTCATGTAATTGAAGAAATCATTTTGAGTGTTCAATGAAATTGAGTCCAAATAGATTGAATAATTTGTGGAATTGAAGAAATCGCGTTGAGCCTTCAGTGGGATTGAAGAATAGATGAATCAGTCAAGAATAGATGGATCAATCAACCAATCAGAGTGAGCAATCAAGGGATCGTAATTTTCTCAATCATGAAAGTGTGTGAGGATAGTTAAATTATTGATTTAATTAATTAATTTTTTTGAGTTGAATGTGCAAGTCATGTTTCAATTTTGCAAACAAAGTTGTATTTTTTTGTTTTGACCTTTTTGATGATGTTTTGAATAATTTATTTAATTATTCATGTTTAAGGGAAAGTGATTTAAATAAACTATTAATTATTAATAATTTAATTTATTTAGGGGAAAAGGGTAAATTAGCAACATAATTAAATAATTGATGTTATTTAATTAATCAGGAGGAATAAAGTTAGATTAGGACTTTATTAAATAAATGAAATTTATTTAATTAGTCAATAATGGTGAAAAGGTGAATTAATTAAATAATGTAATATTATCCAATTAATAGAGGAAATTAGGGATTTTAATGCAATTGATGTTAAATGTAGTGATATTTGGTGGTAATGATGTTGATGATGATAAAATGTCATTTAGGATGTGTGATAAGCATTAGGTCATTTTTACATGTCTATATTTTGCCCCTCTTTGAGACAAAGTACTGGTTGCTTTGTTTCAAAGAATTTGATGTTAAGATCAAGATTTAAAAAAAATTATATGCCTCATTATGCCTCAACTATCAGTGGAATGATGATAGGACACTAGGCTACCCCTCAAGAGGTTGGCCCAAAATATCAATTTTCAAGTCAGACTCGCAACAATGTTCTATTTCAGTTCAAATGTGTGGAGGATGAAAATTAAGCTTATAGGACTCTCGTTGATAATTCATATGTTCTTGGGAGCTCCTAATTTCAACCTAGGAATGTTTCATATGTAAAAAAATTAGGGTTTGGAGAGTTAAAATGGGTAATTAGGGCTTACTTCTCATTTTCACTCTAAGCCTATAGAGAATTCTTGTCTTTGGATTTCATGATTTTTCGATTTTTGAGGAGCTATGGTGAGGATTCAAGGAGCCCCACATCATGCGGATGCAGTTCGTGAGTCCAAACAGCTTGCAAGCATCGGTGCCCTGGTATGTACCATATCCTTTAATGTTTTCGACTTGTCATTTTTGTGTAATTAATGCATGAAGTCAAAGTAGTCGATAGTAGTAATCTTTTGTTGTTTTCGCTTTTGAATCATTTTTAGCACTTTCGTTGTTTGTGAATGGATCAATTTTAATTTTTCTCCTTGCACTTGCCATGGTTGTTTACATTTGACCTAAATGTTCACATATTTTTTTGCATCTGCTTTAAAGTCTCACTTTTAACTATTTTCAAATTTTATGACCGCCTTTGTCAAAAAATTTAGATTTTGACATTTTCACTTTTTATTTTATTTTTTTCTTTTGATAAAATAGAGTTCGCTTTTGATTGTGTTGGAATTTTAAGTCACTTTGTTTACAATTTGAGATGTGTTTCATGTTTTCATAGAAAATTCTTAACATCATGGGTTGAATGGTTGTAGGCAGTTCTCAAACCGCTTATGTTGAGGGACTGATGATTGCATGAGATATTTTCTTTGATCACTAGGTTCCACGAGTTGGAGAGAGATGTTCTAGATGTTGTAGGGATATGACATACTTTCTACATGTCGACTATCAGATGTCACCAAGTGATGATGACTGCTCTTTTGGAGAGGTGGCACTCAAAGACATCATCTTTTCACTTACCTACCAGGGAGGCCATTGTCACCCTGTTCTTCATGTTTTCATCCATAGAGAGATTGTGACCTAATTCATATAGCAGGGTACACATGATATGTTCCGAGTACTTGGTGAAAGGCATCTATAGGTTTGTGATTCTGAGATAGACCTATCTGATTTTGTTGGCAGTGTGGATCTAGTTTCACTTATTTTATGTGCTTTTGGTTTTGGGGCTCTTCATTCTTGATTGACGAGGTGAGAATTCCATTGGTTGGGGTGTGTGCATCAAGCAAATTTTTGAGCATGGCACTAGATATGCATGGGGCTTGTGTCTCCTTGTGCATTTATACAAAGATATGCATGAGGTTTCCTACCAAGGAGGTAGATCCATTGTTGCTAGTGTGAGTTTACTTCATGTATGGGTTTGGGAGAACATCCCAGTTACCAAGCCCGATGGCATATTGGATCGGGATCTAGAGGATCTATACTCTTACAGATATGGTGATTTTCTACCTTATCCTCAGCTTGAGAAGCTCCCTAATTGGTGTCATGTTATAGATGACATGCCCAATTTTTTTTGGAGGCCTTACTTGGATTGTGATGTATGACATGATGATCAAGAGAATCTTCCATATTGTAGATAGACTTAGTGGCTTATTGGTTTTGTTTGTTCCTTTTTAGAGAGATATATTCCTTATCATTTTTGTCTCTATTTTGGCAAGAGACAAGGCTAGTTTGTAGATTCTTATAAGGCTTGTTTCAGCAAGACTACTAGAGAGGTCTTGGTATGGGGTTTACAGGATAATCAAGATGTTGTTGTTATGGATTTTAGAGAACTTATTTCATTCGGATGGGGATGGTTTGTTGGTTTAGCAGATCCAGGGACTACCCTAGATTTTGATTAGTGGTGGGCTAGGTGGATTCCCTCCACTTTATATATCCTAGAGGTTGTGCATCAGTTGTGGGTATAGTAGGGATTATTGGTCATGGTGGTGAGAAAAAATGAGTTGAGATTTTGTCAAGCAGCTTGCTAGAGCTAGGTAGGATGGACAAGATGATCCTATGTAGTAGGATCAGGCACAAGTTCTAGGTCCTAGCCCACCACCCGGTGATGCAGCAATGAAAACCCAATTAGCTCATATGACAACTACTAGAGATGTGGATATTGTGCAGTGATAGGCCGCAGAGTCTTAGGTTGTTATTCCAACTACAAAGTAAGATACAACTAGATAGGAGAGGGATGTCGCTTGGTACGAGCTAGCAATATAGCATCAATAGAGACAAGTTGTAGATATTTCCCTGGATGCCTCTATTCCTATGACTTAGTATCAGGCTGAGCGAGAGAAGCTATTATGGAAGGTGACGTACAATCACAAAATATACAAGGCCTTCGTATTGAGAGCTCAACAATGAACACACTTCAGAGAGCCTAGTACTACTACATGTGCCAAGTTAGGTGGGAACTTAGTTAGATGTTCCCCATTCATGTCTCCGCCATCCCCTCATTACAGTGACCATCAGTCGAGGTCCCCACCTTCATTCGAGTAGTGGGATTATGTGTTCTTGATCATTATGATTTTTAGAGACATTGTTGTAGACATGATTTCATATATATGTTCATTGGCCCAACTGAGGCCTCATATATATGTATTTTTTGTATTATGATACCACACATTTTCATATGATGATGTACCTAACTTTCTTAGTTTTGATGATGATATATATGAGATATACATGTTTCGATTCAGCTTCATTATGTGTTATGTGATGATTATGGATGATATTGTATGCTTATACATTTTTTCTATACTTTTTCGATGCATGCATATGTTGTGGATGGATGGATGATCGATATATCTCTATGATATATGATGCTTTATTATGTATATGATCGATGTTGATATATGATGGATGTTGATTATACATGATACATGATGTTTTTCTTGCTTTATTATCATCATGATATGCATTGGCAACATTTTGGATGTAGGATGGATGTGGTACTAATGATATTGTGATACAGGATGGATGTTACTTAGAAGAAATGTTGGATAATGGATAAAAATTTGATGTTGTTAGTTATTGATGAGTTGCTTTTGCTTTGCATAGAGGCTTCATATCTTTAAAAATCCTTTTTGATGTAGCAAATAGATACGATGCACCAGGCTATTGATAGCCAAGGTGTCTTTGTATCTAATGCATGGACTTTGACTCAACATACGAAAAAATATTCTTGCTCATACCAGACATACGAAAACCTTGTTAGGAATATATGGTTGAGTTGTGTTAAAAAAATTTAGACCAGTTACATAGAGGGGTATAAAATACCTAACATGCAACTACTACAAGAATTGTCTCAAAAAAAATTCCATACACCAAACATAACAAGTATTCATTGTGGTAGTATTACAAGAACATCTTACAAACATAACTAATAAAAATTGACAATTAATACCACTATTCCTTCTTCTCTAAATCCTTATGGACATCCTCGAGAGACCCTGGGAATGTGGTATTACGATAAATAAAAAAGATAAGACTTATAAAAAGATGAAAAATGTTGTAGTATCACTTTCCATATCTATTTTGAGGTTGCAGGCTATTATCTGCTATTGATGATGTCTATTGTAGGAACGGATCAATTAAGGCATATCTCAGGATGTTGTTGGCGAATTTTCAATAGATAGGTAGTTCACACTTTGTCATTATTTTTTTTCCTTTTGTAATCAAAGCTTTGTGATTGTTTTCTTAAAATTTATAGCTTTTGATGTTGCTTTGTTTGTTTGTCTGTTTTGTCAAAGGGTGAGGATGGCAATTTTTTTATTATGGATGAAAAGTTTATTACGGATTGTGATGATGGGGTTTAGGACCTTTTTGATTTTTTTCTAAGTTTTTATGATGTTGCTTCTATTGTTTTTAGGGGACTAACCTAGTGTCTCACGGGCTCATCAAATATAAGCATTTCCTATGTTGTACACGCAGAGGCTCATAGTTCACTTAGTTTGATAAGAACATGTTTTTGATCTCTTCTATTTTTCAAAAAAAAAAAATATTTTTGAATTTTTTGACTAAGTTGAAAGAAAGCATGATAGACACGTAAGGCCTTAGGGGCTGATAAGCCTTTCGTACATTGTACAAAAAAATACCACGTAGTTTGACTAGTGTTGAATCAAAAGCATAACATGTTTTTAGAATTTTGATGTTTTTGAATTTGTTTTTATTTTTGTTTATTTTCTAGATGCTTTTGATTTTGATAGTTTTTGACCATGATGGGGTGCACAAGGATCTAATCCATGACTTATTTTGTGAAGCTTCCCCTAGTTCGAGGCAAGACTACCTTCATTAGGATAGATGAATGTTGATGGTGTAGCAAGGTTCAATACTGAATCATTCATCAAGCCATGGTTGGATACATGCTTTATTATGGGACAAATGGGTGGATGCCTCAGATATCACTGATATATAATGATGTAATTCTTATTCAAACGTAGCACCTATTTTCCAGGTTTCCACTATGGTACCTATTCTAGAAGTGCCACAAAGTGGTTTTCACTTGAAAGAACATTTTATTTCTCTTTACTATTTTTCTTTCTTTTTTTTTACCTTTTTGATTTTTTTTGTATTTTTACCCTTTTTCCTAGGGTATTCTAATGTGTTTCAAGTATAGAACTTCTTGAGGTGGTTGTTGTTTAGTGGTTCAACTAAAGGTTCTCCTTCAAGATTAGCCAATTGAGAAGATTTAGAGCCATAGCTTGTTGTGATGATGAACAAGCCTAACTAGTTGGGTTCAAACTTACCTATTCCATCTTGATTCAATTGTACTTTTTGATTCTCTTTGAGTACCAAGTCACCAATCTGAAAGTTCTTATTTTTTATCCTTTTATTGTAGCTTTGTTTGAGTTGATTTTGATAAACCTATAGATGGTTTAAAGCTCTCAAATTCCTTTCATCTAGGAGTTCCAACTCATTTAATCTGGATACCTAATACTCTTCATTTTATGACCATGCCTTTAAGTGATATTCATAGTGAGGAGATTTTCACTTCAATAGGCAAGACAACTTCAGATCCATAGACCAAGGAAAATGGTGTGGCACCTGTAGGTATATGGATACTGGTTCGGTAAGACCATAGGGTTGGGTTCAATTGTAGGTGCCACTCATGGCCAGCGTCATTAACAATCTTTTTTAGTATCTTCAAGATGGTTTTGTTAGACGCTTCAACCTGACCATTTCCTTGGAGGTAGTAGGGCATGGAGAATCTATGTTGGATAGAGAACTTGGAACAAAGCTCTTTGACATCTTGGTTTTTAAATGGGGTCCCATTATCCATTATGATGGTTTGATGAATTCCATATCAACATATCAGATAATTCAAGATGAACTTTGATATCTATTTACCGATGATGTAGGTTAATGGAAATTCTTATATCCACTTTGTGAAGTATTCAATTACGGTAATAATGAACTTATGTCCATTTGAGGAAGTGGGAGAGATCTTACCTACCAATTCTAATCCCCACTATAAAAAAATTTCATGGTGTCATGATATGTCTTAGTCCCTATGTTGATGCATGAATGAGGTCACTATGCTACTAAGATTGGTGACATTTTCTTGTGTATGCAATATCTTCTTGCTCCATATAAAGCCAATAGTAACTTTTTCTTAGTAACTTTTGTGCTAGGTTAGGTCAATTGGAGTGGAACCCACAAATTCCTTCATGTACGTCTTGTAAAGTAGTTTTTTCTTCTTCTACATCGACATTAGAGTAAAATACCCTCTAAACTTTGATGATATAAGGTATCTTGTAGGATTGTGAATCGGGAAGTCCTATGGGAAAAGGTTTTTTTTTTGGGTGGTTGTCAAATGAGGGGGTATGATACCATGTTGGATATAGTAAAATGTATCATGGTGCCACAATGAGTTAGGACCAACAACAACACACACTAGTTCTGATTTTGGGATATTGAACGTAGGTACGAGAAGTTACTCCACAAGGAATTTGTACTTAGAAATTTTCTATGGAATATCAAGAAGCAAACCTATCGTTTCCATAGCATTGGTTGCTCTATTGTTGATTCAGGGAACCTATTAAAAGGTGATAGTAAAAAAAAATTGCTTAAAACTATCCACCATCCTTTTATATGGCATCAACTTGTCATTTTTTGTTTGATATTCATCGTTTACTTGCTTGATTACTAGTTGAGAGTCTCCATTAACCTACAATTCTTTAATCCTCCATTTGATGTCCATTTTTAGTCCTATGATTAATGCTTCATACTTTGAGATGTTATTTGTGCATGAGAAAGAATATTTTTAAGCCTTAGTTATACTATCTCCTTGTGGTGCGAGAAATAATATACCCGCTCTTGAGCCATGTTGAGTGTGGGACCTGTCAAAATATAAGGTCTAACAACTTATTTTTTTGTTAGCAATATGCTTTCCTCTGGGAAGTATATTCTGAGAGGCTAGTGATCTTCTATTGGTGCTTCTTCTAGTGTGTTTTATATGATCTATCCTTTGATAGCTCTCCTATATATGTACTCTATGTCAAACTCGCTCACTATCATCACCCATTTAGCAATCTTGCTTGTTAGAGCTACTTTTTCTAATAGGTACTTTAGTGGATCTACTTTTGGGATTAGCTTTACTTGTATGTTCAGGATATAATGTCCCAGCTTTTGTGCCACAAAGAGAACAAAGGGCATGCTCTTTCTATGGGTGAAAATTTCAATTCATATCCCACCAGTGTTTGGATAATGTAGTAGACCACTCTTTCCTTGTTATTATCATCTAGTTGTGTTAGGAGAGCTCCTAATTTTGCTTGTATTGTAGATACATAGAGTATCATTTCTTTATCTAGAATAGGTGGAATCAGTATTGGAGGAGTAAGTAAATACTCTTTTACTTTTTGGAATGCTTGATCACATCTACCATCCCACTTGAATGTGATGTCTTTGTGTAGGAGATGGGTGAATGGATGACACTTGTCTTCCAGTTGCATGATGAATCTCCTGATAGACTATAGTTTCCCTTTAGAATTCTTAGCTACTTTAATGTCTTTGGAGGGGGAATTTCTTGTATACATTTTACTTTTGCAAGATCTAGTTAGATGCCTCTTCTAAACACTATGTATCCTAGTAGTTTCCCAAATGTTACTCTGAATACACTTTTTTAGATTGAGCCTCAAGTTATATTGTTTGAGCCTATCAAACACTTTTGTAGGGTTTGTTACATGGTCTTCTCTTTTGATGGAATTCACTAGTATGTCATCCACATAGTCTTCCATAGTTGTATGCAACATATCATGAAATATTGTTAGTCATTGTTCGCTAATAGGTCGCTCCTGCATTCTTTAGACCGAAAGCCATGGCATTCCAATAGAAGGTCCCCCATGCACAAGTGAATGTTGTTTTATGTTGATAACTAGGAGATATATCTTATTATATCTAGATAAGTCATCCACCAGTGACAACATTTCATGCTCCGCTATTAGATCTACAATCATATCAATAGTTGGAAGAGGGAAGTCATCTTTTGGACAAGCTTTAATGTTTAGATCTCAAAAATTTATGCAAATTCTTATGCCCCCAATAGGCTTTGATACTGACACTAGGTTTGATATCCATTTCAAATAATCAATTGGTCTGATGAAGCCCACATCTAGCAATTTCTTCAGTTCTACCTTTACAAAAAATTTTATCTAGGGATGCATCTTTCATATCTTTTGCTTGATGGGTTTAGCTCCAGGAACTATAGCTAGGTGGTGTATGACCAATTTTGGATCTAGCCTTGGAATGTCTACATACATCCATGCAAAATTTATCTTCCTTTCATTGATGAACATTGAGAAGTTCACTTTCTCTTTAGGATCAAGTGACATTGCATGGTATGTGATCTTGAGTGCTTCTATTGTGCCAACATTTATAGGTTTTTCTTCTTCAGCTAAGAGTTTCCACTTCTCTTGATATTTAGAAATAGGGAGATTGAATCCTCCATGTTTAGGTGCCTCAAGGAGGTTTTCACACTTAGATTCATCCTTTATTTTTCTCTCTTTAGGATCCAATAGGACCACATCATGGTTTTCCCTAGGGGATCTCATTTTTTATTTTTACATTATCTTTTTCAATTTTTCAACTAGAGGACACAATATCCCCTCTGAAATATGCTCTCTATTTGAGTTCCATGACAAACCCTGCTTTATGATCTCTTGATAGTATATTGGTTCAAAGCTCCATAAACTCTACAATAGCTTCATCATTTTGGAATTGATCCAAAACAGGCATATGGTGTTGTTGGTCCCAATCTATTAGTTGTGGGTAACAAAGGGGTAGGCTATCAACATTATCTGCAAAGCTTATAGAAGTTTTTGAAATGGTTAATATGGCTTTTGCATCATTCTCCCATTGGGTATTTAGGTCATCGTCACTAGAGGTGAAAAAAGGAGAATCGCATTCATACTCGTTAGAGTTTGTTTCATAAGTACAATCTTTGAATGTAGGTTTGCTAGTTCAGATAGGGAATATACTTATGCTAAAGATTTCAAATAAGTCCTTAATGGGTAAATCATTTTCTATAAGGTGGTGGATATTTCATGTCTTAATGTTAGTATAAGGAGTTTTTTTCTTACAAGAGGTACGTCTAGTGTTTGGAGTCACCACGTCTATTGAATCATAGCCTGGTCCCATGCCCTTCTTTCTTTTTTCCACTATAACAGGTTCCCATTTTCCTTTCTTTTGTCACCCAAGGCCACCTTTTCTAGTGTATCCCATTTTTTAGCCATTTGATACCCTTTACTACTAGGATCAATGAGAAGGGGTTGTATCTATTATAGTTATTTTTGTTCTTCCTTATAGATCATTGACAAGAAGTCCTCTTTGAATATTTCCTCATCCTTCATATCTCCCCACTTGGTAAAAAACATGGGTTTGGCTACCATTTTTACTGCTTGAACATGTTTGATCTCCTTAGGCCCTCCATAAACCTTTGGTGTTGGTGGAAGCATTCCAATTCAAAAGGCTTGATTGACTTTACCTTTGTCAAGTACTTGAATCTTGGACTCATAATTTTGTTTCTCACTTGATATGGGTTTAGCTGAGGTTGATAGTTTGACATATGAGGAGTGAAATGATATATCATTACTAGGAATATGATGGATTTTTTGTATTTCTCCTCCAATTTTGCACAGTAGTTGAAGGGTTCAGGATTAGCATATAATGTAACCTCCTTTCCTTTGTGAGGAAATTTTAGACACTGGTGGAATGTCGAAGGAACTACTTATAGTGCATGAATCCATGGGAATCTTAGAAGAAGGTTATATGGTAGCTCAAGGTTTGGTACTTGACATGTGGTTTCTATTGTTGTCGGTCCTATCTATACAGGTAGCCTGAATGTCCCTTTTGAATTTCTTTATAAGTCATCATATTATCTTATAGAGATGCTTTTTCCTTTGTCAATTACATCATTAGAATACCCCATCTATTTAAAAAAATTTAAGGTATATATGTTTAAACATGTTACATTATTTTTCAATACTGTTTCTTTTTTATATTTGTGGACATCAACCTCTATATAGAGGGCTTGGTTGTTGAACAACTTCTACAAAAGGTCTTTCTTAGAAAAGACTAAATGATGATTGGTCGTGATCTTGTCAACCATGGCTTGAATTTGATCAGGACTGAGGTCATTAGGGAATTTTGTTTCCAAATATTTCTCTAGTATTTCTCTATGCATGGGTGATAATTTTAGTAGCTCTAGGATGGAGATCAAAGTGAGAGTCTTCTTCAATTGTTCCAAAATATTATAGTAATTGGATGACTTAGTTGTGGGTTTAGGTGGGGCTCCTTGTATTTTGAATTTCCCTCAATGGGTAGTTATGTTACATTTGGGGTCCTTGATTCATATAGTTAACACATTGACCCTAGTATCATCTGCTTGGGAGAGGGTACCTACAATGGTGTCACCATATGTGTAGTTGGCATTGTGATAGTCTTGTTCTTTCCCTTTGTCATTCTTCTTAGCATGGTTTAGAATTGGATTCATGTAGCTTTGGGCATCTTTGTTTCTAGGATGGTGTTTGATATCAAATTCTCCTTTGTCAATTATTCTTCTATTAGATGTTTAAGTCGCATGTAGTTATTCATCGTATGTCCCTTGATCTTGTGAAACTCACATAAGTCTTTTCCATTTTACCATGGTGTTTTGAAATTCAACTCTTCATAGTTTGGGTGGTCATTGACTTTGATGAGATTTTGTTGAACTAAATTTCACATGATCATCTCAAGTGGTTCTCCTAATGTAGTAAATTTCATCCTTGGTTGGTCATATTGTCTTTGTTGTCCTCCTTGATTTATTTTTTGGTTATTCAATTGATTATTTTGAGGATAGGTGACTTGATTGTTTTGTACATTGTTGGGAGTGTATCTTGCTTTTGCAACTTGGGGTTTGTTTTGTGGTACATTGGGATTTTGCACGTTCCATATAGATCTAGCATCATCTACTCCATCATTTGTAAAAATTTTGTTCTTGGCTCAAATCTTGGGTTTCTCATTTAAACTAGAAGAGTTATCTTTTGGTTTGTTTAGATTAATAACTCCCCTTGCTATGATAGCTCTTTCAATGTGTAATCCATTTTCAATAGTCTCTTCGAAGTTAGCAGGGCATAACATGGTGATTTGATAATTGATTTATGCTTGGACATTGGAAACAAATATATCCACTAGTTCTTTGTTGGGAATAGGCCACTTGCACCTACTAGATTTATGTCTATCTTTGTAAGTAGGATGTAAAGAATTCTCCTTGACTCTGTTTAATCTTGTAGAGGTCAATGATGATGACATCCTATTCTATGTTGAATGAAAAGTGGTTTACAAACTTGGTAGTTAGTTCATAAAAAAATTTAATACTTGGTGGTAGATGTGAGAACCATTCCATAACATGACTAGTAAGACTACATGGAAAAGGTCTCATTAGGTAGGAAACATTGTTTTACACTTCCATGCAAGATACCAATAAATTTCACATATGTTCTAGTAGATCACCTTCTCCCTTGTACTTTTCAAACTTTGGTATTTCAAAATATTTATGGAAAGGAGGCATCACAATAGAGTGATCAAAAAGGAATGGACATATATCTTGTAGAGTGTAGGTCTTCTTTGGTTTTCCAATCTGGATGTCCAATATCTTTTGATTTAGGGCTTGTAGTTGCATACCTACCGATGTGTTTGGTATATTTGTTTGTGGAAATTTTGTGTATTAACCTTGTTGTCCCACCATGTTCATTTGGTCATAGGTTGGGTATTGTGGAGGTATAGGACCTTGGTAACCATGTTGGGTGGAAGGAGGATTAAGTCCTTATTGATTGTAAGGAGAGTTGGGTCCTTGTTGAATGTAAGGATTGTTAAGTTCTTGTTGAATGTAAGGAGGGTTAAGTCCTTGTTATATGGAAGGAGTGTTAAGTCCTTGTTGATTTTTTTAAAGAGGGATACCACGATGGTGCATTGGTGGTACACCTTGTTGTTGCGATGTATTTTTTGACGCTTACCCTGATAGTGTGTTTGTAGTATACCTTGTTTTTTGGACAAATTGTATTGAAGGTTACCTTGATATTGTGTTGGAGGTACACCTTATTGTTGGAACAAATTTTTTTGAAGGTTACCCTGATAGTGTGTTGGAGGTACACCTTCATGTTGGGATGAATTGTATTGAAGGTTACCCTGATAATTCATTGGTGGTACACCTTGTTGTTGGAACTATTGATTGGGAAGGGTACCATTTGGCACACCTTTTTGTCGGTACTATTGATTGAGAAGGGTACCATGTGGCACACCTTATTGATGTTCATTGGGAAGGGAACCATGTAGCCCACCTTATTGATGTTGATTAGAAAGGGTACCTTATGGTACACCTTGTTGATGTTGATTGGGAAAGGGACCATGTGGCCCACCTTTTTGATGTTGATTAGAAAGTGTACCCTATAGCACACCTTGTTGATGGTACTATTGATTTTTTTGAAGGTTTCCTAATTAGTTCATTTGTGACATACCTTGTTATGGATTTTGTTGTGGAAATTACCCTTGTTGATTTTGTACATTTTGGGAAGGGTCAATTTATGAAGTCTTATGGGGCATGTACTATCCTGGTGGTGATTTTTTACCTTGTGGCATGTATTGAGATTGACCTCCTTGATATTGTTGGGCCACTAATGCTTGCTCGATTTGGGATGGTTTCCTAAACAAATGGTTGTCCATTCATTGATCATTTCCTTGTGAGAAGATTGGTGGCATGTTTGGAATCTCCAATGGTTTGGGTATTTCCCTCAAAAATTATTTATCCCCTAAAGGAATGAGGTGAGGATCTTTAAGACCTTCCATATAAAATTTTATAGGTAACCTAGCACCACTTTGTACTAATTTGAAAAACTAGGTATTGGGATCCTTTCTTAGGAGCTTTTCCATCTGTTTAAGTACTTTGGGATTGTTGGAGTGTTGAAAGAATTCTTCATCATCTAATTATTCCTCACTATCCACTTCTTCTATGACCATTTCCTTTGGGTTTTGGTCTGATCTATCCATCACTTCTTGTTGTCTATGGATTACTTCTTCCTCACTTAGTGGTTTGTTTGTCATTGCATTAAATGTGGGTTCTTTTCGAGGAGTCATAAGGTCACTTGGTCTATAACCCCATGGGTCAATTCCATCATTTATGGTGTTTGTTGGAGGTACACTAGAGATAATTTTGTTTTCTTCCTTCTTCTTTCTATGTTGTGATTGCATAGTTGTCGTAAACAAGTGCCAAGACTTTGTGAAATTTTGGTGATTAATGCTTTGTTTTTGGGATTTTTTTTTTTTGAGTGTTTTTGGGGTTTTCTTTTTTAAAGGATGGTGCTTATTGCCATGTTGGAGGTGGTAATATGGGCCTTTCGACTGCAAGATCTGATTATTGTTCCTCTTTATCTAGGATTTTAGTTGTGTTTCTCCACTGAGTGGGTATTTCGTTTCTCTCAAATATGAAGCTTCTCAAACTACTGATGATGTCTATTTGTTCCCCTTCAATTTGTGTGAGACTTGGTTGTATGATAGGTGTCATAAGTTTTTGTTTTTGAACTAGATAAATTGGATGCCAAATGGTCATAAAGTGAAATGATGAAAGTGTTGGTGATTTGATATGGTTTTCATGATACTCAAGACCCTAAAGTTTGAGTGATGCTTTCAGATGATGCTATTTTTGGAACTCAAAATGTTGAAAGACTTGGATTGATATTTCAATTTTTTTTCTAGAGGACATGTTGTGGAAAATTTACTTGAACTAGACTTGAGGTTCAAGAAAATATTGATATCTTAGAAGTTTGAGTGAAGGAATGATCCAATTATTTGTTTTGATTTTGAATTCTAAAAGTAGGATGAGGTGTTTGATTTTGTAAATTGGATTATGGACTGGCATAAATTATGACTTGTTTTGGGAGTCTAATTTTTTTTGTTCTCACAAGATTTTGTAACTAGTTTACGATCAAATTCTGATTTTCACCAGAAAGAAGGGAAAAAGCAGAAATTTTAGAGAAAAAGCAATAATGTTTGTCAAAAGCAACCAACTTTGGGTCGACTGTGGCAAGATTTTTCAAGAGTGATTTTTGTTTCAATTTTTTTCGTCTGGTAAACAATGTGGGAAAAAGTGAACTTCTTGATTAAGAGAAAAAGTGAGATGTATTAGGTCGACTGTGACCAATTTTTGATACTGTCTATCAAAATCGACCAGTTTTTGATATTGTCTATCAAAACCTAGATCAAAAGTGAGATGTATTAGGTCGACTGTGACCAATTTTAATTCAAGTGCGACAAAAATAACAACAATAGCAATATTTTGTGCAAATTTTTTTTCTAGTTTCCGTGTTGGCAACAACTTGGATAAATTTGCAGTTTTGAATGACTTCGTTTAATCTGATTTGATATTTGGAAATTGATATCATGCAACACTATAATCAAAACTATTTGACCCTAAATTTCTACAACTTTAAGCATGTTTCTTTCCATAAAATCTCAAATTTTATGGAAGTCAAAATGCTAAAGCCATAATTTCCAATGTTAACTTTGTCCTTAATGCGACTTGAAATGTGAGCCTAAGTATGTGGAAACCTTTAGGGATATTGTTTTAAGATATCCTTGAGGAGTGAAAATATAGGGCTCTTTTCAAAGGATCTGGACTAAGTCAAAAGGGTTTGAAGTTTGATAACCATGTTTAATGCTTGTTGTGATGTGTTCATTTTAATTCAAAAAAATATTTGATGTTTCAAAGTAACTAAAAGATTTGGAAATTTCATGAAGACAATTTACACCCTAGGTATATACATGTTCTTTTAGGTGAGCTTACCTCATGACCCAAAGGGATTATCTTACATGCAATGAATGGAGAGCTTTTTAAGCTCAACCATAAGTCGGACTTGGTAACTAACTTCTCAGAATCAAAGTTTTGATGTACCACTTCAAAGAATGTTTTTGGCTAAAAGGTCTGGCTTTTAGAACATTAGTTCTTAGTCAATGTTTCGGGATAATCTGGTGTCTATACATGTAGTGGTTCACTCATTTAAGAGGTCTCCCAACCCTTAGAAAGGGTTTTTACGCATCTCATGGATACTGAGGAGACTTCTGTCGGTATAGAACATCTGCACTATGTGGTTGATAACTTTCATCACATCCACAATTATTTGTATAGTGGATTGAAACAAAAGTACCACTTGGGTTGCTCCCTCTCACAAATCGAGAGAGAGACCCTCTAAAGGTAATGCTTTGAAATGAAAACAAAGTGTGAAAATCAAGATGATTTTTGTCACCCAAGATCACCAAAAGGCGCAAGGGTAGAGGATAGACACCTAGTTTTCCAAAAATGGAATAAAAATTGTACAATGCATTGCAATGTTCTTTTTAAGCCCCTTGAGTGGCACTATCTAGCCAAATAAATTGTGAAAAAGACTAGAAAATCATTTTTTATGTTGCACCAAAATTGAAGTGTTTTGAGATATCAAGCAATGTAGATAGCAATGTGCAAGTAAAAAAATTTATTTGTACAATTTTAATAGCCAATTGAAGTGTTTCTAAAGCCTTGTCTTAATTGGTCTACAAAATGAAATCTCTCATTTTGTTAACATGTTGAAAGCATTGGTAAAAAAGACAAGCATTTTCTTTTATCTAAGCACCAAAAAGAACTGTAGTTCCAATCTAGGAAAATCTTGAAATGTTCTTTTTAGAGCACCAAACCAAAGGTGTGTGAATTTGTGGGGTTCATTTTTAGGTACCAAAATAAATAAAAAATCCTAAACTATTAAAGCTTCTCAAATGTTCTTTTTAAAGCACCAATTTTGAAATTTTGTTCTAATATAGAAAGCTTTTTGAATGTTATTTTTAAGCACCAATTCAAAAGTTTGTCTAATCTAAAAATATTTGTAAAATATTATTTTTAGAGCACCAAAATGAAAATGTGCAAGTTGTGGGGTTCATTTTATAGCACCGATTTCAAAGTTTTCTAATCTAGAAAGCTTCTGATTTTTTATTACTTGGATCATTCGTCTCCTCTGCAGTAAAATGTGTTAGTTGTTTTTCATGGAACATGTTCCATATCTAGAAAGAGCTACACAAATGAAGTTAGAGAACACAAACATCACCAAAAAGAACTCATTGGTGTCAGGAAAATGAAAAATATCTCAGATTTTAGATCAAAAAGCAATAGAGAAAAAGAGGAATTTTAAGCAAAAGTGGCCATGTTAAAAGCAACTACGGTTAAAAAGATCATAAGTGGCCTTTTTTATTTAATAAAAAGCCGTTAAAAATGTAAGAGAACCCTTTTTATTTTGGCAAAAGTTGTTGAAATGGCGAAAGCGGCTAGAAAATAGGTGATTGCATCGAAAACGAAAAAAATTGACCTCATGAATTTCTTGTAGCTTATGCGTGGAAATTTTTCAATTGCATTTCTAGAACCTACAACTATTCAAAATTCACTCATAAAATAGTTAGTGCTAAGGACCATGGTCCCACCAAGCGTTCCAGAATGTGTAAGGGGGAAATTGAGTGTGCAATAAGACCAAATATGAATGAATTAAAACTAATCTAATTCAAAACAAAGATCATGATTCATGCCCATTACTCATGTAATGAAACGATGAGAACAATGAATTCAAGAAAGCAATTGAAACAAAACAATATAAAATGAATTCAAAAACTGTAGCATTGCCATCCCGTGTCGAAGTGTATTCACAATGATGTTGGATCATTTGTTGTATCAATGTGAAGCCTCCATTTGTGCGTAGCAAAAATCTTCAAAGTTGTGTGTGTGTTGATCAAAGATGTGCGTAAAGCTTTGTCAAAAGATTGATTATGATTTTAGCATGACTTCATTGTGCAAAAAGATGTTGATTATCTAATATTTTTTTAGGAAGAAGATGATTCTTATATAGAATTTATATTTCGAAATGAACGCTTGAGTTCACATAAGAGAATATCCTAATCAATGGTTCAAAACCGTTGAGAGGAATTAGATGGGAAAAATTAGTAGATTTTGATTATGTAATTGGTGTAATTGAAGAAATCATTTTGAGTGTTCAGTGGAATTGAAGAAATAGATTGAATAATCTATGGAAATGAAGAAATCATGCTGATCCTTTAGTGGGATTGAAGAACAAATAAATCAGTCAAAAATAGATGGATCAGTCAGCCAATCAGAATGAGCAATCTGGGGATCGTAATTTTCTCAATCATGAAAGTGGGTGAGGATAATTAATTAACTTATTTAATTAATTAATTTTTTTGAGTTGAACGTGCAAGTCATGTTTTAATTTTGCAAACAAAGTTGTATTTGTTTGTTTTGACCTATTTGATGATATTTTGAATAATCTATTTAATTATTCATGTTTAGGGGAAAGTGATTTAATTAAACTATTAAGTATTAATAATTTAATTGATTTAGGGGAATAGGGTAAATTAGCGATATAATTAAATAATTGATGCTATTTAATTAATCAGGAGGAATAAATTTAGATTAAGACTTCATTAAATAAATGAAATTTATTTAATTAGTAAAAAATGATGAAAAGGTAAATTAATTAAATAATATAATATTATCCAATTAATAGAGGAAATTAGGGTTTTTTATGTAACTGATGTGAAATGTAGTGATATTTAGTGGTAATGATTTCGATGATGAGAAAATGTCATTTAGGATGTGTGATAAGTGTTAGATCATTTTTATATGTCTACACATACACGTGGAATGGTAGATGTCTTCCTCAATGATATAAAGCATGAAGCATACACATGAAGCATGAAGCATGATAGCATGAAGCATACACATGAATTTCCTCCATGAAGCACATAAATCATGAAGCATTACTATATTCTAATGATTGATTGAATGTTCAATAATCTTACAAGAGAATAATGTTCAAACTTTATTATAATATTTTACAATTATACAAAAGAAGAGTGCATGAAAAACACTTGGATTTTAAATATTTGAAGTAAACCATCTACAAATATCTATTAAAACATGGATTTATAATGCAAATGTGTACACCATCAATAAAATGGATTTGTAGTAACCAAATAGCTATGTAGGTATACATCAATATATGTTGATATAAGTATTAAATATATAAAAAATAGCCATATAGGCTTACAAGAATGCCATATAGGCATACAATAAACGACCCCAATCAAAAGTCATTGCCCTCTAGGTGAATGAAACAAATGGGTGGCCTTTTTTGGTCAAGTGGATGGAAATGTGTATGACATTTGTTTACCTTGAACTCGAGGGATGCTCCTATTTAGTTCATCATCAAGCTTCAATTGTTATAATAACAAGTAAAGATATTAATATATATAAATTACATTATAAAAAATGATATATTTATAAAAATAATCACTTACCATCACTAGAAAATCTCTCTCCTCAAGCGAAAAATTCACATGCTCATGTTGTGGCATGCCCAAGTCTTATAGAAACCATCCAAATAGAAATTAAACTGCAAATCAATAATCATTTGATTTTCACTAATTAACAACTATAACAACAAATACAATTTTAAATTTACTAATCTGCCTCATACCCCCATGAGAGGTATCGAGCTGTCTATTGTACAAGATACACCTTGCTGCATTACCCTATCAACATCTTGAGGCATTTCCGCTTCCATCATCTGAAAATAAAACCACAAATTATTCAATCACAAAAAGTAGAATAGTGATGCATGTCATGGCTTATAATGTATGAGATAATCAACAAAATTTTGAGTACTTATTGAACTATATATTTCTTATTATTATGCTTACTATTTGCCTTATCCATAGCCTATTCGAAAGCAACTGTTTTAGACTTTTATCCATAGCAACAAGGCAGTGAATTGTTTGATAAAATGCTTTCGTAGACATGTACGAAAATATGGTAGCATAGAGAAGGCAATGAGCTATTCAAAAAAATGCCTCGAAGAAATGTGGTCTCATGATGATGGAATGCCATGAAAAATTTGTTTGTCATGGCATTCCATCACCATGAGACCATATTTCTTTGAAGGATTTTTTTCAAATAGTTAATTTCCTTCTCTATGCTATTATGTTGGGATGGGGTAGATGGTATAGTGTGGTCTTGGTTATGAGATGGAGGGGTTTTTTTATCATGAGGGGAAGAGGATCATTAGATGGGGTGGGAGGTGTACTTCAAGGCCACATTTCAAGAGTGGGCAAACAATGGAGTGGAAGAGGTACTTTAATCTAGACACGGAAGTATGTCATTAGATGAAGTGGGGGAGAGGGGATTGTGAGAGGGGGACGAAGGGATATCTTTCTCTTGATATGGAAAGATATCATTAGATGAGATGGAAGGGGATCATATGATGGAGGAGAAGGGTTTCCTTGATCTTTATATGGAGGGGAATCTATGTTAGCATGCTTTGGATTAGGATATGGACATAGTTCATTTGATATGGATGGTGTAATGAGGGAGCAAGGTTTTATAGAATCTTCAACTTGGATAGATAGATTGATAGTGGATCCATTTAAGATTTAGGATATTAGGGTTTATCTTGATGTGGGGGTGATGAAGGTGGATGCATGATATGAGAAGATTGCACCACTTTGTTTTTGCATGGGGAAACAACCACCTTTAAAAATAGTCCTTGGAGGAAGTTATTATGAGAGATATGGTATGAATTTGCTTGGTACTAGTGGGGTGATGTAGATTTTAAGGATGTGGGATATGAACAAGTGGAATAAGAGGTGGAAGCTTCCATGGATTGGTAAATTGAGGATGAGGATGAGGACCTTGAAAATTATTTGGAGGGGAATTTTGGCTAAAGTCTTTGTTTATGTTGTCAAAGGAAGGGTAAGGATAAGCAAGAGGAGATGGATTGGGATTGGATGAAGGTAGGGAGGATGGAAGCTTAGCAGCGATGCCAAGGAGACATCTAAGCATGAAATCCTTATAATTATGGAAGTATTAGGTGAAGATAAAATTAGTGGTGGTGGATGGAGATGATATGGATGGGAACTGAGGGGAGCTTTGCATGGGGGATTGATGGAAAATTGGAGCATTTTGTCTATTGAAAATGGATTCAAGGTGATCTATGATGCTCTCATTGTCATCATTGGGATTATATCTAGGTTATTCAAAAAGGCTATTCTCATCATCATCGATATGGTTGGTGTTGGTTAGAATGGATGAAGTTGGATTATAATAGATTAGGTTGGATGGAGGATAGACTAGATGGTTAGACATGGTGGAGGATTGATTGGAAGAAAGATTGGTATTGATTTTGGATGAGGATGGAAATTAGGATGATGGATTAGAAATGAACTTGGGGATTGGAAGAATAGGATCGAAAGATGAAGATGGAGGATGGGATTAGATTTGGGGATCAAATCCAAGACCTTAAAATGATTTGATTTGATTAAAGAGGATTATCTATTTTTAAGGCAATGAGTTGTTTGAAAAAATGCCTCAAAGAATTGTGGTCTCATGGTGATGGAATGTCATTCCATCACCATGAGACCACATTTCTTCGAGGCATTTTTTTCAAACAACTCGTTATCTTGTCTATGTTATTGCTTACTATTATGCTTTGATATATTTTTTCCAAGAATCCATAGTTTGTTTGAAAGCACCTGCTTTAGGCTTTTAGCCATAGTAGCAAGGAAGTGAATTGTTTGATAAAATGCTTCGGTAGACATGTATATGGAAAATGTGGTAGCATAGGCAAGGCAGTGAGTTGTTTGAAAAAATGCCTCAAAGAAATGTGGTCTCATGGTGATGGAAATCACCATGAGACCACATTTCTTTGAGGCAGCACCATGAGACCACATTTCTTTGAGGGATTTTTTCAAACAACTCATTGCCTTGTCTACGCTATTGCTTACTATTATGCTTTAATAGATTCTTTCCAAGCATCCATAACATAATCAAGGTAGTGAACTATTTGAAAAAATGCCTCAATAAAATGTGGTCTCATGGAATGTCATGATAAGAAAATGCAATCGGCAACTACTCCTAGTTATTAGTTAAGCTATGTGAAGTAATCACATCACTGCTTATGTTCACTTTCTAAAAAACTGTATTGTAATTGAAATTTTGTCCTCTATCAACATATAGTTATTAGTTATGCAATGTGACTTCAGTAATGCTTTGAGTTTGAAAGATGTGAAATGCAATGTAATCATCGATATGAATATAAACTACACAAATCTATTAAGTACAATTCATTAGCTAAACTCTTTATTCTATTACTTGAGTGAAGGTTTGAACTCCACCGCCACTAGGAGGTGTTACCATGAAATCTCTGTTATTAACCTATTCAACATCCAAAAATGAGATATTAGAATACCATTCATATAACAATGCTATTCACATGTAATATTTATAATTGTTTACTAGTTACATACCTCAACAATAGATGCAATGGAGTAAAAATGAGGTGGAGGGTCGATGAAAACAATATGAACACTATGACCCTAAAATTTTATTACAATCATTAAACTAAAAATTAGTTCATCTTGCATTTAAAAAATTAAATTAAATAAATTCAATTCAATGAACATGCTAATATTTACCTAAGTATCGAGGCCGAAATCCTCATTCAAAATGACATTTGTCATCACCAACTGGTTAGCTACAGACCTAGCCTGCGCACCAGCCTCCTAACTATTTGTGGGGTCATATGTACAGGTGGACCCGCAAACCTGAGAAGTATGGGGTGGAACCCTACCACTCGAAGTCTCCCCGAGCTCATGCTATATTGTAGGACTCACATGTTGGATGATACTCTAGGTCAGAGAACTAATAGACTATAGAGTGTCCACCTCAACACTCTCCACAACGAAAGGGATAGCAACTTACTCATAAGTCGGTCTAGTGAGTGCTTGTCCTACTTTCCACTGAGGATCGAGACGTGCACCTAGTCTATCCTCTGTCAATCCACCACCTCTCCCATGGAAGTTCCACATATCAAAATAGTTGGGGATTTTATTGAGGACAAACTTGAAGTAGAGTTTCCTCAAGAAATATTGGGCGACCTCATTATTGTTGCATGGAGGATGGTCAAAAACCATCCACCACCTCTTCCAAAAATTGTCCTTTATTGCTTGGTGGTTGCACCAATGGATAGGAAACCTCTTGCTTGTAAGGTCAAGATTTTGATTTGTACATGAGTTAGTGAATAGTGAACACAAGTCATATTATATAATGTTTTTCATTTTTTAATTCTTTATAGGATAGTTTATCTGCATAAAAATCTTTGTACACTCACCTCTTATCCTCCCAACCACTTAATTGCTTGCTAATTGCATCTACATGTGTTAACATAGCTTGAAGTTAATTTCCAAGTGTGTTTATTTATGAGGTTGAACTTACAGGAATTGTTCAACCTCGCAATTAACTCCTCAATTTGTTTTTTGTTTTCAATTTCCCCCATTAAATTTTGTTGAGTTCCAAGAGGATGTTGAGGAATTGTTGTAGGAGTTTGTTGTTGAAGTTGTTCATTAGGATTTTTTGGTGTGCTTGTTCATGAGGAGAAGGATTTTGAGGAGAAGAATCAAGTGGATTTTCAACTCCTGATAATTAAAGAAATTAACATCAAAAACATATTAAATCTACTTATTTAACAATAAATTCACAAATAAATAAATAAAAGCTTACTCCTTGGAGCTCCCCGTTGATGTGGCAGAATTTGGTGAAGAAATAACAAAGATTCGGTGAATAAATTGACAAATTTGAGGTCTCCACAACGCGAGCACACCTTGGAAGAGTTTGCAAGCCACAGATGAAGGAAATATGATAGTCTAAAATGATTTGAAATTGCTTTTTGTTTTCTTATAAAGACTCATAATGTGCTTGCATTATAACACACTCACATTATAATGCGAGCATGTTATAATGTGCTCGCATTATGGATTTTCAATTTTTTTTAAAAAAATTGGCCACTTTTTGGCCACCCAACATTTTGCACTCACCTTGGGTTCATTGGATTTTACACCTATATTCATGGGAGAATACAAGATTACACATAAATCAGGAAAAGAGAAAATAGAAAGAAAAATAAGCTAACATAATACCAACACAAGTTGAGTCATCAAAAGCATGTGAGTCCACAACTTTTAGCAAAGAAGAGGAAAACACAAATTATAAATTCACATATGATGAGTGTGATCATGAGAAACCACTAAATCCAAAAGAAATTGATTTTTTTTATGAAAGTGGTTATGACCTTTTAAAACAACTTGGTTTTAATGGAAAAGGATGTGGTGCTAGAGAATAAGGTATCCATGTCCCTATAAATCCTTACACACAAGAAACAACAAGTGGTCTTGGTTATTGTCCTTCAAAAGAAAAAAAAGCATCAAAGAAACCTTTGCTTAATATCAATGTTATCATGCAAAACACTGCTAAGACAAATATACATGATGGTCATGATATTGCTTCATCTTCCAACACATGTCGTAGTGATGATTGGGGTGAATTAAATTTTACACCCTCCTTTAAGGGAGAGTACAAAATCTCTCAATCTAGAGTCTTGTGTATGTATGACACCTTTTACTAAGAAAGAAATGTCTTTGTCACAAAAGAAAGACACATATTCTACTATTGATCAAGAGGGTACCTTGTTGATCCTTCTCCAATCTTGCTTGATATCTCTCCCTCAAAGAACATGAAATAAATTTTACAACAAGAGCTCATTTTGTGCATATCATTGAGTTCATGATCATTCTACTAATGTATTTTAAGGCTTTGAGTAAAAAAAATTAGCATCTTAAGGATTGTGGTACTCTTTCTTGTGTTGATGCACCTATTTCCTCTAATTAATATTGGTTTTCATCCTATAATGTTTCTCAACACTATGTGGCATTGGAAACTTTATGTTTCTTGCTCATTGCCATTCATGGTGGTACAATCTCAAGTGCAAGCATATTTATCTTAGTAGAAACATGATAGTCCTTGGTGGTTGTTTTTATCTCTATGCTTGGGAAGCAAGGATAACTAGTTTTTGGGAGGTGTGCATTCTTTTCAAGGATCCCATCTTCCTCTCTTTCTACTTAATATACCAACATAGAAAGTATGTTAGTGGGGGTCATATTGTCCCTCAATCATTGTTTGCATGTTCCCTTCTTAGTGATGATAGCATACATTTCCTAGGAAGTGTGACCATTACATTAGCATTATTTATTTGCACCCCCTGAGGTGAGTTTTATTTTGCACCTATGAAGTGCGTTTTGTTCAACATTTCTTACTCCACTTTGTTCAAAGAGGTTGAACTTAGTGTAACATTGGCATAACATCTTGATCATATTATGGCACCTTATCAAAGTTATTAGGGAGTATAACTTTTGGTATGGTTGACGTATGGGAGCTTGTAGACCTTGCATGACTTTCCGATCACCACTTGTTTTGTGAGTTCACAGCTTGTAGACATAGTGTGTGTGTTTCTCATATTTGTCTTGGGGTCTCACCTAGTGTATATCGGACTACACTAGCCCTTGTGAGCATATTTTTCATGGCCATTGAGCATAACACAACTTGCTTGCCTATGGAGCCATGTGTTGTATAAGTGATTTTATATCCTTATGAGTGTATTTAATGGGCACATGGCATAATGTAGCTTGCTAGTCCATATTTATTTTCTCTTTGCATTAATTTTGACATTGTATGTTTGGGTATCTTGTCTTGTTGTTTCATATCATACATATGTGTGTGTCCCTTTGTGCTTATGTTGATTTTCCATGGGATCTTGATCTTAGGGGCTTACGCAACCTCCTTGATCTTTTTCATCCTATCCCCTCGACATTTATGCACTTGGACCCCTCTTGACATATATTTGTCTACTTTAGTGTGAGTCTGAGCGCAAGTTCATAATCTCACTGAAGTGGGGGCTAAATGTAGTGTAGAAAAAAGTAATCCTTTAAATTTTTGCAAGTTATGTTTGCATCCCCTTAATTAATTGGACTTAATTAAGCCTTTAATTGGCCCAATTATTCACAAGCCTAATTAATTTTTTTTTTGAAAGGGAAACCTGCATTTAATCAATGCATACAATTAATTACACATTTTGTAAAATGTATGTCCTAGCTAGGTTTAGAACCTAAGACATTCGCCCAAGGGAAAATGGGTTCCCCTTAAGTCTCGGGACCCAATTTTTAATATGTTTTTGGCAACATTTTAATGATCTAAATCCAAATTGCAAAGTTCGGCTTGTGGTGTTTAATTGTCAAGTAATTAAGGAAATACCTATAAATACATAGTTATTTTATCAATTCAAAATATCTAGCATTAAGGCAACTTTCACATGAGAAAATATTATTGTCAAGAGCATTGAAGAGTGAATTTACCATTCATCTACAACACCAGTCAAGATCCTATCATGATGTCAAGATTCATGCATGTTCATGCATGTTTTTGGAGCTAACATTGTGATGTAGGTTTCAAGTTTCAAGCAAGGATTCAAGCATCAAGATTTGTCAAGCAATCAAGCCATTTTATGCAAGATCCAATCCTTAAAGAGATGTGTTAGACTTCAATCCTCTAAGGGTAGCCATAAAAGGGTTTGGTGAGTTACAACAAGCTTTGTTCATTCATCCATTCCTTTATTTTATCATTATTTCATTATCAAGGTTTAATTACCAAATTGGGGTTTGACTAAGGTAAACCCCTATTCACCCAAAAAGAAAAAAATCAACTCTCTTTGTGTATGCCTAGATTTGTAGGTGAAGAAGGATTGAAGACTGATCAAAAGAGAAATTTTGTAAAGTTGTCAATATTGTTGTCAAGACACGGAAACTCAGATCCCGAATTCATTTACACCTTTCTGATAGTGAAACTTGGGGCAAACAAAATCTTGTATCTTGCATAAGAGGACCCTTGAAGTTGAGGAAAAACCTTATATAAAGACACATTCGCCCTTGGACGAATGAGTCCTAGTAAGAAAATTTTCAACACTTTTGGTGATAGGTGCATAGTATTTTACCCTTCTCAAATTTGTCTAAAGATTGTGGATTCTATTAGTATTATGATTTAAATTTGCATTTCAAGTTTTACATTGTACAATTGAGCTCATTAGGAATTTTATTTTGATCTCCTAAAAGTACATTTCAAACATATTTTACACTTTTTTGTCATAAGGAAAATAACAGATCTTCCAATACGGTTGACTCACCCAAGGGTTGAAAGTTAATCCTTCCTTTGGGGATCTCATTTTCTAATGAAATGTATGAAAAGTAAGGGTTTCCTATGTCCTCACTCCATTGTGATTCACCAGCCTCTCATCCCATTTTTCTATATTTTAGAATGAAATTTGTACCCCAAGGAGTAGCTAGCATCCTTCAAGCCAAGCCTAGTGACCCTCGGTTCACCAAGAAACATATAGGTGATGAGGAGAGCGATGACCCCTCTCGACTCAGGCATATTGGATGAGCTCTTTGTTCACTAACTCCCCCACTATGAACTTATTAAATCTAGAAGATTAAGAGTCATTTGTAGATCATCATTTTAAAGTGGTGCAATATACAATGATCAATGCATGAAGTTACTTGCTATGTACCAACCTTTTTTGAGGTGACAATAATCCCTTATTAGGATTTCTTCCTCTCAAGGTAAGAGGTGTCAATGTGGTACCTGACCTTGGAATTCTCTATTCATCCACTCATTGGAAGGTATTTTATTATATGAGCCTACAATAAGATGACAAACCCAATCTATCACTACAAATAGGATGTGTTCTATAGTGTGTCTTTATCGTGAATATACTTGTGATACCAATTAGTGGAATCTTGTGGAAGAAGAACACACATAAATCATCCAACAACAATTGAGTTAGTTTTACATATTGTTTACTATTTTTTATCACTTGCCAAAATAATCAAACACAAAATAGACATCAAAATTTCAAAATGCGGACAAACTTACAAAATTTTAACCTCTGAAAAAATTGTAGTGCTTGAGTAAACCCACAAAAGTGGTTTACAATTCCAATGGAGAAGGAAAAGTTTTTGAAATCACATATTTTTAGAAAATATAATGATTTAAGCCTTGAAAAGTTCCATTTAAAGGATTCCATTTGAAAAGGGTTTGATCAAACAACATTAGACCAAGCCCCCTTAGATAGAACCCCGCTAGTTTTAAACCATACCTATAACAAAGTCTCCTTTACACCTATCAAAATGCTAATAAAAAACCACTTTAGATTTACCTTTTGGGGGATCAAATGAATTCATTTAAATTTATTTTTTGTAAGTATGCAGTCCTTATTATAAGCTTCCAAAATAGTATAATTTTAATTAAATTTAATTTGATTATTATATATATATATTTTTGTGAACGTAGGTTTTTTATTGAAAATCAAGCTCTTGGTTCCGCACATGTGGAAAAATATGTTTAGGCTGAGTATTGATGTCCTTGATCCATTCAAAAAAGAATTTGAATTTTGATACATATAGAAAAATTTATGTTGTATACAACTTGCCTATGTCTGAATTGTAATTGGTTTGACTTCGAAACTTGATTAAAGAAAAAATATTTAATAAAACACTATGAAACCAAATGAACTGGTTAGATATCGTAGTTACAAATATAAATTCAAAAAAATAGAATTTTATCCTTCATACAAAACAATTTATGTTGTATACGGTGAACATCACTCCTTAAAAATGTTGTTTACTGATAAAAACTAGTTTTTAAAGGAGATGAAAAAAAAGTGCAATCTGATTCCAAAAAATTTGAAAAAATATATTTAGAATCTATAGACAAAACTTCACAAATCACTAGTTTGCATCATCTTCAAATTTATCATGGTTTAGCCGCTATAGGAGCCCAAAAGTGAAGATTTAGTTTAAAAAAATCAGTTTAGTGTCCAGTTTGCCCAAAAATTGTAAACCAGTATTGTGGGATCACCCGCCTCTATTTTGATAGTGTAGCACCTTTGTATGCAAACCAACTCTTTTCTTTTTGTCAAAACAATATCTTTGTTTGCATCTCAACACCCCTCTACATCGTAACACCTTTGTTTTAGAGTAAACATAGGAAACTACATATCACCACCTTTGTTTCCAACACTGTCGCTTCTATGGAATCAAGGCACATTTGCAGACATCTTCATGTCTTTCCAAATATCAACGTGTCTTTGTATTAAATAGTACAACACCTTTGTTTTGACAGTGCAATGCCTTTGTCTATCAAAAAACACAGAGAACCTAGTAAATTTGCATATTCAAATTGTTGACTAGCAGACTTGAACAAGCTTGAGTTTCATGAAAAATAGGTCCCCATGACTATCTTGATCATTCAAAATAGTAACAAAATTGTAACTTCTAGCTTCACATTGGAATCGTTAAAACACAATTAGTCATCATTTGGATCAACTTATCAAAAACAACAAACCATTAGCTCAATCCATTCAAAACAATAACCTAAGATTACATATTGGTCATTTTGACTTAGATCTTCATCTCATGTCTTAGTTTGACATCTTTCTTGGAAAACAATCTCTTTTACAAGCATTTGATCAATTAGTGTCAAAATCATGGTGAGCTAGCCTACTTTAGATTCATTAGTCTACTCTTGAAGTTTGCAATATCATTAGCATCATCCTCAAAATAATCATAAACAATAGATCTAGTCCAAACTTTGTCTAAATTGAAGGTTCCACATCATCCATCCAACCAAACTTCATTCAAAATATTGGTCCAAAACTTATTAAGGTGTCACTATTATCCCAAATTGAAGAAACATTTTAATGAAATCATTTGGACAAAATGTCACAATTCATATCTCCTAGGGTTAGTACAAGTTGTATGCTCACAACAAGATCCCAATATAAGAAAAACATGGAGTCCTTGATCCTAGTGGTTCAAATGTTAGTGATCAACCCTATGAAATGACCAATATCAATCATGAAGTTCTATTACCAACCAAAACACAACCTTAAACAACTCAAGTTGAAATGGTTTATACAGAGGATATCACCAATAAACCTAGAGAATTCACTCCTGATGAACTTCTAGAAATGTCACAAGATCCAACTCTTGGTCACATAATAGAAACCATGTTAAATCTTGATCCAAATTTGTACATGTTAAAACTTGCACAAAATGGTGCTAAACTTCCCTCAAACTTTGATGTAAAAACATTAAAAGAACAATCCTTAGCATCAAGAATATCATCAAGGAATCACCCACTTGGAAATGAATCTTTGGCACAAAATATTACGCAACAAATACCAAGGCCTTCTTCATTAAATGTGTCAAGTCAACCAAAGGTTACTTTGCAAGGGATGGATCAAACAATTTTTTCAAATCAATATGTTAATCCCTTGTACAATACTCAAAGTCTAGAGAATACCAACACAAGTCTAAGATTTCAAAATACCAACACAAGTATAGGTTTTCAAAACATCAGCACAAATCTAGGCTTTCAAAACACCAACATCGGGATCAACATACAATGCTCAAAATTCAAACATGACAAATTATGGGATGAATCCACCTTCACAAAACATGAATGGTCCCAACATACAACCCCAACATCAACAACATCAAAATAAATAACCCCAACATCAACATCAACAAGATCAACAACACCAACATCAACAACATCAACATCAACAATACCAACATGAACAACATCAAAATCAACAACCTCAACAACATCAACGACAACAATATCCTCAACAAAATGCCATGCATTAACAACATCAAAACATCATCCCACCACAAAATCAACTCACTTCACAACATCCCCACAAAAATGTTGCTTCACATCAAAAACAAATGTCATCTCCACAACAAAGCATCACATACCAACAAACACAACAACAACTACATACTCAACAATAGTTGCAAGCACAAAGACAATTACAAGCACAACAACAACAAAATTTCCAACCAAATCCTCAACATAATGTCATAACTCAAAACCAATATGATCCATACAATGCATTCACCCCACCACATACCAATCCAAACAACACTCCCTATAATCAAAACATGAACATCCCACCTTATCAAGATCCATTATTTAACTCATCAACCATACATTAATAGAATACCTACAACCCATCACCAAGCATTGCTCCTATGGACATATCATCACAAACACAAGTATCAATGCAAAATATTCAAGACATACAAGTGGGGAAGACTAAAAAATCATACACCGTTCAAGATTTATGTCCATAACTGTTTGACATAAGCATCATGATGGTACCATTTCCCCCAAACTTTGAAATGCCAAAGTTTGATAAATATAAAGGATATATGGAAATCCCAAGGAACACACAAGAGAATTCTATGTGGCTTGCATGGAAGTATCTTATAATGACACATACCTTATGTGAATTTTTCCATGTAGTTTGGGTGGGCAAGTAATCAAATGGTTCTTGTATCTACCTCAAGGTATCAAAACATTCCAAGTTCAATCATAGACCAATTTGTAGCACATTTTTCCTACAATATTGATGCAAAAATAACCTTGGAGGAACTATACACTTTAAAAAAAACAAGGGAAAAGCCTTTGCTTCTTTCTTACAAAGATGGAGATACAAGGCAAGAAAATGCAAATAACCTATACCCAAAAAGCAACAAGTTGAAATCTTCACTAGAAATTTAAACACAGATCTTGCCTTCGAACTATGAATGTAATGCATATTAATTTTCAAAGAACTTATCTCTAAAGGGCTTAACATTGAGAGAGCCCTCATTGCTAAGGGATCAATGCAAATCTATAAAGACAACCACCAACCATCTAGTTCCAGCGACAAACCTTGTTTATGGTCTAAAAATAAGAACGTTACTAATGGCGATGTGGTAGATGCAAAGGTTGTCATAAATGCACCCTCCAAAACACACAAACAATAGAAAAATCAATATGTTCAAAATGCTAACCCTCAAGCAAGGACCACCACCAAGACAAAAAAATAATCCTCGAAAACGTAAATACACTCCCTTAGAGGAACCCATTGAAACTCTCTTGAATAAACTAATCCAAACAAATCTAATAAAACTTCCAGACTTCAAACAATACAAGGAACCACAAATCAACCCCACGTGGTATAAAGACGATGACTATTGTGATTATCATCGTACAAAAGGGCACAAGACATCCAATTGTATGAAACTCAAAAATGTAATCCAAGATCTCATAGATCACGGTGAGGTAAATGTTGATCAACACCCTAGAAACTCTGGAAACAATGACTTGGGTATATACAAAAATCCGATACCTGATCATGGAAAAGGAAATGATGCTAGAAAAGCAAAAGTGTACAATCAGGTCAATCACACCTACGATAATGTCGTAGGTAACACACATTGTTATGACCATCATGTCTCAATAATCATTATACAAGGCCTCAATCCTGAGTGTGGAGTTACCACATGAAGAGGGAAGGTTACTATCCAAGGAGCCCCTTTGTAATCAAAAGGACCAGTAAAAGATAATCCTACGGATTTTAGTCTACTAGATCAACTCAAGAAAACACCAGCACAAATTTCTATCTTAGATCTCTTGAGAATCTCACCCGCACAGAAAGAGGTCTTAGACAAAGAGGTCTTGAGAATTCATATGAAAGTTATGGTAGAGCAAGCCCAGTTGACAAGGTAAGACTGTAAAATGCCCTTTAAAAGTAAAACCAATCTTGACAAATGAGCTATAAAATAACCATACTTGATCGTTTAATTGAAACAGTTTGGTGAAGAGCTAACAGTACTTACCCACGTATTGAAATGTGCATTTGTATAGCTTGAGAGGTGACGGGGTGCTAGCTTTGCTTTCAGCTTCTTAAGTGGTAGATATTGATTACAGGGCCTTCAGTCCAACAGATTGTTGTAAGGACCGATGTTGAGAACCAGTCGCATGCCTCCACCTCTACCTGCAGAACTTAATCTGCTTACACCTAGGAAATCCCTAGTCACTCCCTCACATTCTTGTACTGCTGGGTTCACATTTTTCTCCACCTGCAACATAGATTTATGCTGGGGAACAGGTGCAATGTCGATACTCCTAGGAGCCAAACTTTCGATAAGCCCACCATAAGACTCAGAAGCTGCTATCTTGTTTTCCCCAAATGCCACTAACTGCTGCTGCAACATACCATCGAAACCTTTTTCTGCATTGGACGATCCAACACAAGATTTCATCACATCTTGGAGGCCTGCATTGGCTTCCTCACTGGTGTCCCGTGAGGTTGTATCCATTGCTTCTGAATGAGAGTGCACAAAGCCTAGAATCTCTCCTCAGTGTTGTTTTCGGCTCTGCCTCTCCATGGAGCCCGAATAGAATGTAGAAGAACTGCTGGGCTTTGCACCCATTTGCGCTGCTTTCTGCAGCAAAGCTGTAGCTGACATCTGAGAAATATTACTAATGCTTTCGCTACAGTGGTGGCTGTACATGCTGGGAAGGCTCCTAGTGATATCATTGCTTGCCATGACTGCAGATGGGAACCGTGTGCAGATCCAGTTTGTGGCCCCTTGTTCCAAGTCCATAGTGCTGGGCATTCGACTCGATAAATCCATGGCATTGAGATTGATTGGGACTTGACTAGACCCTGAATTGAAAAGACTTGAATAAAGACTTCCCATGGCAGGTGACGATGTCAATGGCCATAGTCCAGATAACGAAGGATTCTGTCCCGCCGTGTCATCATACTCTGAGGGAGGTAGCATGGCTTTTGACGGCTGTGTAGTAAGAAAGAAAGAAGCACTGCCCATGTCCATTGGATTTGAAGGATCTGTACCCAACCACAATGGCACTCTTCCACTCTCATCCGATGACATTACTCCTAAAGGAGAAGCAGCAGCACAAGAAGAGGACTTCATGTCATTTGTTCCACCTCCAGGTAAGGTCATTATTGCCTTCTCCTGAGCTAAGGCATCGCAGAAAGCCCGGTGGGTGATAAAGCTGTCCCTCCTGTAGACACAAAATGTCACATTCGATGCTTTGGATCCTTGTGGGTGGAACTGGAGATCATTGATCAGTCACTATACAAGCTCTTCCTTTGGATTAACAGTGGCATTATCGTTAAACTAAGTATAAAAGGTGCAGTAACTAATATATAATATAGCTTACAAACAAACCCAACAGTGGCAGAGGGGCAGGCAGGCAGACAGGCAGGCTCCAACTCAAATTTCGACATAACAGAAGTGACCTAAATATTTTAAGCAGTGGCGTGCGTTACAGCGTTTCTCTGAGTCCGATCACGTGAATTTCTAGGCCAACTAAAGTTGGCTGCAGAGTTGACGATTAATAGGAAATTGCAGTGACAAAGACTACAAGTATGACAAAAGCACTCTACCTGTCTAGTATATATCATATCCTAAAGACAAAAAGGATTGGGAATAGGGAAGGGTTTGTAGAATAAGTGAATGTACCTACCTAGAGAAGAGGGTTCCGCAGTCGCATCGATACTCCCGTGTACCGCATGTTTTAGAATGAGCCTTCCAGTCCGACAGAACGGCATATGTTTTGCAGCATTTGTCACATTTCCATTTCTTTTCTCCATGTTTTCTAGAGAAGTGTTTCTTGATACCAGTGAGGTCGCCCAGAGCTCTGGAGGGATCGTGATGAACACAGCTCGATTCGGGGCATATGTACACTCTCTTTCTGCTCTCCTTGCCGCTCCGCTGCCGCAGTTTCCATGGAAGATTATGACCCCGTCTGTGCAGCTGTAGATTTTGATCTCGTTGGAATCCCTTGTTACACACTTGGCATACGAACCGATTCGTCGCCATTAGACTGTTGGGAGACAGAGCTATTACCTCCGCATCTGGGTCTGCAACTCAATAAAAAATTTAATGGTACTGCTCAATTTGAATTCACCACAAAAGACAACGAATTTACTTTAATAAAAAAATAGCCTTTGGAATGTAGATCTAAACAGAATTAAAAGAATTTAGAGCTCTGGTTTTACTGAAACAGTTGATTGAGTTAATGCTTGCCTGGATTCCCTGGTAAGTTCCTTTTCCTCTTGGCACGAGATGTGTGTCCCGCAGTGTAGTTGTCTGAGGAAATGCTTGCACTGGCTTCTCCGGATGCGCTTGTTATGTTAGAAGACATGGCATGCTTTCCACAATAAGGTTTAGGTTTATACGTAATATAACGGCCTTACTTATTAGGTCGTATATATGGAAAGAAAAAACCAATCATGAACGCCTACTCTAATACATGCTATTCCCCCGTACATGTGTAGCAGTACCAATGAATTCCAAGCTACCTGCAAAACGTGTCCTTGCCATTCTGGATAGCAGAAATCCCTATGAGGCTATGAGTATACCTATCAGGCTCATCACAGATTTGGGTTATGATTTGTCCGCTGCCCTGATTAGCCAGGCAACGGATTTCTCACTTCTTTCTAGTATGTAATCTGATCAAGGCTAAGAAAAATGCTGACGACGACGACGTTGGGGATACCCGTGACTCAAAAGTCACAACCCCTTGTTAAATCTAATTTTTCCTTAACGATCAGTCATTACAGCTTCTATCCCCCCTAGATTAGATTACCTAGATTTCCTCCCTTGTAACTCTGCGGGATGAGATCGGTTCTTGATAATGAAGAAAGCAAACTTTGCAGAGAGAAATGGAACCTCCCAACCATTCCGTGACACAAAAAGGATCTCATCTTAGGAAGACTTCATCAACCCCCTCCCCACTCTTATTCCTCCAGGTATGGTCATCATCACTTTCCAAAAGCAAGATGGGCCATTGAGATTGTTGGGTGCATCTGTATTTATATCTGTATCTGTATCTGGGACTGTAGAGGTATAGGATCTCCTCTCCTGTCGTCTCCTCTCTCCTGTCCTGTCTTGTGGAGGATGGATCAACACAAAGTTGCCCTGCTCCAACAAAAATGCCATACACAGTGGGCCATACTTTTCCAACAGTGAAACGACGCAATGTATGCCTAAGGTGCGTGAAAGCTGCCTGCGAGAAAGCGAAAGGGGAATATCAGCTGCAGTTTCTGACTTATTAACTTTAGTTTTCACAGTTCATGATAATGTCTCGTTGAGATTTCTGATTTGAAACTGTGTGTGGCTGAAATAGATTGTTACCAAAACCATGGCTAAAACATTTTAGCGTTTCTGTTCTGCTAGTGACTAGAATGAAATGATTGTGGTGGTATTTGAAACGCTATACAAAAAAGGCAACGTCGCCTTTCGAAAGGAATGATACAAGCTTGATTGACTTGTTGATTGACATTGTATTTTTTAACCTGCAGTATAAAAGCCTCAACTTTGGGCGCTACAGGATATATCTCATCCACTAGCATTGACCGCACTCATTGTATATCTGACATCAAATAGACAGCTAAAAGGCCAACAGCCATTCCTATTAATTTTCCTTTTTAAACAACATTTAGGTGAACTCCTTAACTAAGAAAATGCCAGCCATGAATGTTTTGGGCAAGAGTCATAAAATTAGGGAGTGGAACATGTTCTAATATCTAATATTTTTAATACTATGATATTAGTAGGGGTGATTTTAAAATTGTTAATGTTGATCATCATTATTCGTAATTGAATAAAAAGTATTTTTATAACAAAAAAGTCATACAATGTCATGTGAGTGCACAAACAAAACATGACTTAATATGCAAAGTGAGGTTGCTCAACTACTGGAACATCTCATATAGTCTCATGGTTAGTAGCACGTTTAGAATTTAACAATTTTCTTTCCTTCTTATATGAAATTTTTATATTGGTTTGATTTTCTTTCAATTGATGTTTTAAAAAATATATAAATTGTCAAAAAATCAATTCAATTTATTTAAATTTGTTCACATTTTATAAAAGTTTGAGATTTTCCTTAAATTCAATTAAGAAATATTATTAATCTACAACATTAATACTTCTATTTGTAGAAATGTTTATTTGAGGCATTGTGTCATACTTTTTCATTTGATAAAGGTTTTTATTTTAATTATTTTATGCAACCTTAAATAAACGAGTTGTCAAGTAAAATAAATTGAAATGATAAATTATCAGAACTTTCATAATAATTAAAAATATATTAAAATCCCTATAAAATATGTTCAATGCCTTGCAAATCCCTATAAAATGTGTTCAATGCCTTGCAAATCCCTACAAGACGCTCTTCCACACTCTACAAGAAGAGATATATGAAACCCCAAGTTACTATTTGCATACTTTAGAGGAGAATTTATTAAAACTATTTGAATAGAAAAATATCAAATGTGCATATATTCATATTCCAAAACTTTCAAACATATTATAAAATAGCTTTTACTATCATCACATACATATCAAAATAGCACATTTGTATCATATCTCAAGTTCTAGGAATGTGAAGATGGTATTCCAGAATCTATCTTAAAACTCAAAATTGAAGCAAGGTGTGGTTAGTTGATCAAAACATTTCAACATATTTGAATTTGCTCCATTCAATTTTGAGTATATTATAGTCTACAATATCTCTAGTGAGTTATATTTCCACATCAATATAGAGAACTAGAGTGGAATGAGCCCACTTGATTTACACTCATGTGATGAGAAATATTAAAAGATTCAAATATTGAAAACATAAAAAAAATTACAATAACATTATTTCTTTAAAAAAATGCAACTACAATGAATTTATGTTTCAAAATTTAGAGTCTGTAAAACTACAATAAATTACAATTTAAAAAGTTAGAATTAAAAAGTTACACTAATTATGATTTAAAAATTTAGAATAAAATGAAATTACATTACTTACAAATTACAAGTTTCAATGTAACCTTTATTGATTATCTCTCCATAATTAAAACTATGTGAAAAAGAAGAAGATAGAAGTAAAATTGTAAATGAATAAAGAAAGAATAATTACCTTTAAAACTTACATATAAAATAAATAAACTATATTTTCTATTATAGTTAAAAAAATTAAATTAATAATTTTAAATTTAAAACTTTAAAATAATCTTGAATTCGAGTAGATGACAATTCAATTCACATCGTTGTTGTGAATTATGAATGGTGATGGGGATGTCGATGAGGTGTAACGCCCCCACCAAGGAACCCAGGAGGACAACACTAAACTAGGCCAACTTAATGTAACAATTTATTTTTGAAAGCAAATAACAATAGAATGCATAACATTACATAACATAATAATCTAGTCCTAGATCCTCTAAGGTTCCTTGACTGCGCTACTCACAAATCAATAATCAAGATAACTAGAAACATTTCATCAACAATAAAAGATAACATGATTTATCCTATCATGCAAGGTTCATTTTAAAGCACCACATTAAATGATTCTACATTACTTCCTTCCATAACATGTCAACTAATAATCAACATTAAAGATCATTTCTAGCTAGCTATCATATGCAAGATGCATTAATTTATAGTACTCATTACAGGAAGAATTCGTCAATAATTGTTACATCGTTACCATAATTACAACAATGCTTCCCCTCGTACATGTGGGAAGAATACATCAGATTACATTAAGAGATACAACTAAATAACAATCCAGTACAAATACATGAAAGGTTGCCTTCTCGCGCTGGAACATGAATTGGAGTCCATGACACAATGAATGATCTCCATGCACATGAATATACAACAAGAATACCCAATGGAGAAAAAGTACCAACCTCTCGACCATGTGGAACCCTGAGGTCCACACCCTATGCTAGGAGATAACACAAGGTCCCACATCCAAAAGACAGTCAGGGAGGCAACATGCTAACATAAACAATGGCTATACATGAGTAACAACACCATCACTTACAACACTTCACTTCCAAAGGCACTCACATAACAAAAAGAGGAATTACAACTAAGGAATGCTAGACTAAAATAGGGAGGAGTGTCATCACATAGTTTGATATGGGTTGTCCTGGTAGATCTTCCTAGGCCCCAACCCCCATCTTGGGTTGTCCTAGTAGCCTCTCCCGATCTCCGGCCCCCATACAAACTCATGTGAAACCAATGTACCTTTCATGAGGACAAGGTAGTTGATCTTTCCATTCCAAGCATTCCCATCTCATCCCAAGCCTAAATGAGCACTTGAGCCATGAGTGAGGCATATCATTATCTTGTTTAATATGAATTCTACCCATTCCCCTTAATTCACTATTAAAGTAATCACTGGATTAAGTGACCCTCCAATGGGTTCAACTGGACACCCCTTTGGGTTTCAACCCCCATTGAGAGTCACTCCCCCTACTTGCAACTAGTAAACCCTACATAGAGCAAGGCATTGTCCATCTCGCAAACTTATCACAATCACATAAACATCAGGTAGGACAACATGAACCCATGTCCCAACCCATAGACACAATTCAACCATCATGAACATGTAGTACAACACTTAGGATTGCATTTCACTTAATACCCATATGCATACCTTTCAATAGAATATCATTACAAAATCTCATGAATCCATACATAACAAGAGGCAACACCCTTAGGGGTTGCATTTCACACAATACACATGACCCACAACAAATTCAAACCACTTCCAGGGTTAAACAATCATAAGGACCATACCTACAAATATACTCCCTCCAAGGCCTCTGGAAACCAACATACTAAACACATCTCCCAATGGCACATAATTTACATAGATGACACCTATTGGTAATAATTACATAAACACTAGTCAAAATATAATCAATTAATCATAACCATGGATACATTCGCAAACTCATGCAATGACACATAACAATTTAGCAATTTAAAATCTAGAATATAATACAATAATAGCAATATTCTAGTTAACTATCTCGCATAAAAATTCTATTAATGAATTAAATAACCATCCTATCTACTCTTTAAAATATATTCACATACTTCTTGAATCCCCTATATACATTCAATTCTCAATGATTAAATTATCATGAACTATCTACTATTTGAAAAGATACACACATAGTTCTTGGATCCTCTTCCTATTATTAATACTAATTTATTTATATAAATACTTAAAAATCAATATCAACCACTTATTCCTTGATTAAGTTCTTCTCTTGTCCTAGAACATCCAATATGCTAAACCATAGAAACTCAACTTAGTACTAACAATATAATAGGTACTTAACTAAACATGTGATAAATTATGTAGGAAAAATAAAGCACATTCCACAGTCAATAATTCTATCAATCCAAATTATCAGAGAGATTGAGAAAGTAAACAAAGGGAGCATGCTTCATACACCAAAGAAAAATATTAATAAGATATATTTTGTATTTATGCATCCCTCGGCTTCCTAGCCTTCTAGGAATTATGGTTCATAATTTGTAATATGATATAGCAATCTAAACTAAGAATATGCTACAACCAATTAAGTGTTAGAATTCAGTAAGAATAGGGTTACTCGATGCAAATAAGATTAATAAAAAAAAACTATGAAAGTTGCTCCCTACTCAATTACACAATTATCATGGTGCATGAAGGTTTGATTAAAATGGAAAACCTTTCAAAGAATTTCAAAGTTTCTCAATTAGAATTATATTTCAATCTCCAAAAATGCACCACATACTTACATTTCAAGTAAACAAGGAAGGATCGTATGTGACTGAGAAGTGTCAATGCTCAAGACTACAAAGTTTAAAAATGAAATGATTATAATAGTTACAAGATAAAGGATCACACGTTTTCCCATGCTATTCATTTAGTTGCAAGGAAAAATGTACTCTAAGCCCTGGATCATGCAAATCACTATTATCATCTATAGTTAATGAGCTCAACATGACAAGTATAAGGTGTATACCCTTTTGCCTATATATAAAATTAGTTCAATTCATGGGAGGAGGAATGAAAATGAGAACCAAAAGAGAGCAAGAGAAAGAATGCACAATCTGAAAGAATAACCAGTAAATACTATTAAAATAAATAATTATTCATATCATTGTGATCGAACAAATATTCCCAATAATATAACATTATTTAATTCACTCATTTTCACTTAACCACATAATTAAAATATTATTCACCCCAAATAATTTATGTTTTGATTAGAGGTAAAAAATGGGTTTTGATGGGGCCCATAACCTAGTACAAAGGAAAGCAAGCTACACTTATGATATACCATAAACCAACAACAAAACCATAGTAGCCTCTACAAGATAAACATGAATATATGTTAGAAATAAAAAATAAGAAAGGGCCAAAAACCCTTACCCAACCCGATATTAACTGAGATCATAAACCCTATTATCTGGGACTAGAAACCCATAAATGTACAAATAAGCCAATTGCATCTGCCAGGCATCAGCACTCCAACCGCTCATGGAATTCATCCCAGAGCCAAAGGAAATAGCCACCTTAATGGTTTAAAACACCATTAACCCCATAATAATAAAATCCAACATCTCCAACAAACCCACCACAAAAGTGGGGTAAGAGAGCTCAACAAACCACAGGAACCCGAAAAAGAAACTAGCAACCCTGTAGCACAAAAACATCTAGTACCAGGAAATTGACTCAACATCCACCTCTAAAGGAGGGATATCCCCTCTACTAGATAGGAAACCCCACTTAGCACACCCACCACATCCTGTAAACTCCAGTCACCTCACCCTCCACCTCCATAAGAGAAGAGTCCACCTCCATAGGAACCGCATCTGAGGGACCCAAAAACCATATCCTTCCAAATATGCCTCAAAAGGAAAGGAAACCACCTCCAAAGGGTCTAAGGAGATAGCTAGCACAAAAATAGTGTAGAAGTTGAGAAATCCAACTTCACAAAACCCAAGAATCACCTACATGCAAATAACCTATCACGAGAAAGAGATACAAAGAAAAAATAAAAGGTGCTCTGCAAGCTTCAAGATAAAATGTATTAACTGAATGAAATAATACAAAGAGATCAATCCTTATGAAGGAGATCAAAAAACCCTAAAGTGTAACCTAAAAAGGAGTGCATTTAATAATTAGAATAATTATTAAATTCCTACAAAATGTAAACTAAGTTAATCTTAAAAGAAATATAAAAGGTAACTTAATTAAAATAATTAAGTAATGAACCTTTTACTCTAACGCCCCCCCTTAAGATGAACTTAGGGAGTAGCTACAAAATAAATGCATGAAAGCAATGCAAATACAAGCTAGAAAGAAAACATGGGTCCCAACAACTAGGCCTGATCAGGTACCTGAATACAACCAAATCTTTGTAAAGTAGAGTAAAGGAGAAAACCTTGTGGGAAAAACTCCTCTCCAAAAAGAGATGCAGAAACATGCTAAAAAAACATGAAGGAACGCCTCATAGAGAGCCCCCAAGGACAACTTCCTTCACCTCAAGCATGGAGTGCAACTAAAGATAGCATGGCGATGCCAAAGGTTTAGTGAAGATGTCTGCAACCTACTCCTCTGTAGGAATGTACTCCAAGATGAGAGAACCATCTTGAATCAACTGCCTGGTGAAGTGCATGTGGATCTCAATGTGCTTATTCCACTGATGCTCCACTGGCTTGTTAGAAATGTGAATGGCACTCTGATTGTCACACAAAATAATAGTAGGACTATCAGGAGGAAACCCAAACTCTATCATTAATTGCCAAAGCCATAGAATCTCCTGACTAGCTAACACTGTTGCTCGATACTCAACCTTTGTAGATGATAATGTAATAGAAGACCGCTTCTTGCAAGACCATGTGATAGGACCAAAACCAAGGCAAAAAAAAAATCCAGAAGTAGACTTTCGATCATTGACATCACCAGCCCAATCTGAGTCAATAAAGCCAACAATGTGAGGGGATCCCAAAGTGTAGTGAATGCCATAATGAGTGGTGCCCCAAATGTACCTCAAGATACATTTGGAAAATTTCCAATGACTCTCATGTGGATCATGTGAGAATCGGGAGACAAGGCCAACTGCAAAGGAAAGATCAAGATGATAATGTGTCAGTTACAACAAACTACCAACCAACTACTAGTATAAAGTGGGATCTACTAGAGGCGTAGAGCAAGTGGAAGACAAAACAACAACTGACTGAAATGGTGTGGGGGAAGGCTTGTAATCAAGCATGTCAAATCGCTGGAGCATGTCAAGAGAATACTTCTGCTGAAATATGGAAATCCCATCTAAAGACTGAATAACCTGTAGGCCTAGAAAAAAATGTAGAAGACTGAGATCTATCATCTCAAATTGCTCCATCAAATCTCTCTAAGCACTTTGAATCATGGAGGATGAGCTACTTGTAATAATGAGATCATCAACATATAGCACAAAAATCAAAATATCACCCTTCTCATACTGAATGTACACTGTGCGATCAAAATAACAACATGTGAAGTGAGAGGAAAGTAAGAAAGAGTCCATCCTCTCAGACCAAGCTCAAGGTGCTTGTTTGATACCATACAATGAATGTTGAAGTCTGCAAACCAAATAAGTGTCATGCACAAATCCCTTAGGCTTCTCCATATAGATCTCCCCATGAAGGTCTCCATGCAAGAAGGCACTCTTCACATCCATCTAAAAAATTGTCCATCCCTGTGGAGCTACAAGTGAAAGTATAAATCGAATAGAATTCATCTTGGAAACACGGGAAAAAGTCTCAGAGTAGTCAATACCCTCCACCTAAGAAAACCACTTTGCAACAAGACATGCCTTATACTTATCAATGGAACCATCTGCAACATACTTGGTACAATACACCCACTTGCATCAAATCGGTTTTCTTCCCTTGGGAAGAGGACAAAGAGCCCAAGTATGATTCTTCATCAAAGAAGAATACTCCTCATCCATGGCCCTATCCCACTCAAGGTGACCTTTCACCTCTGAAAACTTCTAAGGATCATCTGAAATGGCATGACTCAAAAGGCTAGTACCAACTGTCTGAGCATGAGTGCGACGAGTATCTAAAGGATCACTTGCCAAAGATCCAACTGCCTCAATAGTAACACGGGCCCACTTTGGAAAATTTTAAGTACCTGGTGGTGGTGGAGATGGTGGATCATCATTTGTATCATCCTCAAGAGATGAAGAGGGAGGAGTAGGCAGTGAGGGAGAAGCTAGTGATGGGCAATCCATCAAAGGAAAGCGCTCATCAAACTAGACATTTAGTTGAAACAAGACCTTTCTGAAATTAGGATCAAACAACCTGTACACCTTAACATCCTCATAATAACCAACAAATATGAGTGGTTAGCTCTTCCTCTCCATGGCTTTTCGTTGAGCATCAGGGATAAATGTTGAAGCCTCACTACCAAAAACTTGGAATGTAGAAACATCAGGCTTGACATGAGTCCAAGCCTCCTCAATAGTCATATGTCACAATGCCTTATGAGGCATCTGATTCTCAATACAACTAGCACAATTGACTGCCTCAACCCAAAATAAAGAACTCATAGCTCGAGATTGTATCATACAATTGGCCATCTCTTGTAAGGTTCTATTCTTTCTCTCAGCAACACCATTTTGTTGAGGGGTGTAAGTTATTGTAAAATGATGCTAAAAACCATGTTGAGTGCAAAAATCCCTGAAATCTTGATTAACAGATTCCCCCCCATTATTTGTGCATATCCTCTTGATAGAAATTCCAGACTGCTTCTCCACAAATTTCTTAAAGATTCAGAATGAATCAAAGACATCAAACTTGTACTAAAGAAAGTACACCCATGTGTGTTTGGAGAATTCATCAATAAAAGTGAGCACATGTATCAAGCCCCTAAAAAAGGAGTGGAAAAATACATAAGGTCACTTTGGACCAAATTCAAGGGTTCCTTAGCACGTGTGGCTCTACCTGTACGAAAACAATCTCGATGATGTTTGCCAAGTGCACAACCATGACAAGCACCATCAGTACAATAAATCTTAGGGAGCCCAATCACTACTACCTGAGTACTCATTTTTTGTAGATATTTGTAATTGACATGGCCCAAACACTCATGCCAAAGTCTGCTCACTGATTTTGCATGTGTTATAAGAGAGGAACATAAACTGGCTGAACTCTCAAAGCCATCAAATCTGTATAAGTGAGATGTAGAATCAACACTCCCAATAGCCACAACTAAATCAAGATCATGAAGGTCTTGAATAACCACATCATGTGGTGAGAACTCAACTATCTTACCAGAGCTAGAATGGAAACTCTGATAAATAGAAAGAAGGTTCATCAAGATGTCAAGAACAGTAAGTACATCCTGAAGAAAACCACCATCTAATGAAATAGTACCTGAACCCTTAACTGAAAGTTGTGCTGAGTCACCAACTACAATATGTGTAGTGCCAGTAGGGGCAAGTGCGGTGACAAAATCCTGTGTGTGTCATATGGTGAGAAGCACCAGAATCTATAATCCAAGTGGACCCTGAAGATAATGCTCGTGCAGAAAGAGCATGACCTTTCCCCATGGCTGGAGAAGGATCCTGAGGTGAGGTGATATGATGCTACTGCATGGCTTCCTCTAAAGCCTCTAATCATTTCCAACACTTGGAAACTGGATGTCCTTCCTTGCCACATAAACTACAAGGATCACCTGATTTCTTCTTATTCTTGGAGGAAGACTCACCAGACTTAAAATATTTTCCTTGTTTGGGATGGGACTATGGTTTTGAATCAAACTTTGGAGGGGGCTTGGAGTAATTCTAACTACCAATTGAATCTATCTTCAGCTTTTGTTTCTATTTTTACTTCCCCTTAGATGATTGAGAGCTACTAGTGCTTGGTTCTTAGATCCTGTGAGAGCATCCAACTGTGATATCTTGGCCTGTTCTCATGTCAACCGATCATAGAACACCTCAAAAGTAGGCATGGTAAAGCGTGCACCCAAGGAATCCATAGTAGAATAGAATGTAGAGGAAAAAATATGAAATGAACCACGAATCTTAGAGAGAATCAAGTAAATGCACTCTTCATTTTTTTTGTTCCTACCACAACCCTGTAACAATGATCATAGTGATTTGAACTTCATCAAAAAGTCATCAATGTTAGGATATGAATCATGTACTAAGGAAGTCAATTCTACCTCAATCTAAAGTGCTTGAAACTGATTTATGGTGCCAAATACAGTTTGGAACTTCAACCACATAGCTCGAGGATTTGTACAACCCTCTCGATGGAATAGAAGACTATCTTAAACATGCAAAGATAGAAAACCCATGGCCTCATCCATTATGTTTTTGTGCTGAAAAACCTCAAATGGTCGTGTCAACTGAGGTTAAACATCATCCAAACATGACCATAACCCTTTTGACATGAGAAGTTTGGTCATTTGTGCCTTCTAGGTGTGATAATTGTATGGGGAAAGATGCTCAATAGAAGAAGAGTCTGCCATAATGAATGCATTTTGAAATATGTTTTATGAAAGAGGTTTCTGGTTTTCTGATGCAAATTACAGAAAGCAAGAAAAAAACACCCCCCACAACACAAAAACCCAAACCCCAATACAATTTTGAAATTTGAAAAGTGAGAAAAAAATTCTTTAGACAATACTTTGTGTACCTAGTAATTTTTTTGATGAAATAAACTACAGATCTGAAGAGAGCACTCGAACACCTTTCCAACGCCTTTTTTTTTTTCAAAAAACGGAGACCAGACGCAAAATTTATGCCACCCGAAGTGCAAAAAATATGTTTTGACATTGACTAGAAAAAAAGGCATCAAAACGTCAAAATTAGAAAATAAGGCTTGCACCACTGGATCAGGCTCAAAATCATCTGACGATATTTCATTTTCAAAAATCCGAGCTCGTATGACCATTTTACACCCGATTTTGTGAACAAACTCCAAATTTCCCAATAAGCCCTTTAGGAGCCCTCAGGGGCTAAAAAAAATAGGCCCCTGGTCACCCACATGACTCAGGCTAGGGCGAGAGGCGATCAGTGGGCTGATTTGGGGCGTTGGTCGCCCACAAGATCGATACTACTAGTTGTAAAGCCCTTAGGGGCTAAGCCAAGCGGCAGTGAGGCAGATCCTCCTAAGCCCATCACTAGGGGTGGTTGTCGAGCGGTGAAGTGGTGGCCACTCGACAATTCTCTCCTTTTAAACTAGGAGCACATATTTTACTGCGGTTTTTTTAAATTTTTTTTTCAATTTTGGATTTTTTTTTTAGAAACGTGCCCTAGGGCTGTACGGCCTTGGGGCTAAAATTTGTTTGCCTCCTAGGTCAACTGTGTCCAAAATGGATGAATGAACACTTATTTTTGGGGTTTTGGATCACTCCAGACTCAATGGCGAGGTCTATTTGGACTCAAAAAGCTCTGATCAAACAAGTATGCCCTGGATCAAAAGAGTCAAACCCCAAACCCTTGAAGCTCTATGAATCCCTCAAAAGATGAATAGGAAGTGGTAGGCCAGAGCTCTGATACCATGTAGAAGTTGAGAAATCCAACTTCACACAACCCAAGAATCACTTGCATGCAAATAAACTATCACAAGAAAGAGATACTGAGAAAAAAGAAAAGGTGATTTGCAAGCTTCAAGATGAAATGTATTAACAAAATAAATTAATACAAAGAGATCAATCCTTATGAAGGAGATCAAGAAACACTAAAGTGTAACTTAAAAGGGAGCATTTAATAACTAGAATAATTATTAAATGCCTACAAAATACAAACTAAGTTAATCTTAAGAGAAATATAAAAGGTAACTTAATTAAAATAAATAAGTAATGAACCTTTTACTCTAACAAATAGGACGCACGAACGAGGGATCCTTCAATAACTCAGTACCAAAACCAGCACCAAGAACACAACCCTCTTCAGAGTCACCAAAAAAGAGCACCAACACTGAGCCATCAAAATATAAAAATGAAACAACTCTTCCCAAGCACAAAACTCAAACCCCGACATCAGCATCCACCTGGGGGACATAAGGAACACCAACACCCAAAGTAAAGAGGGACCACAAACACCATCCAGAGAGAACAAGGTAGCAAGAGGCCCTCAACCAGAGATAACACAACCCCAAAAAAGACAACAACAAATAGAAACAAAGGCCACCAAGCCACCAGAGGAAAAGTCCTAGTCTTTGAATGAACAGAAACAACCAAACCCCACGAGGAACAAGTGGGGCCAAGCAAGATGAAAGTAAGAAGAACAACCACCAAAAAAGAACACCAAGCTACCCCAACATACCAGTTAGAGCCAAAAATGAGCTAAAGCTCCTTACAGCCATCTAGAGGAAGCCACCACCATTCCAAAGAGAGGGAAACAAAAGAACCTAAAAAAATCAGAGAACAAAAAACCCCATAAGAGAGCCACCAAATAGGCAACAGGTAGAAGAAAAGGCATACCAAGAAAAAAAAAAGCAGAAAAAACCAACAGTGAAATCCCCCAAGCCCTCCAACTACGCCGAGTCAGAGCAAAAATAGGCCAATTCTGCAACCATTCTTCCTCAGAGAGACCAAAGAACACCCATAGCCGAGAAGACAACCAAAATAAAAATAGGAAGGGCACCTACACTAGCCTCACATAAACAAAGGGAAGAGCAGACCAACACCCAACAACTTCCACCACAACAACGACAATGGAAGGAGAGGACAACGACACCACCAACAAAACACACACCTCCCCAACGTCCATAGAGTCGTCATCAAGCTCAAACACCCCGACATCAACAACAGAGAAAGAGCCACCTCCAAAGCTACCACCCAACCCTTCCACATCCATTTCATCTTCATCATTGTCACCACCCCCGTCCTTTGCATCCAAATCTTCACTCACACAACTCCTCCCACCTAGCGAGCTCCTCCCGCCCAGCGACCCCAAATAATTTATGTTGGAAATAACTATAGTAACAATATTCCAACTAATTAATCTACACAATAATTCTATTAAGTAATTATAAAAGTAACTACATGCACTTATTGACTAGTTAAGAAAGAGAAATCCACATCTTTTTACATTTAAATCTAACATTTTACCCTTATTTACTATTAACTTTATCATTTCACCTTCAAGTAAACAAGACTATGCAATGTAAATTCATTTATGCCCTCTAACTCTCAAATTAAATATACATACATGAAATAAATCAATCACTTGAATAATTACCCAAATCATACATCTATAATAAATTAAATGTTCGATTTCATAATAACTTCCCAATTAAACATTTTTTATTTAATCCATTACATATAAGAAACCAGTCTTTTATTTCTTACCATCATATACTATGATACATAAATATACATATACACACATATATACATATACCATATTATCCATAAAAAGAAACAATCAAAATATAATATCATATAAAATCATATTATCTATATCCATTCGTTAAATAACGCATCATACATAGAAACAAAAACATAAAAGAACAATATTGAATGCAGTTATAATACAATATGTGAAAATATACTATAATAAATATAATCGATATGTCAAACATAGTATATAATTATCAAATTTTAAATGCACGCAGGAAGCATGCTGCAAGGTAGCACATATATATACATCATATTTTTATTAACAAAAGCAGTTAAAAAAATAAATTTACCAAACTTCCAATGCAAGGCTAAAACAAGGTGCACGCTGCAAGCAACAATGGTGCAATATCCAGGAGGCATGCCAACCACTGACAGAAGACCTCAAAGAGATCTCCTCTCACAGACAGAATGATAGTAGGAAGGGTGTGATATGAATTTATTGAAATAACAAAAGCACAGAGAAGGCATTTGAACTGTTTGACAGATGGCCTCAAAGATATCTCATCGTATGAATGAAATGATAGCAGGTTACACGCAAACTAGATTTATTGAGAAGGCTAAAAAACTCTCAGGGAAAAGCAATTAGGTAGGTGTAATTGGATGCCAAAACATAAAATGCAATGACTGTAGGGGGTGCACAATAATAAATTTGTTGAGAAAGGCTTAAGATACTATCAAGAAATGCACTGGTAGAAGGAAGAGATGTAATAGATGGAATTCAAGGATTGTAGAATATGCACCGAATGGGAATAAAAGAAATATTTTAGAAACTTGTTTGCAAAAGAAATCGATAGAGGAGTTAACATAGAATACAAAAAAAACTTAAAATAAATGTACCAATAATGGCAATTGAAACATTGCATACACAGAAGAAAAGAGCCTAGATCCAACACTTGGTAGGAAAAAATTTGATGTCAAGCTCCAACTTCCACTTGCAAATCCAATTTCTCCAAACCCCACAATCAAAATTTCCAAAACCCCCAAATTCCGAGCAAGATCAAGAATATATGAAAATTTTCAAGAAAATTCTTTCTCCCTTCATTTTCCAAAAAAAGAAAAACCGAATGAAATCTTTAAAACCCCCAAAATATTTACAAAAGGACAAAGCAATATTCGTTGCACAAGAATTCCAACTATCCCCAACTGATTAGAGTTAGTTTTAATTTAATTTATTAACTCAATAGTCCATTAAAAGTATTTCATTTAAACTTCGTAATTACAATAGATGTCCAATTCAATCAAATGGGTAAAATCATTTACCCCAAATTATTTCTTATTATAATTAATTTTATAACCTTTTATTTATTTATGATATATTTATCTATTTAATTATTTTATTTTAATATTACATTACAAATTTATTTTATTATAAATTATGATTATTTATAAATATATTTGTTTTCCAAAGTATACCCCAATTTATTTTAGTACATAAAATAACTAGAGGAATTTATCAAATAATTTTAAATTAAATAAAGTCAAATGCCAATCAATTACCTGAACCCTAACTAGGGTCAAAAAGCAAGACCTCAAGCAACATCAACTGACCACTGACAAAACTGATAATACTGACAAGGTATCAGACCGGATACTCATCCTCTTCGAGAATGATGGCTACGGTAGGGGACCAAGTGCTATATTTGATCAATTGTTCCATTGGGTTTAAGGCATGCTTAGACTTGTCATTTCAAGTGGAGTCAATGCCTAGTACCTGCAACATGCAGTACACAACGTGGTCGTGCATGTACATATCCATATAGCTAGACAGACCGTGAAAGGGAATCACAACGTCGCAGGGTACTCACAAGTGAGTGATGCGACACTATCCCTTTCACCCGAACACATTAGTAAGAACATCACCTAGTAATCAATTCATATAACAATTGGTTACATAACAATCATGATAAGAACAACCACAAGATAATCGCATAATAATCATAATAAGATAGTCACACAGTGTTCATGATAGGGTTAGTCTTCATAATCAAATAAAACCATATACTAATCATAACATGTGCGTAAAACTGCATTAGCACATACCTTTAAATATCCCTATTATTTTTCCTTCATCTCCAAGTTCCAAAGAAAAAATACCTCCACATCCATGGTGAGAATGGAGGGGAACTACATCCTCCCCCCTAAAACTTGACTTACTCCTGGAAGTCACAAACTAGGGTGGAAACATAACACATTAGTACTACAAATTTTTATTACCAACATCAAAGTTGATTCATTACATCAAGGGTAAACTCACAAAACTGTTTTACAATTCTAGTGAGGAAGGAAAATTGCAAAAAATGCCCCCATATAGAAAAAAATGGTTTTTGAGGGTTTGAGCAAACCCAAAGGGAGTTCGCTCGAACCCCCCTTCAAGTGAACCTATTTAATGTTGGGTCCCACCATAATCCATTTTTCCTAAAATGAAAAATAAAAGAAAATTTAGTGGAAAGGGGGGTTTGAGCGAACCTTGGTTTGAGCGAACCTAGGCTCGAGCGAACCTCCAAGGGGGGCTCACTCGAACCTATGTTCATTTGAACCTCCCTTTCCCTCCCTTCTCCCCCTCTAGCACCAAATTTCTCTAGAATTTTTCCCTTCGAAGTTTGAGTTGAAGATGAAAATGGAGGAGACTTCACAAATCCAATTGGATGATGGTAGTCCTCGAAACGAGCTATCCAAAAAATGTAATTTTAATATTTTTTGGTTTTATTATGTATTTATTTTTTTAGTTTGATTAAACATAGGGTTTTCACCAAAAATCAAGCTCTTTGTTCTGGAGATGTAGAAAAATAGCAGATTATCAAAAAAATTGAAAAATATTAGTGCAATACATATTGAAATCCTTGATCCAACAAAACAAATTAAATTTCAATACATACAAAAAAAATTATGTTGTATACAGTCCACCTATGTCTGAATTGTATTGGTTTGAATTCAAAACTTGATTAAGGAAAAAATATTCAATAAAACACTGTGAAACCAAATGAAAGCACTAGATATCGTACTTACAAATCTAAAATTGAAAAAAATAGAATTTTATCCTTCATGGAAAAAAAATTATGTTGCATACGGTGAGCATCAATCCTTAAAAATGGTGTTTACCGGAAAAAAAATAGTTTTCAAAGGAGATCGAAAAAGAAGTGCAATTTGACTCCAAAAAAATTGAAAAAAATATATTTAGAATCTACAGACAAAAATGCCACAAATCACTAGTTTGCATCATCTTCAAAATCCTCACAGTTTAGTCGCTATAGGTGCCCAAAAGTGAAGATTTAGTTAGAAAAAATTAGTTCAGTGTCCAGTTTGGCCAAAAATTGTAAACATGATACACAATTACAAAGCTATCTCTTATAAAGAGATGTAGAATTGATCAACATGCAATACAAGGTGCTTGACGAAGGACCTAGAATCAATGAAATAAAAGTAAAAATAGATTAAAAAATATATATTTATTTTTTTGTAATGACACATTGGGGCTAATATTTATGGGAGTCTATTGAGAAATTATTATGGAATAAGAAAATATTAACATGTGTTATGATTTTGATTTTTATTTATATTATGTGATTTAAGGATAAATTTCTTAATGATAAAATAAGTAAAAAACAATTGAAGATATTATTATATTAATAATATAAAATTACTATTAAGAAGTTGTAAATATTATAAAATATTATAATGGTTAAAAAATTATAATTAATATCATTCAAACTAATATTGAGAAAATTTATATTAATGTAAAGAGACAAAAAGTGACTTGGTGGACTCAAGTCATATCTAGGAGAAGGAAAGATAATAACATTTGAAACTTTGAAAATATTCTTCCAATATTAATTTATAATTAAAAAGGATGAATAAAATTTATGTGAACTAGTAAATGTTATAATGTAATTATAAATTTTATAATCAATAAAAAAATTGGTGTGTCTAAAATTGTTTTTGATAAGATAGAGTAGGAAAACAAGGGTCCCAACTCTATAACATAGTGAGCTTTGGGACTAGTAAAAAAATACCCACGCATGACATTAATAATGTAAACATTAAAGGCATGAACTAAAAACAACATCTAATAATACAGCCAAAAGCTAAGAATTAAACTGGGGAGAGAAGACCTTCCCCATTCTTCATGTAAAAATTTATACAACTCTTCTTTATTGTTCTTCTATTTATTTTTTCTCTTGAGTAGGATTCTTTTCACCAAGCCTTTTCTTGTTCTCTTTTTCAATAGAATGAAGAAAAATGAGGGTAGCCACAAACCTATGTGTAGCTTTACTACTAAAATTAAGAACCCAATTTGACCAAACTTAAAAAAGGGGTGAGCTTATTATGTTTGATACATATGTAATTACTTCAACTTTGGTTGGATTCCACCATTTTTTCTTATGATTAAAATCCATATATTCCCCTAATTGATTCATCTCTTCCCCTAACTAATTATCCTCTCCCCTTGGCTCTCAATCAAATCTTAATTCATTTATCCATCAACTCTCCAATCTTCTCTCAATCACTTCCTTGTGACTAAGAAGTGTCAAGCCTATAATCACTCCCCTTTTCTTTGGAAGCATAGTGTAGTGATTGAAATCTAACTCAATGAAAGAAAGACTAAGTTCCTTTTCCAAGTAATCTCAATAAAACCACATATATTAATTAGCATTTTCTAGTTTATGGACCTATAGACACTTAAAATTGTCTTGAATGGTATTACACACTTGAATCTAATATACTAACATCGTTTCATCCTAAAATTCATCATTTTTTTCCTGTTTGATTAAATAAGCCTAGTTATTTAATTAAATGCATCATTTTCATCTACTAATCTAATTAATCTAATTAAGTCAATGTCTACCCTCTCACACTAACATTTTATCTAGTTTAATTAAATAATGTAAATTATTTAATTTAAACCCCCTCATCTCCTCTCATTTAATTAAACAATCTAAATCATTTAATTAAAAGTCATTTGCATCCCCTTTTCATTAAATAAACTAATTATTTAATGAGAAGACTTTTCCCCTCAACTTGCACAATTAAAACTTAGTTTTAATTAGCAAGTTAAAAAATTTCCTCACCCATCCACTTGCATAGGGAATATTCCAAAGGAATATTCTTCTATTTTGGCTCCAAAAATGGAATATTATTTCCTAATAAACTTTGTAAGAGACTTTCAAAGTTGTTACAAAGTGTGTTTCTTTGAATCATTGTGAGACCTTGATGCTTTATTTGATCCATGTGGTCTTTGATTCTCATCCATTGATGAGAATCCTTGATCCGTGTTTTCACCCTTCATTCCATCTTAACCATTGATTGATCGAATCAATCTCAACCCTTGATTCTTCATTTTCTCTACTATAAATATTTTCCATTTGGAAAGAAATGGATCCACTTCCATCAAAGCAAAGTTATGTTTCCCATTTGAATACTATCTTTATTCATACTTACACCATTATCAAGCTTTATCATCCTTTTCATCCGCCCATAGCATCGTTTTATCAATTTTAACTTAGTTTTCAACAATGGAGTTTAGTTAATCACTCATTTCATCCAAGGGATTAGGAAAGGGTCATTATTCCACATCAATACAACACCACTCCCCTAATGGGATAAGGTTTGGAGTTCTAGATTAGGTTTATTTTAAGCTTTCGTGTTTATTCCATGCTTAGTTTAATGGTTTCTTAGTTTTTTAAGATTTCAAATATCTCATTGGGATTGTAGCTTAGGGGGCTAAATAATGCTTAAATTCATTAGGATCTGGTGATTTATCCCACACTGTGATTAAAAATCACATTTATAGCACCAAAATGTGATTGTAATCATAGTATAAGTTAAATACACCAAATCCTAATGAATTTAATCATTATTTAACCCCATAAGCTACAATCCCAATGAGATATTCGAAAGCTTCAAAAACTAAGAAACCATTAAACTAAGCATGAAATAAACATGAAAGCTTTAAAAAAACCTAATCTAGAACTCCAAACCTTATCCCATTAGGGCAATGGTGTCATATTGATGTGGAATAACAACTCTTTCCCAATCCCTTGGATGAAATGAGTGATTAACCGAACTCAATTGTTGAAAAACTAAGCTAAAATTGATAAAACAATGTTATGTGTGGGTGAAAATGATGAAAAATATTGATAATGGTGCAAGTATGAATAGAGATAATATTCAAATGGGTAGCATAACTTTTCTCTAATGGAAGTGGATCCATTTCTCTCAAATGGTGAGGTATTTATAGGAGAGAAAATGAAGAATCAAGGTTTGAGATCGATTTGATCAATCAATGGTGAAGATAGAATCAAGGGTGAAGGCATGGATCAAGGATTCTCATCAATGGATGAGAATCAAAGATCACATGGATCAAAGAAAGTGTGAGACCCACCAATGATACTTGATACTATGTTACTTTATTATTTTTGATAAACAATTTGATTTGTGTATTGACAATTAGACTTTATGTTTTGATGCAGAATGATGCTTTTGGATGCTATTCATATTATGATGTTTTGACATTGGACCTTCTATTTTATTTCATATTATGATGATGTGAATGTTAGACCTTATATTGGATATTATTGATGATTATGGATGCATAAGTAGAAGTAATAAAATTATGAATTTTCGATTATAGTTACTGTATGAAAAATTGAATAAATGATATTAGGCGAATTCAATGATGATGAATTGATGTTATTGTTGTAACTATGAATTAGTAATCTAATGTGACTTAAAATGTGATGGAAATTGTATGACGTGAATATATATGTTTTTGATTGATTAAGTAGGGAAAGGGCCCTGATCCCTTATAGAAGTAGCAAAACAATCTAAGAAACAACAACCAAACAGAATGAAAAAAAATAGGAAGTGGAACTAAAGTAGAAGCACTTCCCCACACCCAACCAACCAAAACCAAATCAACCTATACCAACCGCATCAAAATATATTAACCTATCTAGGATCCAATATAGATTTAACCAGTGCATATTAATATCATTCATCCACAAAATAAGGTAAAATAAACAAACCCTATAGAGAGTATCCAACATGTTCAAAAAGTTCAGAACAAAAATAAAACTTAAGATTATATAGTTCAGGCATATCAAGCCTTTACCACTTAAAAGTCTAAGAGAAGAGCCAAAAAACCTAATGACAACAAGCATCAGAAAATATAAAAGCAAGAACCAAGGATTTTAAGAATCCTCAATAAGGCTCCAAGCCTTCTTTAGGTCCTCCACATAGTCTTCAATGATATCTTTAATCTCCATCTTCCTAGACAAATCAACTTCTTCCCTATTATCCTTTTTCCTCTAATGTTTCTTAATTTTACCCTGTCCTGAGATGGTGGCCATCACTTCCCTTTTCATTTCTGAATCAACAACCCTACACATGTTCAACATAGCATTCTCAAGAGCCTTAAATCTACTAGAATTATCATCTTTCTACATCATCTTCTCAAGAAGCACTAATCTTTCTTCCAGCCTTTCCACTCTAGTTATTTCCATACTCATATGTTTTCCCTTTGAGCTTTCTTCATTACCAGGGGTAACCACATTAATATCCATCTCCTCTAAATCAATAGTAAAATTTCCTTTATCCTTGGCCATACCAGTATCCTCCTCCACATCTTACACATCATCCTATTGATTTACACCTTCCTCCTCCTCCTAGCTCGAATCTTCCACATCCTCTAACCCTGACTCCTCTTCCTCAGGATATACCCAGCTTCACCTAGACTATCATGCACACATTATTCAGAGGAGGAGGCCTTTTCCTCCCTAGAAGCCTTCTTCCCTTTATTATTCAGAGGTTCTTCCAAATTATTTTCATCTGAACTGTTTTGATTTTTTTCTATTATCTAATCCCTTGAGCACAACAAGAGCCAGATGAGTAGATATTCATCCCACCAGGGTAGTGGACCCACATTTAGGGATATTTTCATTATCATCCAGTATTATTATAGTGTTAGGGTTAGTACCCAACTCACAAATAAGTATTTTTCTCTTCTTATTAGCAATAGAATAGAGGGGGGAAACACTTCATTTTTTGGGGGTTATTTTTAAGAGAGTCGACCATGAGGGGTCCATGACTTTAGGGGAGGCATTAGCAATTTCTTTGACTGGGGAGTGGGGTTAAATTTCAATTAGTTCAATTTTCACATAAATCTTAGGGGTGGGGTTCTCAATCAAGTTATGGAAAGCATTTATTTGTGGGGTGGTGGCGAGAACATACTTGCATATTACTAATCAAACCCTGGTGTAAAGGAGGGTTGGAACCATTGGTAAGGATTTGTTTTAGGGAGGAAAGGAGGAAAAAGGGAAATTTTATTTTCTCTAGGTGCTTGATATGGTTAAGGATAGGAAAGTGATAGCCATGGATTGATTGAAAACGATCCTCTAACGTAAAATAATTCATGACAAAAAAATTAGACATTATGGTAAGGGGGTGGAAGAAAAATCCTAGAGTAGCCATTCTGAAATATTTGGGCCTTTTCTTTAGCTTAAAAAAAAATCAATATAAGTTTGATAGTTACTCGTGCTTACCTTAGCAATCTTCTTCCCTTCATACACAAGACTCGTCGCTTTTGCAATCAGCTTAGCATCAATTGTAAAACAGAGACCACCCAAATCAACTTTGCCATCTTTCTAGGAATTCAAAAATTGTAGTTGAGCTATTAATTGTAACCCTCCATGGTTTTAAAGTATGGAGTGAAACCAACCCTTTCCAACAAACCCCATAATTTTACATTAATTTTTAGGGAATCATATTTTCTTGACTCCATCCTCTTTCTAGGGCATCCCATTGTTTTTTCTTTAGTATGATAATCCTTTGGAAGAAGCAAATACTCAGCTCTTTGGCCTTCCTCATTTACCACATAAGCAACTGGCAGTTCAAAACTTGTAGTATTGATAGAAACTTAGTGGCTTTACATTTGAAAGGACAATGACTCGAACCTTCTAGCAATATTTTTAAAATATTCGAGTGGTATGCAAAGCCTAGCCTCATTACTTCAAAATTTTACTTTGATGGAAATGATAGCTCCACCACCTTTACAATTCATGATTATTCTTTTTTTGTTACCCTCCCTAGCATCAGCGATAACACATGCTAAAAATTCATTGCAGCCTATCATGGCTTGAAGATGGCTCAATTGGAAGGTTATAAGAAGGTGTGGCTTGAGGTGGATTCTCTCAACATTATTAAAAATTTGAAAAAATGTTCTCCCCCTTCATGAGTGTTGAACCCATGATATTGGATGCTATTGAAATCCTTAATTCCTTTGATGAGTACTATATATCTCATATTTTTAGAGAAGGTAATGGATTAGCAGATGTTTTTGCTAATCTTAGTGTTAGGGGTTCTAGGGAGTGGGATGTGAGCGACCCCCTCCCCATAGAGTAAATTGCGTGTATAAATCATGATTATCAAAACTACTATCTTGGTTGATGATATTTTATGGCTCAGGGCTTGCATGACTATTATCATGTGGCATGTTATTATGTGGAGTGATGGTGAGCTAGATCTTGATCAGGCTGATGGTACCTTGTTTTATTTCCATATGGGACAAAGTTCTAGGTTCATTATCTCCCCCTACCATAATATCATTGCCACACAGATTGTGAGTACTTTTTGGCTCTCATTCTCGAAGTTTCTCCTCATTGCTTGCAAGGTTCTCAAACTTCTCAACTCTACAAATTTTGGGGCCATGGGAGGGGACAAAAATCATGCGAAGCCTTTCTCCTGTGACTATTAAGAGTAAGGAGGAGGTGTGGCGTATATTAGAGAAAGGCGAGCTTACACCTTATCTAGAAAGGTTGCATGGAAACAACCCGTAGGTGACGACTTTGTTTGCTAAAGCTTGGAACAACCTAGTTTTGAAAATGGGTGGAATAGAATTTGACATGAATGAGGATTGTATTGCTAATATCACTGGGCTTTCAATAGATGGAAAGAAGGTGTATAGAGACAAAGTAATCAAAGGCTCCTATGCAGATCTTTTCCAAAGGGACTAAAGAACAAGACCTTAAGATGGTTAAGAGTGGTGGGTACCGACGCAACTCGCTCAAAGTGCTTTGGGGGGAAATTGCTAAGGAAATTATGAGGTACATTACACTCAAAGGTTGCTTCTTTGCAGTAAATTCTTATCATTTTGTCCTCCTTAATCATTTTCTCAATAAAAAGAGAATCTCCTTCCCTTTTTATCTTTTGGCATTGCTAGAATATGGGCTAAATGACCACAAAAAGAACCATAAAAAACCCAATGCTTCATGTGGGGCTCATTTTGTTAATTTATGATTATGTTAAATAATTTTTGGTGTCTAAACTGATTGCTACTCCTAAGGGTAAGCAATTGAAGTCGACTGTGGAGTATGAAACTGCCTCGGAAGAGGAGCTTGTTAGCAAGAAAGGGAAAAAGAGGAAAATTGTCCTGGGCGAGGAGTCATATATTGAGGAGGATGTAGATTATGTCTTGGATTCTCAAGCCTCCATGGAGGTGGTCTTGCAACCCCCTGATGTGGGTAAGTCTAGGGGGATTCAGGTCCTAATAAGAAGGGATATGAGACTTGTAGTGAGGAGAAAGCTGATGAAAAGCTGACTCGAAGCCTGAAGGAGAAGATTGAAATTGTTGGTGATGTTTCCTCACCTTCCCCTATTTTGGAGATCTAGTCAAAGAAGGATCCAAATGTGGGTAGTAACAAGAAAATTTATATTAGTTCTACTAGCCAGTTGTTGGAGATGCAAGTTCTTCTCCCTTGAAGGTGGATGGTGGGCAGGGTGTTGTTGATTCCCTAGGTGTGGATGTCAAAATGCAAAAGAGAAGAAGGTCTATTGTTGATTAAATTATGGATTCTATTCACAAAATCAAATTCTGATTGTTCTTGGTAAAGGTAAGGAGGTTTTTATTAGTGAGGACAAGATTAACTCCTCTCAGGAGGAGGATGTAAAGTGTAAGGGTGTTTTTAAATTTGACCGTGAGGATATTCTTGATGTTTTGGGGTTGGCCAGGGAGGGCTCCATTTCTTTGATTAAACTGTTTAAATGGGTGTTTCACGAGCTTAACATGACCAATATTAGAGTTCAGTATGCGATGAGTAAATTTGGTGAGTCTTCAGTTTAGAATCAGATTGATGAACTGTTTGACTCTTTGAAGATTGTGGTTGATGAAATGTTGAAGATGAAATAGATGCTTGAGGAAAGAATTCTCACCCTTGAGGACTAAATGGAGAAGATTTGTGCTAAATTGGATAAGGGTGGGGAGGGGACTATATGTATTGTGAAGCTTGAGTTTGTTGGCATTTCAATTCCTTTTGAAATGGCCAATAAACGCAAGGAGATTTCCCTTGGTGAGGAAACTGGTGTTGGTGGTAGGCTTCTGGAGGAAGAGGTTTTTGCGGATAAGGCTAGTGGGGTGAATTTTTTTTATTAGTGAGGTGAATGTGGGTGGGCTCGGTGCTAGAATGAGGAATAAGACTAAGGTGCAGGTTGGGGCTCCTACTAAATATTTTTCTAAAGTCATGGATGATTGTCAAAAGGATGTGGCATGTGACATGGAGCCTAAAGATATCCTGAAGAACATGTAGTGTTGCTACTTTTGTCCCTCCTTTTTTGTTGATGTCACATTGATGGTGTGCTACTTTTTGGCTATTGTATACTTTTTGTAGTTATATTTTGCTTCAACTGATCTTTTTTGTAAAGGGTTTTGGGCCCCTTCGAAACTCGTTTTACCTCTAATAAAAAACACATGCTAATAAGTCTTTTCCTAAATCTATCACAAGATTTTTAGAAATATGGACAATTATCACCTTAACTTCACTCTTTTCTCCTAATTTCATGAGGCTTCCCAACACGCTTGTCCTTTCATCTCATTTCTTTTTAAATCTTTCAGATTTAGCATACAATTTATATTAATAGAGTACATCACAAGTCATCTTATCAACTTTCCCAACTACAAAATAAGAAAGATGGTGATCAGCATGCCAACTAGACAACACTACCAATCCTTCATCTTAAATAAATTCATTCTATCCATGATGTAATAACTAAATTCCTCAATCTATCCTTAGAAATTATTTCCTTTATTTGATTTGATAATTAGGAGAAGTCCCAATATTTCAAAACCATACGTCGTAGAACAAAATTCGCCATCGCATCGACAACCTTATTGCCTTCCCTATAAGTATGTTTAATCTTAAAATTCTAAAAATATTGTATCATATGTTTGCAATCATCCAAGATATATTTTAACTCCCATGGAACATCAGATTTATTGTTCAAATAATCAATAATTAACTTAGAATCATCTTCAACCAAAACTTTAGTGTAGCCATTATCTTTTAGATAACTAATTCTAGCCCACACTGCATAAGCTTCTGCCAAGTTGTTAGTTGTTGTACCCAGACCTTTGTTGTATCCAACAACAAAAATGACATGATGGTTTTCAACAATTCCACCTGCCCCCACCAAGCCTGGATTCCCTTTAGAGCATCCATTGAAGTTACATTCAATCCATCCCAGGTCCGAGGGGATCCAAATAGTACTATTTTTTATTAGTTGTTTGATCCAGTTAACATTGTTAAGATCATGAGAAATTTCCCATAATTGCTTGATTCACATCTCTTGATATGATGAGATTTTCTTTGAAGGAGCATACTTACAACTTTCTATATTTTTTTGAATATGTTTCCTGATAGACATGCATATCTCTTTACTATCCTTAGTTGTATCTCTAAAATATCTATTGTTCCTCTCTTTCCACAAACCCCAGGTGAGGAATAGGGGAACTTGTCTCTAGAGGTCTATAATAATATTGTGTGAGTGGGGGTAGATGCTCCAAAAATCAATAAAAAAATTAACCAATGAAGGAAAGACCCATTCAGTCATCAAATTCTTTAGGAAAAAATACCATACATCTTGAGCATAAGGACACTGAAACAAAAAATGCATAATGGTTTCTTCCTCTCCATTACAGAGGTAGCATTTGTTCACCATACACTCTCCCCTTTTATTGAGATTGTCAATTGTGAGAATCTTTCCATGCGTCATAATCCACTAGAAACAATTGATCTTAGGGATTAGGTTCTTGCTCCACGTATTTTTCAAGTTAAAAACCCCTATTTGAAATAGTTGAGGTTCCATAATCTCATAAAAAAAATTAACAAAAAATCCCAGAAGATCTTTTTGTCCATATCCATTCATCATCCTTATTTATAAAAGAAAGATCAGGAAACCATTTAGTTACAAGATGGATTCCAAAGCATTATCCCAATTATGTTGTCTACCACCTCTGAGAATAGTTTTTTTTGAAATAGTTCTTAAATTCTATCCACTTTGGCCTCAAACCATCCCAATTTAAATAATTGGATACCTTCTTTCCAATGTTTCTTTTCAATATGATTCTAATTTGCTGGAGGTTGTTTTTGGTAGACAAGGGAGCATAGATAGTCCAAGAATCCTCCCAAAAATGATCAATTATGTGTCCATTTCCAATTCTCAATTTTGCTCCTTTTGTTAAAGTACCTCTAATCTTTAACAAGTTATTTCAAAAAGTTGAACCATAGGGGAGATCCTTTTTCTCGAGGAAACATCAAACATCCTTATTTCCCAAATACTTAGCCCATAGAATTTGAACCTAGCCCTTTTCTCCTTCTAGAAAAAACCATCCCATTTTAGCCACAAGAGCTTTGTTAAACACTTTTATTCTCCTTATACCCAAAGTGCCTTTTTTTTCGAGGATGCAGATAGTATCCCATCTAACAAGCACCATTCTTTTCCTCTCTTCCACACTCGACCATAAAAATATCCTTTGAATCATTTCAATTTTCTCAGCAATGAAGGTAGGAATGCTAAAGAGAGAGAGAGATAGTAAACTGGGATGTTTTGTAATGGGGCTTTTAAAATTTGAACTTTCATAGAAAAACTGAGCAACTTACCTTTCCAACTAACCAAATTCTTTTAAATCTTTTCCACAATATAATTCCAGTAATTACTATGAGGTTTCCTTGAGATTAAAGGTAAGCCCATGTAGGTAGCCGACATAACAGCTTCTTGGAATCCAATAAAATTTATAACTTTCTCTTTCATAGTATGGATGGTGTTAAAGAAATAGATCTTGCTCTTTTGGTTATTAATATATTGACGTGAGACTGTAGCATATTTATCAAGAACCTCTTTCCATTTTCTCGCTTCTAGGATGGAAGCCTCGCCAAGGAGGATAGTGTTGTCAATAATTTTTTTGTGTGAGATAGGGGGAGGGATGAAGCATCACAAAAACATTTCAAATTTTTATTAACAAGTTGTCTTTGAATATTATGGCCCAAAGCTTCAACAACAATAATTAACAAATAAGGAGACAAAGGGTCACCTTGTTTTAGACCATGCCCAAAAGAGAAAAAATGTTTTGGCACCCCATTAACCAAGACAAAGTACTTAGAAGTAGTGACACAAGATCTAATTAAGCTGAGGAATTTAACTTTAAAACCAAAATTTTCAAGAACAACAAAAAGGAAATTCCAAGAGACTCAATCATAGGGTTTAGAAATATCAAGTTTCAAAGCCATACCTTGCTTTTTGCTAATATCCATAGAATGTAACACCTCATGAATATAAATATTTGCATCCAAAAAATTTCTTCCCTGGACGAACCCCTTCCGGTTAACAAAAATAATTTTATTCAAGACTAATTTCAGTCTATTAACCATTATCTTAGAAAATATCTTATAAGTGGTGTTACAAAAACTGATAGGTCTATAGTCATTCATAGAAGTAGCCTCATTCATCTTAGGGATAAGTGCTATAAAATTGCTGTTCATGTGATTTAAAATCCTTCCCGGTCTGAAGAAATCCCTGACAACAATAAACAACTCAAACAAGACAATGTCCCAATAGACCTAAAAAAACTAGGAGGAAAGCCATTCGGCCCTGGAGCTTTAAAAGTACCAAAAGAGAAAACTTATTCCTTAACTTCTTGTATAGAAACAACTTTGGACATAACTTATAAATGCTATTCTAAAATGAAATTTGGAATCCCTTGCAGAATATCCTCCAAATCAACATTATCCACCATAAGCATTTCAGTAAATTTTGAGAAGGAAACAACTTCCCTGGCAATATCCTCCTCCCTATTTAGCCTTGTCCCATTAGAAGTATCTAAAAATTGAATCTTGTTTCTACCTCTATCTTTTAAGGTGAATTCATGAAAAAATGTATTTTTGTCCCCTTCTCTTAGCCATCGAATCCTTGATTTATTTTTCCAAAAAACTTCTTCTATTTTGTTTATTTTATACCATTGAGATCTAAGGTCCCTTTCTTGGTTATAGATATTTTCATCCATTATTCCCAAATCCATCAGATCCTAAATCTCCTTAATTTTTGAGCTTAGCTCTTTTTTAGTGGTAAATATACTCCCAAATGAATACTTATTCCAACCCTTTACCTTTTCTTTGAATTTCTTTAGCTTATGATTTAAACAATACATTAGAGTACCATCATAAGGAGCATTCCACCATTCTTCAACCAAAGATTTGAAATCAGGATGAAGAGGCCACATAATTTTACACCTGAATGGGAAAGGTCCCTTAGCCACTTTATCCTCCTACCCAAGAAGGAGAGCACTATGATTTGTGCTAGTCCTGAGGAGAGTCGTAAGAGAGATTATGCAAAATTTTCTAATTGGATGAAACAAGGAAACAATCCATCTTAACTTGGATTAGATGACTAACCTATCTTCTATTAGTCTACGTAAAAAGAGATCCATTTAAAGTAATATTCATTAGCCCCACAGAGTTTAGGAAACTAGAAAAATCCATCATATTGTTTGAGAAATCAATAAGGCCTCCACACTTTTCCAAAAGATACAAAGGGGAATTAAAATCTCCTCCAAGCAACCAAAAATCCTCCTTTCTATTGATAATAATACCCTCAAGCAAGGACAAAAGGTCAAACCTATCCAAGCATGAGTTAGGACCATAAATATTAACCATATTCCTATTGACCGAGTTAATACTATCTTCCATAGAAATAATTAGGCAATTATTGTTGCAAAAATTTAGCCCTCCAACAAGCCTAGAAAGATTCCAAAAATTCGCAATCCCCCCCAAGGCTCCATCTGCATCACTCACTTCAAAATTAGCACTAGGCCAAAGCCACTTGATAACCTTTTCAAAATTCTCTTTTTTCATTTTGGTTTCTTGGACTAAGAGAACATTCGGTTTCACTTATGCCAAATAGGATTTTAAAAGATGTTGTTTATAGGGTCCATTAAGTCCCCTCACATTCCAAGATAGAAAAAACAGGATTAAAAAAAAGGTGCAATAGTATCACCTTGATACTAATAAAAAAGGGGGAGGATCTCCCTCTACTTATTTCTAGTTTTACTCCCAGCAAGGGGGTCTACTTTCTGAAAGCCACACATCTAGCTATATCTTTTTTCCTCAATTCTTTTAAGGTAGGCCTACCCACCTTTTTATTTCCTCCCACATCCATCTTCTTCTTCTTTCTTGATTTTGAACTTATTTGATTCCAATACTTTTCCACAACATCACTTTTTTGGGGAAATGGGAGTTCAACATGCTTTTCTTGTCTTCTTTCTTCTTTTCCTTCTCTTGTTTATCTTTTGGCATATAAACCATCTCTAGTCCCAAACCTCCCTGAGAGAACTCGGGGGAGGAAGACAATAACCATTCCATCTAGATTTCTATCTCACCATCTTCTAGGGACTCCTTCTATTGTTCTTGAGGTTTAAATCAACTCGCTCCAATTCTTGTGCTAACTTTTGCACATTATCCAACATTTCAATCTCATTTTGTGGTTCAAGGTACTTATCTAGAGAAGGGGAGGAAGAGAATCCTTCAATAAATCCCCTAGAAAGGACCTTTTCAGAGTTATCAATGAGGGCACACAGCTCTAGAGGTTTACCCTCACTGCAACCAAGATTTGAGAAGGTGCTAACACATTATCAGAAAACAACAAAGCCGAGTTAGGGCTTGGTGTAACAAGCTCATTTAACAAGTTCTTGGGAGAAAAAATTTTCAAGAGAGAGCTTTGCAACACTCTTGTCTTGGTTTTTTTAGGTTCAATAGGGAGATTTTTATAGGCATCTTGTAAATGTCAAAAATTATTACACCCCTAACAAAAGACCATTGCCTTTTCATATTCTAATGGTTGAACCCATCTTCCAAATTTTGATTTTAAATTCACAATGGTGGGAAGGATTGTATTGACAACCACATTCACACACATTCTAGCATATACTGGTCATGACTTAAGAAGAGTCATTTTATCCACTGTTACCAAGGTACCAAAGGAATAAACAATTCCTTTAAAAAAAATTGTTGGCAGAATTCCAAATGTAAATCAGGAAGCCTAACCCAAGTAGGGGCCACCTTACCTAGGTTTTTAGAGGCATCGAATCCTAGCTTCCACTTGCATAGGAACAAAATATTCTTAAAGATTTTTTCAAAGGCCCATGAACCTCTCATGAGGACCTTTATCATATCTTCAGGGAGAAAAAAGTAAAAAATAAATAAGCCTTTAGGCATAGCACTGATTGAGACACTACCCTTGAGATTCCAAGTGTTAGTGGCCCACTTACGTACCTAATCAATATTAGGACAAGCAAAAAAAACCTATCCAACCAGGGACAACTTCAGACCCTTCATTACATCATTTAGGATTACATCTGGGACATTCACTTCATTCACCTCCACAGTGTAGAAAGTAGAAAAATAATCTTGGGGAACCTTTTTCAAAACCTTCCTACCCACAAGCTTGTTTGCATATGACACAGGAACCTCGCCATCCAAAAAGGAAACCTTTCCCCCGAGATTTTGAATAGGCGACTCTCCAGGCGTACTTTGCAATCCCCAAGAAGATGAAGGAGAGAAAGTAGCATTCTGAGAAGGGGCAAAGTGCATAGGTGGGGGAGCCTTGTTGGGGGGCCCACCAGATCGGATCATCAGGAAACATAGAAGTGCATAAATTTGAAAAAATGGGAGCATACAAAGAGCTCAGTAGAGAAATGTTTTTTGAATATATATGTTCCATTTTCTTTGACTTACATTAATGTGTGAAATTGAGTGTGCAGGTACAAATTCCATGGCCAATGGAATTAGAGGTCTTCAAGGAACTCAATGTGATAAACCCTATGAATGCCAGCTATAGTTCATTTGGAGGGACTGTAGTCTTAATGTGATGTAAATTTTGTAAAGTGGTTTGAGACTTGAATGCTATTTTTATTATATAGTTTTATTTTATGTTTTTAAGTTGCATTTTATTTGTAAAGTTATATTTGAGGGTATTTCAGGACTTTTATTTTTTAATTGAGTCAAAAGGGTGAAAAAGGGTTATTTTATGTTTTTCTAACTTTTTAAAACCCCTAGGGTGTTAACCCAACAATTAGGCACTTAATTCAAGTTATATCATGAACTAAAATCAAGATATGACCTCTCAAAAAGGCCTAGATTTAAGGGTGACGAATTTGGATTTGAAATGGGCTGTAAATGGATCAATTTCAATAAGATCCTCACTTATCTTCACTTCTTTAAAGCAAGAGTTTTTTTGGAAACAAATTTTGAGGACTTCTATTTATCTCTTTCTTTTTGGATTGTTGAGGGGTTGGATTTTCTTTTGGATTTGGTAATTTTTTTGTTTTGGTCTTTTTGGAAGAAGTTATTTGGGTGAAAAAGAGTTTGGAGGAAAAGCTTGGGCTCTTCCATAGTTTTCTTCTTGGAAAGCGTAAGAGGTTGGTTTCAATCCATTTGTGTTTTTTTTTGGTTGAGTCTATTAATTTTTGAAAAGACTGTGAGTATTCTTTTGAAGTAATTATTGTATTATTGTTTCAAAGAAAAATTGATAGTTGTTTTTTTGTCTTGTGTAATTTTAGGATTACAAAAAGCATCAAGGGCTCACAATTATTCAAACAAACACACTTTGTAACTACTTTGAAAGTTTGTTACAAATTTTGTTAGGAAAGAATATTCTATTTTTGGAGTCAAAATAGAGGATTATTCCTTTGGAATATTTCCTATGCAAGTGAATGGATGAGAAAAATTAGTAATTTTCTAATTAAAACTAAGTTTTAATTGTGCAAGTTGAGGGAAAAAAAATTCTCATTGAATAATTAGTTTATTTAATGAAAAGGGGATGCAAATGAAATTTAATTAAATGATTTAGATTATTTAATTAAATGAGAGGAGATAAGGGGTAGTTTAATTTATATTTAATTAAACTAGATGAAATGTTAGTGTGAGAGGGTAGGAATCAACATAATTAGATTAATTAGATTAATAGATGAAAAAGATGAATTTAATTAAATAACTATGATTATTTAATCAAACATGCAAAAAGATGATGAATTTTAGGACGAAAAGATGTTAGTATATCAGATTCAAGTGTGTAATATCATTCAAAACAATTTAAGTGTCTACAAGACCTAAGTTATTTCCAAATAGAATATACTATGCTAATTAATCTACTATGTTTCAAACTAAAATATTAAATTCTATTAAAAAAAAAAACACTAAAATATAAATAATCAGATGTTATTTAATATAATTGACTAGAGAAAAGTAGAACTAGAAATTAATCATAGAAAAGAACCTGATATAGAAATTTAGAGTTCACTGATTAAACACTAGTGCTAAGCAAAAACACCGACAAAACATTTTTTTGTCCATTTGATAGAAATACCTATAATGCAAATCCATCTTGATAATCATGCCTAGTCTAGTATAGGAATTAACCACAAACTCTCAAAAATATTAGTAGTGATTAGAAGAATAAAATAGAAAGAATTTAAACTAATATATTATCAAAAAATGATAGAAATAAGAATGAACAAAAGGGAATTTTATCACCAACCTCATAGAAGGTTAATATCTTCCTCTAGATGATAACTTGTAGCTTATGGAAGAAAAGAGAAAAAAATTAGTGGTTGTGAGGAGATTTCCTTCATGTCAAGCCTTTGGATATGTTTTTAAACCTCCGTGGAAAGCTTATTTTTTATAGTTGGTAATAGAAACACTAAATGCAATACAAGTATGATAACAATTATTACAAGAAATGCAAGAGAAAAAGAAAAATAACTTGTTATTGAGTTTATAGTGATCTTAGATGCCAATATAATAGCATAAGGATTCAAAAATAAAGAAAACAAAGAAAAGAGAAGAATTTAGAGAAATTATAATGAAAATAACCTCACAAAGATTGAAGCAAACAAATAAGAAACATATGTTAATTATGAAATTGCTGACAAGCTTCCATGAATATGCTAGGATGTTTAATATTATTCACATAGAATCACAATGCTAGTAGAGAGCTTCAAAAGTGTTGTAGCAATAGAGAAAACCTTAATAGTTCACCTTTTATAAAATAGAGAGCTAGAGTATAATTAAGAATTGATATAATTAAAAGATAGACTTGAAAATTAGTCAAAAAAAAAAAAAAAAGGAGAATCAATGGGTATCCATTCAAATTATTCCTAGGATAGTTACCTACCAAAGTACAAGGATGGTAGAGGAAAGAAACAAATAAAAATGATCACAGGTTGATGAAATATTGCAAGACAAGTTAGTGTGTTGCATAGACATCCATCCTAAGCACTAATGTTGAATAGAAAAATATCAAATGTGTGTATGTTCATATTCTAAAACTTTCAAACATGTTATAAAATAGAATCACATACATATCAAAATAACATATCTCAAGTTTTATGAATGTGAAAATGGTATTCAAAAATATATCTTCAAACCCAAAATAGAAGCAAGGTGTGACTAGTTGATCAAATATTTGAACATATTTGAGATTGCTTCATTCAATTTAGAACATATTATAGCCTACAATATCTCTAGTGAGTTATGTTTCCACACCAATATAGAGGACTAAAGTGTCATGGACCCACTTGATATACAACCATATGATGAGAAATATTATTAAAAAATTCAAATGTTGAAAGAATAAAAAAATTACAATAATATTATTTCCTTCAAAAAAATTGCAACTACAATGAATTTATGTTTCAAAATTTAAAGTCTCCAAAGCTGAAATAAAGTAAAATTTAAAAGTTAGAATAAAATAAAATAAAATTACATTACATTACTTACAAATTATAATTTAGATAATTAAAACTATGAAAATGAAGAAGGTAGAAGTAAAATTGTAAATTCAAATAAAAAAACAATAATTATCTTTTCAAACTACATATAAAATAAATAAATAAATTTTCTATTACAATTAAAAATAAATTTCTAAATTAAAAACTTTCAAATAATTTTATCTTAAAACTTAAAATATGTATAAAAGAAAATTCATGATTCAATAATAATTTTATATTATATTTTAGCAAAATATTTTAAATTAATATGTTTTTATTAAAAATATTCAAACTTGTTAAAGGGATTAGCTCAATAACAAGGTCATAGGATTTTCAAGATGGAGATCCAAGTTCAAATCCACATAGTGATGTCTCTTATATTTTTATTGTGTTTTCTAAATTGATCTCATCTTAACAAATAAATCTAAATTAAACATATTTTTCAAATTATATCCCTTATAAAATAATATATTATATTCCTCTATAATAAATATTTATTGTTTACTAATAATTCAAAGTGTCATAAATATAATTATATAAAATAATGCATGCCAATTATATGGCCTTGTATGACCTATAATTTTAAATTAGTAACAAGTTAAAACATATTTTTATGTAAAGTACTTGTTTTTAAAAATTAAATGAAGATATGCTTTTTAATGGTAAAATTTGCATTTCCATGCTCTTTTTATTTATTTTTGGGCTTATTTTAATTATAATATAATAAATTTAAAGAGTATTTTATAAGTATTTTTTGCATAACTTCAATTATGGCTTAATCGTATATTCATCTAGATATTTGGTCTTAATTTCCATATCTCTCATTCATCACTTTTGATTAGATCTATGATTATGGACTTGGTTTAAGTCATTTTGTTGTTGTAGATTTTAACCTAAAATGTTTAAAACTCAAAATTTAAATTTACACCTCATTGATCTTTTTTTCTAGCCCTTGTGAGCCAACCTAATGCACATTTGTGTATTATGATGTATTTAAAGTCATTCATTTGTTTTGAAATCATTTAGGACAATCGTAGAGTTACTTAAGAAACTATCTAGAGAATTTATGAGAGCATCATAATAGCTTCATTAGAGGATTAAATCAATCCACATTTTCTTAGATCCATTACATATTTACTTGTTCACTTCAATATTTTTTCTTTGGGAGAATGTAATATAATGCCCATATTTTTATTAACTATATGTAAGGATAATCTAATTTATTTAGTACAATATTCAATTATTAGATATATTTTTAATAACTTAAATTCATATTGAATAAGTAGAATTAAATTAATTAAACTTTATGATCATAATTAATTATCTTTTATAAATAAATTTTCTATTACAATTAAAATAATAAAATTCTATTAATTTACTTTGCATCTAATTAATATAAAATGTATAATATTAATTTGATTATAAGTTTCTGATTTTGCATAGCATAATCCTAAAAAATGATGTCTTTTAGATGCAAATTTGAATTCAAACAATACACTGAAATTGAAAAATTATGCTTAATATGAATAAATTCAGATAACAAAAATTCTGGAAACTGAAACAACAAACTAAATTTAGAAACACATAAGGCAAAAATAGAGGTTTTAATGTTTAGAAATTTAGAAAAATCCTTGATCAGGGAATCATTCACCCATGAGCGAATGGGTCTCACTTCAGAGTTTTTAAAAATTAATTTGTAAGTTTTTGAGATGATTTCTATTCTTTTCAGATTTTGGTTTCAGATAGTAAGTTACAATTGTTAGTGTAAATATTTATTTTCTACACTAGCATAAGTTAACTTAGGTTATTTTAACCTTAGGATGCATTTAATATTTTTAGGGTTTCCTTGTTGTCACATGTTGTTAGATCAAGACACATGGCAACATCTTACTGCATCTTGTTTCTCACCTTTTCCTATATAAGGAGGGGTTTTATATCATTTGGATCATCCCTTTTCCTCATCATTTTGAGAGGTCTTAATATCAAGCAAGCTCTTGCATATCCTCTTGTGGAAGATTCATCGTTGTTTTTGCAGGTGTTCCTGGCTATTAATCTTATTCAAGATTTCTAACATGGTATCAGAGCCATTCCTGCAAGACTCTTCCCAAATCTGAGGATTGAGTTATGGTTTTAAGATCTTCTTTGAGGTTGTCTCCATATTAGGTTTTCTTTGGAAGGTCACTTTCAGTGCATGTTGGAGGAAATCTAAGCTCATATTCAAGTCCAAGGCTGTCGAAAAAGTTAGAATCAACTTTTGTTTCGCCAAAATTTGACATTTTATGCCAAAGTTATGAGGATCTGAAGTTTTGCAAGATTTGGAGATTGTAGAGCTGCAGGAGCTTTTTTCACCTCAAATCGACCATGCCATCAGATCTAGAGAGCCTGAGAGATGAAGATCGACATATAACACACCCATATTTGGCATCTGCTGTTCGTGAGGCAAAAAAAAATTTACCCAGCAGGCCGTACGACCTGCCAGGTATAGAGTACGATATATTTGCAAAAACATTATATCAAATTTTTTTGCATTTTTTTTCCCGTTCTATGAAAAATTATTCAAATTTTTTTAATTTTTCTATAGTTCTGTGGAAAATCATAAAAAAATTGTAAAAAATAAATTAAATTTAAAAAAAAAGGGGGAAGAAAAGTTTTTCACCCTTTGCTGACGTCTGCTGACGACAGCCATCCCATCCACCGACGTCATCGGCATCCCATCCGCTGACTCTAGTCCCATCCCATCTGTCGACTACCGACCACACATTCACCACCGACCGATGACCGCGCATTCACCGCCGACAGAGCTTTCACCGCCGACCGTCGACGCTGTCTTCCGCCTAGCCCCAGTCACCTGGAGATCCGAGGGCTCCGCTAAGCTTCTAGCGGCGCCTCCACCTAGTTCCAGCCACCACCCATCACCACTGCAGCTCAGCTCCACCACCACCGATCCGGTGGCCCTTTTTTTAAAAATTTCTAGCCCGCCCCCTGGTCATATCAACGACCAGGGGCTAATTTTTTTTAGCCCGGGGTGCTAAAATCTTGCACCTGTTTACCCTGCAGGCCCTAATAGGGCAGATTTTTTCAAAACATCATATCTTTTCACCAGTGTATCGAAAATCAGCAAACGAGATACCGTCAGAAAGAGTATTTGGTCTACTTTCTAGTGGTGACATCCATTCTATGAAATCTTTCTTCCAGAAAATTCTACAGTCAATTGAAGTCAACCCTTCATTTTGGACATAAAGGCTCATATCTTTGCAACCGTTGATCGAAATTCAATGATTCCAGTGGCATCAAGAAGGTGATTCAGAGCTCTTTTCATCCGTCCAGTCAATTTTATCAGTTTCAGCTCCAGGTACTCTTGCATTGGTTTTGATCAAATTTGGTGCATTTGTTCAATAACTTGGATATCTTGAAGCTTGGGAAAAGGTCTTGTTTTGGGTGGCATCACTTCAGTTGCACATCAGCTATTTGGAAGTTCCTATTTGTTGCTGAAGGTCATTGTCTTTGTACTTTTGGAGAATTTTTTTTGTCCATTATGGGGCTTGCATATTATCCTTCTTCTCCATCAGAGACTATTGGTATCCCTTCACATTCAGTGATTCCTTGTCCAGAGTCATTGATTGAGGCTTCCATCATCATCATCATTCATGAGGAAATATTTGAGGGGATATCTCTTCTATTTGATGACAGTCATTGCACTCCTGTTGTCAAATCATCACAGTCATTGGATCTTGTTCAACATCTGGTTCCGCATCGTCCTGATTTGTCACCTTCTACATTGATTGGGTATGTACCTGAGTGGGTTGTGGCATCTTCATCTTCATCAGGCAAGGAGACACATGAGCAGCTTTCAGAGACATCATCAACATTCACATACATCCATCCTTCCTTCAATTCCTATCCAGAATGGGAAGCATCTTTGCACTTGCACCTGGTTTTGGTTCTTTCGAAAGGGAGACAAGTTGTTTGTCGACATTGGATCATGTCTTGTCTACATACACTTACCTTTTTTTGCAGGTGATCACATATTTTGGGGAGGCTATATTGTCTCTCTATTTCCCTCCTATGGGGGGGCCATTGATTGTATTGTATCCATGTGATAATTGTTGTCCTTGGGGGGATAATGTTGAGTCCTCCAATCATCACCTTTTTGCATTTTATCTCCTTTTCAAAGAGGGGTTTTCTTCCCACTGGGTTTTCCCCTTTTCTCCATTTAGTGGGAGATTAGTTGCTTTTTCATCCTATGTACATGGGTACCTAATATGGCTATCAGTTGAGACCCATCTTCCTCATGCATAATCATTGCATTTTCTTTTCCTCCCTAAGTTGCACTTATGGGGGGGTGTTAGTGTAAATATTTATTTTCTACACTAGCAGAAGTTAACTTAGGTTATTTTAACCTTAGGATGCATTTAATCTTTTTAAGGTTTCCTTGTTGTCACATGTTGTTAGATCAAGACACATGGCAACATCTTACTGCATCTTGTTTCTCACCCTTTCCTATATAAGGAGGGTTTTTATATCATTTGGATCATCCCTTTTCCTCATCATTTTGAGAGGTCTTAATATCAAGCAAGCTCTTGCATATCCTCTTGTGGAAGATTCATCATTGTTTTTGCAGGTGTTCCTGGTTATTAATCTTATTCAAGATTTCTAACAACAATTTCATATTTTTTGTAGAATGAGGTATAAATGCAAGTGTTAAATGACAAGAAAAAATACTTTATTTGAGATGCAATTTTGATTCAAATTTTAGGTGTAAATGACTAATTATGCAATTCTATGTAAACACTATGCAAAATGAATGATATTTTTGAATTTTCTAGATTTTAAAGAATGCAAAAATGCAAACCTAAAACCCTAAACAAGATGCAAAATAATGCAATTAAACAACCCTAAATGAGATGCAAATTAATACAATGCAATGGAAATGAATGCAACACCTAGATATAGGAGTGAAAATAGAATCCAAATCAACAAGATATTATGCACAAACAATGGGTTCACCAAAATGAAATGAAGAAAAATAGGTTGGGGTTTAGGATGTAAAAATGTGTGGATTTGATAGACCTATTTTCCTTTATTTCATTAGGAAATGAGATCCAAACAACGAATTGATTATCAACCCTTAGGTGAATCAAGTCAAAGTGAGAATCTTCAGATTTCCTTATGACTGGAGGATAGGGGTCAAGGTCAAACAACACTTTGGGGCGAAAAACTAAAAATAGAAAATCACCAAAATGCAATCTAACACTTGAAACATCTTTCGGGAGGGAAATCAAGTTTTTTATGCCTTGGATAATATTGGCTCCTATTGGAGAATTTCCAAGTGTTGGAGGAGTATTAGGAACTTACCACCAGAATTACAAGGTATTATCCTTAAGGAACATGTTATCTAAAATTTTGATTGTCAAGGCTTTATGGGTGGTCCACATATTTGTTCTTTGGATGATGTGGACAAAGATGGATGATGATGTGTTAAATACGTGGAAAATTTTGAATAATAGGGAAAAGGTTGAGGTTATAAAACTAATAATGAGGAGTGATGGGAAGTACAATGGGTTAACAACTAAGTTTGGTTGGGCCATACGTAAATTTAATTTGTGGTCTTGTCATAGCGTCCGCATATCTTTACGAACTTCCAATTTTAAATTTGATGTGACTAATTCTTATCGTGACCAAGATAAAAGGTAGATACTTAGGGAAGTCTAAATTTGGCCCCATGGCCATTTGTCATTGATACTTGTGCAATTACAACTTGGAACAAAAACCTATCAAAGTCACCATTTTTTGCAAAACTTGCCACTAGTGCTTAAAGATTTTCAATAATGGGCCCGCGGAGATTTCATTTTTTGAAATAACTCCTAAAGCGTGTAATCTACAGATCATCTTGATTACCTGAATTCATCCAAATTGGCTTAAAAGAAGTGTTTCTTGGGTGACCTATCACATTGACAGACATTTTAACTTCTTTCTCTCACAAGATTCATGGGTTCTTAGAATGAAGTGTGGGAAAATGGGTGGTAACAGGGTGAGGACAGAGCTAGATAATTGTGAGGAATTCCAAAAGGAACCTCTGATTTGGCATATCTATGTCAAAGGAGGGTTGGTTCTATTAATGGAATGCTTGGTTGGTCATGATGTGAGGATGTCAGCAAAATTCGTGAGCTCCTAGAAAAATAAGAAGGTTATGATGGGAGGTATCTCCTTCGAGGTCAATGAGGAGGTAATTTTTCAAGCGAATGGGCTCTCTTGCACTGGGAAGGAGTACCCTAAGCACACCAAGACTCGAGACAATGAAGGCCTTGATGCTTTCTTTAAAGAAAATGAAAAACCAGTCCGCTCCTAGTCTAGTTTTGAAAGAGAAGTGCTCCCTCGACAATGGGACTAGGTATGTCTAGCTCTAATGAAGTATGTGATTTTGGAGGGTAGACATAAGATTTTCTATTATTATCACCTGCCTCTTTTAAATCATATTTGCCACAAAATTTTGTTGAGCTTTCCTTTTTACTTACTTATTGATTTAGAAATATTTGTTAAGAAATGTTTGGACACTACTGCCCAAAACCATGAAGAAACACCACCCCTATCACTCCACTAGGGCCTCATCCTAAGGCTTTATCATTTTCATCTGGCTCTCTTCCCCCTTAAACCCATTTCTATTATTTGTATTGAGGAATTCAAACCCCCTATTCAAACCTATGTGAATCCCTCTCCGATTGAGTCTAAGGGCCCCAAAAGGAAAAACCCTCTGGTGAATACTGAAACCCCCAAGCCTAAACCTCCCACCAAAAATAAAAAGTGTGGTGCGGGGAATTCTCAGTCAAAAGAAGCGATTGGGATTTGTGAGCTCAAAAATGCTCCCTACAAGATGAACAAGAAACCCCCAGCTAAGAAAAAAGTAAAAGAAGAGGGGAAAGGCCAGGTGGAGCTTCCATCCACAGACATCGAAGGGAAGAATATTGTTGGTAAAGATTCCAAAGGGGACACCATAGTGGCTGCTACTATGTAGACAGGGTTAGAGAATACCAACATTAGGAGATCACACAGGCTGGAAAAAAATAGTAAGAAAGTATCAGTTAATGATATTTACACTGATGAGGAGCAGTTTGACAGTAAAGGAAAGAGGAAGGAGGAGGAATTCATTGAAATTCCTAGTCACTTTTCTGACTTCAACAAGATGCTCAAGGATGATTTGAGGACCTAGTCCTCAGAGCTCCAGGCTATGGAAGAAGATTATGTGAATATCGTGGAAAAAGTGGAGGATTATAAAATGTTGTTGGAGCGGGTGGAGAAGCTCGAGAAGAAATTCACTAGATTGACTCGGTTCATTGTCAAGATGATCCACTGTGTGGCCGGTACCCTTTCTATTGTTCTCAAGGATGAAATAAATAATAATTCTATGGAGGAGGGGCCCAAATAGGTTTGGGATGATGATATTAACCTCCTCTCTCACAATTGGGAGGGTGCTAGTTAATTTGTTGTTTTTGTGTCTTGTCTATTGGGTCGTTGTTTGTTGGTTGTTGGTCTACTGTTTTTGTGTTTTGTTTTTTTGGTGGTTAATGTTTTAATTCTCAAGAACTGATCTTTTTTTCCCTTGTGGCTCATTGTGTTAAGGGTAAAACACTGTATAAATTCTTCTTATTATATAAAAAACAATATTAAACTCGATATTTGTAGAACCAAGAAATAGAATGCAAGTTTAAGAAGGGAAAAGACATGTGTACCAATCACCAAAATTCCTTTTTAGAATCTGATCTGAGACTCATTCACCCATCGGTGAATGGGTCAAAGTATAGGGGTTGCAAAAATATTTCGAGAGCCTCTGGTGTAGATATGAAGCTTTTGATTTGCCTAGATTTCAATGTCAAAAAGTCAAAAATCCAATCTTTAGGTGAGATTTTGTGATTTGATGAAAAATTGGATAAGTTTTTCAACTTTGACAACTTTGTAAATCTTTATCTTCAAAAGGTCTTCAATTCTTCTTCAACCTAAATCTGCAATCACACACACAAGAGATAAAAATGTTTGTTTTTGGTGAATGGGGGTTTTCCTTGGTCAAACCCCATTTTGGTAATCAAACCTTGAATTGAAATATGCATGAAAGAGGGAATGAAGAATAAACAAAGCTATGTTACCACTCAAAAAACCCTTGAATGAAACCTTGATAATGGAGATCTTAGAAGGTCTGCAACTTACATGAGATGGTTGAATTAGATGTGGATCTTGACACTTGAATCTTGCTTGAAATGACATATTGAATGCTTGACTTGATCATGAAACCTATATCACAATGTTAGCTCTAGAAACATGCATGATGCAAGAATAATTTGACATGATGAATGGATCTTGAATGCTGAAATAAAACTTCAATATATCTTCTCTTGAATTCCTTTTGTTTCTCTTAAAATGCTTGGTAGATCTTGAAAATGCTAGCTTTTTTTCTAGAAATTCTAGGTGAAACTTAGTGAAGTAACCTTGTATTTATAGGTATGTATCCTTAATTTCCCAAAGTTCAAATATCACAATTTGACATTGAATTATGGATTTGAAAACACTTAAATATCACCAAGAACATAATTTAAATTTAGATCAAAAGGTTTAGGGAAGACCTATTTTCCCATGGGTGAATGGGTCCTAGAGCCATAAACCTTGAACACACAATGCTCAATGTAAAGTGTTATGTTTAGGTATTAATTATTGTCAGGTTTCCCCTTCAAAAAATATAATTTATTAGGCTTGTAAATGAATTAAAGGGCCAATAAAGGCATAATTAATCTCAATTAATTAAGAGGACCCAACTAAGTGTGTAAATGTAAAGGGGTACATTTAACAACACTAAATTAAAGAATTATTAAGTATAATTTTAAATTAGGAGGGCCCAAACAAGTGAGAAAATTTAAAGGGTTACAATTTTCTACACTATAGTACGAGATGTCAGTGCGCCTTTGAGATAAGAACATGATGCATTGTCAGTTGAATCACGCACTAGCATCCTCTGGTCGAGAGATAGTGAGTTTATAGTCTAAGACCTCTAAGTTCTACTCACTCATTTCACAAAAAACACCCATCATAAAGCATAAGGAAAATAGAGCTATTGAACACTCAGAATATTGAGAGGGGGGTGAATCAGTATTCCTTGAAACCACTTAACCATTTAAATATTCATTCCACACATCATATTCAAATTGCAGTAAGGAAATAAATCAAGAAAGGAACCATCAAAGAATATAAAACATGAACACTAGATTTTTATGTGGAAAACCCAAAAAGGGAAAAACAAAGGTGATGATTAGCTCATAATATATTATAACTGGTTATAAGATATTACAAAAAATCTCATTACCAGGTGGACTCTCTATTTGGTGGACTCACTATCTAGAGAATAAGAGAAATAGAAGAGAGGGATGGATCACTACCAAGATTTGAACTACTACAATTGCATCTACAATATGTAGGAATCACAATTCCATTGAAGCTCAAAACACTAAATCAACACACTTCATACTACTCTTCTTTCCTTTGTATTCACACCACATTTGCATTCTCTACTTAGGAATTCACACACACACCTTATTCATCACTCTTCAACACAAAAAATGATCTTCTATTTATGCCCATTGCATTCACAAGAACCTACAACATCAATTAGGTCAGCCTAATTAGATGTACCATTCAAAATAATAAGTTTTCAGCTCATACATGTTTCACACCTTAGTTCAAAACTTGTAACACATCAGATAGGTCAGAATGGACCTATAATAGCTCCCACATAATGGTTCAATAACTATTTAAAATCCACACAACCTCTAACATATTAGGTTAGCACCACTGTTGACCTAACATCAAAATTCACCAATTAAACATCCTCGAACTAACACGTGAACCTCCAAACTACATGCCACTTGGAATATACACCCTTCTAACACTTGTAAACACTCCTATAAATAAACTCGATGAGGATTTCTTCTCCATCATATAGAGTATTGGGTACTAGATTCATCCTTGTTTTACTCTCTGCACTTGTTAGAGTAATGGATACAAATTTATATTTTGCATTTACTAGCTCTCTAAGCTGTCCAAGCTGCTCTATTATCTTTTTCTTTTCTTTTTTTTCTTGCAACTAGAAGAATTTTTCATGTAGGCTCTAAATTTATAACCTTATGCTCCCATCTGCATCAATCATTGGATCATAGGCACCATATTCCTTATCAATATGGGACTCAATGTATTCCATCTCATCCTTAATGCTTTTTTTGGAACTGGTCCATTTCATGCAAAATTGGAATAAAACCTTAGCTTCTGCAACACAATTTTGCATACCTTTAAATTTGTCCTAAAATTTGTTATGTGCAGTAGCACATTTCTCTATTATGTCCATCAACCTTTCGTCATTCATCTTTTTATCAATATCCTTCTCTAGTTTCTCCTTCAACCCACTAGAATACTCTTTAATTGAATCAAGTAAAAGATATAAATTTTCCATACCACATAATGAATTATCAATGCTTGCACCCGGTATACTCTCTTGCAACACATTCACTACTCCATCTATTAACTCCATTCTCTTCTAATGTGTTTATGAAATTTATTTCCTAGCGGAGGCATGCAATGCATCACCCAACCATAATTTGTGTAGAGGAGATATTTTCTCCATGTCCACTTATCCTTGTTGCATTTTTATTTGCAATATCTATGTAGAAACAATGGGATGGAATTGGAGTTGTATGCTTAACAAGTCCTTTAGGTAATCTTTGGAGGCTCCAAAGGACTCTCCAACCATCTTCTCATCACCAATTTTCTCTACCAAGGCTTTTCATTTTCACCAATGCAATGTACTACTTTTTCATCCTTTTCAATGTCTGCAATATCGGATTGGAATTCACTCTTCTCCTCATTAGCAACAGATGTTTCATTATTAATAAAATGAGGCATATGTATTGTGTTTTGTGCTTCACTGGTCTCTGGGTTATCTTGTACAACCACTTTTTTATTCTTTTTTGTATACATAGGAGGGTGAATTTTTCCTATTTGAGTACCCTCCTTTGACAATCCTTCAACATTCTTTTCTCTAATAGTATTTTCTCCTACCGGAGGAGTGTCATTGGAAAACATTTATTTTGCGGTGTTCTCTTCCATATTTAGAAGTATATCATTCTACACATTCTCATATTTTTCTCCATGATCATATTGATCATCTTCATGTTGTGTAGCTTCTGCTTCATTCAATTCCAAAACAAGCATATCATGCACTTTTCTCTGTCTGAGGTCATACCCAATTCCCTTTCCAAGTTGGCAATCTTCTCAATAGTTTCATTCTTTAACCTCTGAAAGTCATTTTTTTCCCTACTCATCAGTGTAGTGACCCTTTTTTTGGTCCTAAATTATTTGAAGTAAACTTGAGTTAACCTTTCTTTATTTTCATCTAAGACGGTAGCACTAACCTTTTCTAGGGAAAATGATTTCAAATTTTCATCTTCATTCATTTCCTCTTCTCTTTTAGCATACACTATATTCCTTGGATCTTCAGGTATTTGGCCTTTAATATCTTTCACATTGAACTCATAACAATACCATTAAAAAAATAATCTAACTTCATGGGGCTATGAGTTATTACCATAGGGGTATACTTATCTTTCTTCTTCTTATTTTCTTTCAGAGGACCTTTTTCTCCTTTATCTTTCTTCTCCCTCACATAGATTTTAAATTTCTTTTTTTTGTTTCTCAACTTTTTCTTCACTGTCTATGTCAACAATGCCAACCTTTTTTTTCTTTGCACTTGATTATTCTTGTGCCATACCAAATTTCCTCTTCTTGATTAGAGGTTGTTCTTCTACCTCTTCCTCTTTTTCGTCTACACTTAAATTTTTTTCCCTTGTGTCCTTAGCCTTCACCCTCCTTTGTTGTGGGACACCTTGCTACTTTTTTGGAGGATTCTTTTCCTTTACTGGTGCACTCTGCTATTTTTTTTAGAATTGGTTGGATCCTTTCTCTTATTTCCACTAGAAGAGGGAAAATTTCCAAAGGACTTGGGGGAAACTAGAGAGGGGGTATATGTTCTACTATATCTTCTTGTACTAGATGTACCTCTTGGAGGGCTAGACAATTCCCTTGAATTTCGCTACTTGTTCCTTTGTGAGGCCCATTACATCCACAAACTATGCATTGATTTTCTCAATATATTTATTTATTTGTTTCTCCATTTACATGATGTGCACTTCCATAGATTTCTCCTAATATGTCTATATCTTTCCTCTGATGTTTCTTTATGTTTTCTCAACATAAAATCTACTGAACCAGTGATTTCTTCCTTTATTATCTCATATCCCATCTTTGGGATCCAAATAGTTCTGGGCTCAACAGCCTATATAATACAACTATCCTTTGCTACCAAGAATGTGATTTCATTCTTATACTTCTCTACCATGCTTTGAGGAATCCTCTCTCTAGCTTTAATGTGTTTTCTAAAAGGTTTTAAAGAATCCCCATAATGCTTCTTCATGTGCATTCATATCACCTAACCTTCTTAGGTGGTCTCTAATCTAGTATGCCACAGGTCTATCCTTTAACCAAACTGTGTTCCTTGATCCAAGAACCTCATTTAAAAAGTAAAACAATAAGAAAATTATCAATGTACCAAATTTGAAGGGGCACTTGCAGTCTTTGGTCTTCTATAGGTTTTCTATCAATTGAACTCTCAAAATTTCACACAAATCATAATCTAAACACTTCTTTACCATATCATGTGCAATGTTGATGGTGGTTGCAAAAAAAAAATTCTCTCTATTTGTAAAATATATCTTATACCCTACTACAATTGTTGCATATTTAATTGCAGGGTCTCTAATGTCTTTAACTATTAGGGCTCTCTTGTCATACCTAGCACCTATCAATTACATCACCATTTCATTCTTTACTAATTTAAGCACTGAAACCATTTCAATTGAGCATAAACCAGTAAAACGCTAATCACCTCCTTGTTGATTAGATGTGGAATGTCCATCCATACAAATCTATCATCAATTATGCTCAAGGTATACTTGACCCATGCATCATCATTGTAAAAGTTAGTGAAATAGTTCCACACATTGAGCTTCTTTTCTACCAATCTCTCAAATTCTCATTTCATTTCAAAGTCATCTCTGATGAGTTCATTAACCCTTCACATCACCCAACTTAGTGTGATCATATTCTTCAAACTTTAAATGTATGTATACCCTTACATATTTTGTGTGCAAAACCCCATATGGAATGTGCAAAACTGCTCTATCTAGATCATCCAACAAGGATTTATTAGGATTCCATTTGAATATTAGATGGGGATGATCCACTACCTCAACTACTTGTGATGTATTCATTTTTCAACACCTCTAAAAACTTCTAAAAACTTAGGGCAATATAAAAGTCTGTAAATACCTTTTAAATGTTGTCGGTTAGGGTTTCATGCACAAGGACTTTTGAAATAATTTTCTTCACTCCTTCATATCTCTTCTCTCTTCGAGTATTCATTTTAAAATGATAGAAAAATGTTAAGTCACTTATAAACCCATTTTGAAATAACCTAATTCACATTGAATGCAATGATTTAGAGTTAGGTGCGAAAAGTTGATAACCCTAACTGTAATGCACAATCACCTTTGATTGCTCCACAAATTTTGGTAATTTGATATTTTATACTAATGTTTTCACTAATAGTTCAAGCATATTGTCCTACACCACATATGCACGTGCTGAAGGAATTAGCACCATATCTTTGATAGGGTCTTAATGATTTTATTTGATAACTCCCCCTGAGCCAAAGCTCCTAACTTAGTGTTTAGAGGAAGCACCTACACCAAAATTTGGTACATAATCAATCTTGACTTCACTTTCTTCTTTCTTTCTCTAGATCTTATCCATCTATTTCTTCCTCTCTAATAGATCAAACTTTCTTACCAAATCACTCTTCTTTACCAGATCAACCTTTACATTCTCGCTTCTGTAAAAGTTAATAATGTGTCCTAACTTATTGAATTTGTGGCATTTGGCATTTTGAAAAAGCTTACTTCCACCCATTTTGGATTTGCATTGATTATCTTTGTGCCCAAATCCATTGCATCTATAACAATAGCCATTAAAATATTGAAACAACATACCATTATTATAGATATTCATCATTTGATTTTTGCATTCACTAGCTTTATGCCAAAATATTTTGCATATAAAACACTAATGAAGAAATGATTGAACATTCTTATTTACTATGCTTCTACTTTCCATAGCCTTATGTCCAAATTTATTGTAGGAATAACATAAAAAAAAATATAGGTACCTTTGTGCATTTGGTTGTCTGATTGGTGATCTTTTGAAGTATTTTCTCTGATTCCAAACTTTCTTTCCATTGGTATTCTTGTCTTCAATCTTCAATTTAGTCTAGTTTGAATTTTGATTAGTCTTTGAGCTTTCACCTTTCTCAAACCCTAATTCTTCTTTATCTTTAGATCCCTTCTAGTTTTCAATTATCTCATCAAGCATTGCAGTAATCTTCTTGATTTTTTCTTCATGAATCTTTTTTTTCTCCATATATGATCCCAGGGCTGCAATTTTCAATTCAAGCTTTGAGAATTCTTCATATTTATCTTTTAGCTTTCCATTCAAACAATCTTCAACTCTTTTAATTTCTTTAATCTAAAATTTTAGGCTAGGAATGATCTTATTTGATTGCTTGAGCTCTTTGATCCTGTCTATAGCTTTCTTGAGTTTCTCTATCAATATCTTAATGCATTCATCTGCATCACTAAGATCCTTTTCCAAATCTCTATTCTTAGATTCTTCTTTGTTCAAATCACCTAGGGAATATTTGATTTCTCCTTCCATATCAACAATTAAGTATTCTTTAGTATTCTAGAGGAGTAGGATATCTCCTTATATCCATGTGTTCAATTCTAAGGTCCACCTCAGTGATCAAGCCAATTGAAGGAACCTTGCTCTGATACCAATTGTTGAACAACTAGAATACTGAGGGGGGTGAATTAGTATTTCTTGAAACCAATTTTAACCATTTAAACATTCATTCCATGAATCATATTCAAATTATAGTAAGGAAATAAATCATGAAAGCAACCATAAAAGCATATAACACATGAAAACCAAATTTTTATGTGGAAAACCAAGAAAGGGAAAAACCACAATGAGGATTAGCTCACAATATATTATAACCAGTTATAAGATATTATATAAAGGCTCACTTCTAGGTGGACTCACTGTCTCGAGAATATGAGAGAAAAAAAGAGAGGGGTGGCTCACTACCAATATTTGAACTGCTATAATTGCATCTACAATATGCAATAATTACAATTCCATTAAAGCTCAAAACACTAAATCAACACACTTCATACTACTCTGCTCTAACACTCTGCTTTGCTTTGCATTCACATCAAATTCACATTATTTTCTTAGGAATTTGTACAGACACCTCAGTCATCACTCTTCAACACCAAAAATAATCTTCTACTCATACCCATTACATTCACAGGAACCTACAACATCAATTAGGTTGACCTAATTAGATGTACCATTCAAAAGAATAACATGTTATCTCATACACACTTTATGCCTTAATTCAAAAACTTTTAATGTATCAGACAGGTCGACATGGACCTATAATAGCTCCCACATAATGGGTCAATACTTATTTAAACTCTACACAACCTCCAACATATTAGGTCGACACCATTGGTGACCTAACATAAGATTCACCAGCTAGAAATACTCAAACTGACATGCGGACCTCCAAACTATATTCCACTTGGAATAAACACCCTTGTGACACCTATAAACACTCCAATAAATCTGAAAGACTCGATATTCTTTCGTGGTGAGATGCAAATTTAACAAAACATGCACTCTGCACTAGAAACAATGTCATTGGTAGACACGATACTCTATTACTCATAAATTTTTCACTTAAGGTCAAATAAATATGAATTTTTGGATTTAGACTCTCCTAAAATCCAAACAAAATATCTTAGAACCATAGAACAAGATGCTTCAAGAAGATTCAATGCGGACCCAAAAGCTAATGCATTGTACACAAAAAACTTTGTTATGACAGTTACCCAAATAAGTAACTCAACTAATGTTGACATCAATAACAACACACTATATGAACACTGCACATCTCATTCTCATGTTGCTAATAAGCATATCAATGAAAAAATCCTTAAAATTTCAACAAGAGCTTGGTTTTCCCTTCCTTTTCAGCCTATTCACTTTCGGCTAAGCTTGAGGTAGTATTGAGGTAGTTGAGCGAAATTCGCTCCCTTTAGGCTTTTCTATGTCCTAGAGACTTGGGAGTATTAAACCCCCTACTCTACATTTTGGTGAACCTGGCGTGAACTTTCTCCATTTCATTTCTTTGTGTCAAATTTTTTTCCCTCGAGTCTTGGGTGTGTTATGGATTAGTGTGTCATGAAGCTTTCATGAGCTTTATGACCCAATCTACAACCTTTGGATTCATTGTCAGAAGTATTCTTTGACACACAAGAATGGAATATAGGAAGTTTAGTTCTAGTCCCTCTTTTAAATAATTGGTTTCAAGGATGTTTATTGGATTTTCCAGTCTTGGGGAAGCTTCCACTCATATTCCTACACCCCCTTCTTCTCCTTCCACCTCTTCTGTGGAGGAAGATATTGCTCTTGAGTTCCTTGCAAAGTAGCTCCTTTCCCTAGAAAGGAGGCTTGAGGATTTCGATAATTATTTGGAAAAAGATAAGTCTTTCCCAAGAGCCACTGTTGTCAATATATTAAGAGCCATGTTGGACAAGGATCAGATATTTATATAACTCCTCTAAGGTACCACAAACATTATGGATACTCATGTCCTAGCCTATAATTCTAATGCAGGTGTTACTCAAGATGTTGGTTCTAAGACCATTGAGAAAAAATTGGAAGTCTCGATGCTTGAAGTTTCAGTATGTATGGCTGAGATTAGTCCTTTTGTCAACACTACCTCTATGCCTTGGCAAGCCCACGTCAAAGTGAATAAGGTACCTCTAGAGTTCAATTCTTCTACCCGTAGGATTTCTACTTCTAGTCTTGGTGTCGAAGGCTCTGCCATTATGGGGGATGGTAGCTCTGGTGGTGGTTCCTCTGGTCCTACCTCATCCTCTGATCTTATCTTGAATGCTTTATTACAAAACATGGGATGAATGCAAAAAAAGAGAAAATTTGGCTAGCTCTTCTTCAGCTCAACCCATTTTTCAACCCTTCTTTTGTCATATTCCTTTGTCTATTACCATATTAAACATTCCTATCACTTAGGGGATGGATTTTCCTAAGTTTGAGAAGCATAGTGGTTGTGGAGACCCTCAAATGCATGTTTCAAATTTTAGTGCCATGTAAATTGAATTATTCCATCACAATGCTCTGATGGAAAATATTTTCTTGCATTCTCTTAAGGATGTTGCTCTTGTGTGGTATTGTTCTTTGCTAGATAATATTTTTTTCTCATTTGATCAAATATTGAATCAGTTCCTTAGATAGCTCCAAGCTAATATTAGGCTGAAGATGAAATTCGTTGATCTTTTCAAATGTGAGAAAGGGGACCATGAAAAGGTTACTGATTTTATTTCTTGTTATCAAGCGTTATTTTCATAGATTTCTTATCCTCTACCTAATTCAAATGTCCAAAAGGTTTTCATTGGGAATTTGCATAAATCGTTGCAAGAAAAGTTTATCCTAATGAAGTACCCTTCCTTTGTGGATCTATGTGCAACATTACATGAGTATTGGTAGAAAATTTCTCAGTTTGAGGGGTCATCCTCATGCCCCCATCCAGATAATCAATTAGTAGTGCCAAGTTTTGGTGAGTCAAGAAATAACGAGGCCATCAAAAACATGGTCTCTTCTCTTAAAATAAAAAATATAAGATGCAATAGGTCTTTTACAAATTTATCTAAGTCCAATTCAAGTATCTTGCAAAATATGTTAAAAGATAGAATTATAACATTACTAGAAATATGACCTCTTTTTGATCCATATTCGTAGTGGTATGATGTCCAATTTTTTTCACAATTTCATCAAGTGCATAGACATGATATCGAGTGATGCATCTACCTACATCATGAGATTCAAGATTGCATTGATGATGGGACTCTTCATCTGAATGGGAGGAAGAAAAACTCTAACAAATCTATGGCTAATCCTAACAACAAGCTATAGATTTACAGAGATTTGTTTCCTTCTCAGTCTACTAACTTGGTTATGGAGTCTTCCAATTCTTTTGATCTTGTCCCATCTATAAGTATGTGAACATGGTATCATTCACTCATAGACCTTCTAGAGAGAATGTGAGTGTTGTTCCTGATATATCCTTCACCTCACATGATATGCCCTTAAACAAGGAGACTTTTTCGTTGTATGTTCTCACTTAGATTAATGGTAAATTCATCACTAGTGTTATGGTTGATCCATCGAGCCAAGTAAATGTAATCATAGAGGAGGCCTTACTCATTAAAAATATTCATAAGGAGAATTATGATGTGTCATGGGTCACTCTTCGCACTCATGAACAAATTTCTATTACCCCTATGGGTAATATCTCTCTGTTGGTCCTTGTAGGACCCACGACTTTGGATGTCTCATTTTTAGTGATTCCAGAGTCTAACTTGTTCAAGGTTAGGCTAGGAATTCCATGGCTATCCTCCATGAATGCGGTTGCCTCTGTTGTCCACAAATTCTTTAAATTACCCCTTAAGGGTACATTACATGTTGTTCATGATATTGACTATAAACCACTAGTATCACACGGGGCCTTTTATTTGAATCACTTTTGGACCACCCTAGTTAGACCTATCTCTCCTAGGGGAGATATTTTGTATCAAGCTTATGTCAAGAATAATACTAAGGGCTTTGTGTTGAAAGCTAGTTTTCTTGTGTCTCTGTATGATATCTCTGTGAAAGCTTCCATGCTTGCTCAACAATAAGATACTTCTTTTTCCATGTCAAAAGAAAAGGAGAAGCTTGCTCTAGATTTGGTGCATTCCACTTCTTCATCTTATGTACTATCTGCTTCTTCTTCCCATCCTTTGGTGGAGTCCTATGTTCCTTATTCTATGCCTTACACAAGAAATGGAAAGGTTCCTATATGGAAAAATTCAAAGCATCAAGCTTTCCAATTGCTTATTTTAACTACAGTTCCCCAACCCACCCTATATGACAAGGGGAAGTGTTCTTATGGGGTGGTTGTTGAATCTTGACCTCTGCGGCCTCTTATTATTCCTCCATTGTCTCCTCAAGTGGTGAATGGGAAGAGGCCTACTACTAAGGTCCTTGTCTTTGTTTCTCCTTCTATCACCATTTATGCTCTTGTGCCTCCTCCTCCTACTCCCACTCAAGATACCACTCTTCCATTGACAATTCTTATGAAGGATGCTCCCACAGTGGAGTAGTAGCCTCTAGTCTCTTCACGGGCCCTATCCTCTATTGATCATATTTGATGTAATAGGCTTGTGTGCAAGCATAAGCACTAGTGAAAGGCTTTAGCTTAGGATCATGTTTCCTCATAGAAGATTGAGGAGGAGCTTGCTATCTCTATTCATGTCTCTTCTATTAATCTACCTGCTTTTGTGTCCTCTTCTTTAGTTCCCATCACTTCTATATTTATTTTGGCTCTTCCTATAGGTCCTGATGTACCTCAACCCAAAAGAGTGTAGGTCTTCATCACTCCCTCAGTGGAGCCTCCTCTTCTTATGTCCCTTCCAGGAATTCCTCCTTTTTTGTAGCCATTCAACATGCCTAATACAAAAGTGGTGTCCTTTGCAGCTCCTTCTAGTTCCTCCTCTACTTGTGCTTGCTCAGTGGGGATTCAACATGCTCCAATGAAGTGTAATTTGGAGGATGACCTCACCTTGAGTGATGTTCATAAGAAAGGTTTTTCTTCTTTAGAGTCTAGTTCTATTCTAGCTTGCATCATCTTGTTGTCAAATACAACCCCTGCTTCCCCGGAGTTGGTCACTGCCCCTCTTCCTAAGATAGGTAGTGACTCTTAGGCAACTGATATTTCTCCTACTAAGTTGACATATGGCACTCCTGAGAAGTGCATGTTTAGCTCAACGGAAGATATCCTGAATTTTTCTTCAACTTTTTCAAAATCGATGACCTTTTCTTCATAGAAACTTGGTGAAGACCTTGAGGGGCCTTCTTCCCTGGCTCTTGTTGTAGGAGATTTGGAGCGTACTTCCCTTACTATCCCTCCCTTATAGGCTCATCCTCCTTCCCCCTATAATGATCTAGATTGGGAATAAGAAAATCTATTGGTTGATCAGGACTAGGGTAGTGCCTCCTTCTACGTCTTTAGATTAGTTTTGTTTGTTTGTTCGTGTTCCCTAATAATTTTATTTTAATGTTTTGTGATCCTACCTAGAGGACCCTTGCTACCCTTATAGGTTCATGGATACAAGTGCAAAAATATGTCATGCACTTCTTCTATTTGTGTCATCATTCTTCTATGTGGCATACTTTTTTCTTTTTGATATTAGGGATGGTGGAAAGCGTTGGGGGAATTTAGGCCTTCTTCCATGTTGACCCAATTTTTATTTTACTTTGTCTTCATGTGTCCTTCATGTTTTGAGAAATTTTGGGATCGATGAAAATTCATACATATACTATATTATATCTATCTATTTATATCTATGGATAGTTTTGACCCCAAATTATCAGATCCCCCTATATCTTGATTTTTTCGTCTCTATCTGTCTACTTCGTGATGTGGTTTCAGTGTGTTGTCCTTTGCATGTGTGAAAAAATACCATAAATACATCTTGTCATGTATCTCATGCCACAAAATATCTCGTCTTTCTTTTCTCCTCAGGATGTCATGTGCTCTTCTTCATAGAACACACCATCTTGAGGGGGGGCTATCACACTCATCTAAATCTCAACAAGGAGAATTCTTTCAAAAGAATCCCTTGGTGCAATTTTTTTAAAAATGAATTCCTTAAAAAAATAATCCCTTGTTGAGAAACATCAATTTCAAAAATGGTTTATTGTTTCAATAAGTATTTCTTAATAAAAACTTCTTTCCAAAAGATCCCTTGGTGAAAGAGTCTAAAAAGATTCCTTTCAAAAAAGGAGTATTCTTTCCATCAGATTCCTTGACGAAAGATCTTTCAAAAGGATTCCTTGATGAATGAATAACTTGTGGAAAATTTTGTGTGTTTCAAAAGGAGAATTCTCTCAAAAGGGTTCCTTGGTGTTTTGATGTCTTATAAAAAGGGTTCCCTAATGAAAGAACCCCTTTTTGATTTTATTTTTCAAAAGGATTCCTTGATGCTTGTTGTCTTATATCTTGGTGTCTTGATGTCTTAAAACTAATATTTGATATATTGTGTCTTGGTTTCAATATGTTATATCTTAACATCTAGCTTGGGCATAGCCTGACTAGACTTGTCTTTTATGTGACTTTCCTACAACATAGTTTGTAGCAGCCACAAACTTATCTTACATCTAATTAGATTATGTGTAATTGTGTCTTATTGTGGCTACTATGCCTTATAATTGTGTCTATTATGAATTTCCTTTCTGCCTACCATGTTTATCTATAGCTGACATGTTTGTGATGAGATTGCAGCTGGCTTTGTAGGATTTAAGGCCCATTGTCCTCTTCACATTTTGTTGGAGCCCATCTTCTTTCACATCGGGGTATGTGAGAGTGAAGGACTTCTTCCTCTACATTTTTTACTATATTCTCTTCAATCTTGATGAAACTCTCAAATTTTGAAAAATTTGAGATGCCCATTTCAAAATTTTGGCTCTACACTTTCAGAAGTGCACCTAACAAATCTACCTAACTGACCTATTTTGGAGGGTCATAATTTGGAGCTAGATGATTTTTATGCAAAACCCATTTGCAGACATATTCAATTGACATATATGAACATGTATGTCAATTTTTCATTTCCCGCAATAAGGTTTGTTAGGGTTTTGAAAAGCGAAACTAGAGGGTTTTGACACTTTTTTGTTGTTTGCAAACTTTCCGTTTTGCAAAATTGCATCCCGTTTGAGCTTGCATTTTGCAACCAATTGACTGTCATGAGAGAACGAATGTTGTTCCATATTATCCATACCTAAATGAGCTCGTATGTTAGTTTTCAAAGCCTCATGATTTTATTTGCTATTTTTAACAAATCAAAACCAAATGCAGTTTGTTCAGTTTTGTATCTACATTCCTGACAACATTTCAGAAAGGTCAACTTCGACCATCAATATCGTTTGACCAATGATGATTCAAAAAAATTCCTTTTGCACACGTGCTCAGGGTATCTAAATGATCTACTTTGTTCGGTGGTAGCTTGCCAAGAGTTGATTTGTTATATTTTCAAAATAGCAATTGGGTGACCTTTAGTTGATTCTGAATAGACTGTTGTTTCAGAAAGTTTGAGTAAACGACTTTGCCGATTAATATATTTCACCTCGTAATCTTTTTCTCTAAACCGTATTTTGAAACACATTTTTGAGTCATATGTTCAGATGGGTTAATTAATTTCTTTTTGATCGTGATAGGGCCAAAGATGGTGTTCTGGAAATTTTCAAATTTTGCAATTCTACTGACAACCCATTTCATATTTTGGTCTAAAACCTCTACATCTCCATTTTCATCAAGATTGAAGGTCATATGATACATTATTTTAATGTGTTTTTGTTGTGGCTAATATGTCTCAGGGGCCAATTTACAAATGAGGTACCTAAATTTTAATGGCTGAGAAAAATTGGAGAAAATGGGCTATCTCTAAATAATTGATTATGGGTGCACGAAAAAAATCTTGGTTCCAGGTGTCTCGGTTTGCTTGCAATCAATTTCTTCAAATAGCCTGCAAGAGTAATTAAAATTTGTCTATTTTCTAATGTTCTCAAATGTCAATATTTAAAATATTGTAAATATTTTAAGTATTATGTATTTGTAAAGGAAGCATTTAGGGCAGACATAAAGAGCACTTTCAAATGTTTTTAATCAAAGAAAGTTTAATTCTTGCTTTTGATTGGTTCTGAGGTGGCACTCACGGCATACACCATTCAAGTTGCACAAAAAATTCTTTCAAGAACATGTGAATCTGTTAAAAATCCCAAATGAATGTAGTTTTTTTATCGCAACGTATGAATAGAATGATTTTTGATAGATAGGCTTCAGAAATTTTCAAGTATGGTGCCAAGATTGGAGGCATCAAGTGCAAAGAAGTTGTTGCCATGTTCATGGAGAATTTGCAGAGGCAACCGAGCACGGTAAATGGAGTTGGGGAAAACACCAAAATCACACGGTCTGTACAAGGGAGTTTGTAAAAGCATCCCCATGCTGATCGCAGACCTCACACAACTAATGGTGATGACAACAAATATGCTACGAGGTGTACGAGAAAAGGAGATTGCCCCATTAAATTTTAATTAAAACTTTTGCTCATATTAAAATTAGAGGGGCTACTTGGAGGAATCTCGCAAGCCTCGCACGTTGAAGGATAATGCGGGTTAATTCCTGTGAGGTGAGCGAGAAGGAGCCACGTGGCTTGTGGAGGGCCCCAGAGGAAAAGTAAAAGCATGGGTATATTTCCATTTTGCGGATGGAATTATTTGAGGATCATATTTAAAAGAAAAACATTTAAAATTTAAAAGCATGGCTGGGTGAGAATTTTAAATATTGATGAAAATGAAAAGCATGGAAATATGGGTAAAATGATGTTGCCCGATAAAACAAGTGAAAGGTGATTTATTTTAAACTTTGAATTATTGCCTTGGTTAAAGTTGAATGAGTCAACATTTTAAAATCAAATACTTTAAATGAATGTGAAAGTGAAAAGGTGAGGGTAAATTTTTGGTCTTGTTGGAGGAGTGAATTGAATATTTACGTGGGTGAAATAGTTTTATTATTCACTTTTAGGCATAAATGGAGTGAAATTATAAAATGCAACAAGGTTTGGAGAGGCAGAAAGAGATATTTTTATCCTTTACAATAAACATTGTTTATTATGTAAAGTGAAGGTAAAGTGGGACCAATAAAAATGTAAAGGGAAGAATATTAAAGTCCACCATGGAGTGGTTTGTAATGTGAATATATTCACTATTTGAAGAACTCTTTTGTTGAGAGATGAAATTATAATATGCAGCAAGAAAAGAAGAGAAACAAAATTTTCATAGGGAGGGGCACTTTCACTTCCAGGGGTAAAATGAAGATTCTCCACATGGGCAATTTTTCAATTGCAAAACAACTTAGGTAAAGGAAGATTCCAGGGGAAAAGAATGTGGGGTGAGAGTGGAGAGATTCATTTTAGATTGTTGATCAACAAGAATGGAGCTTCCAGGTGGCATTGGCAGATCAAGTTTAGGGCTTCTTCTGTTTCTTCTTCCTTATATATTTTCTCTTCTTCTCTCATTGTAAAGAGGTTCCAATTTTCTGAAAGCTTTGCAAGTTAGGTAGAAGCTATGGGTAGACTGTAAGGCTAGGGGGAAATATGACTATTAGTCATTCAATCTGAAAGTGTGTGTTCTGAATTATTCTTTTATGTTTATTTTAGCTGATAATTGTCTCCATGGCTGAATTGTAATGCTAGTTTGGATTCAATAATAAAATTGTCTGATTCTTTTCATGCACATTTGCTGCATTTGAGTTACATTTGTTGTTGCATTTTGTTCTATGAATGATTTAATTGCTTTAATAAAGCACAAGTAGCATTTATTATTGCCCATTGTTCAGGGATAGTGCAATTGCTTTAACAAATGTGACAAGAGTGATATGTTTCAGGTGGATTTATAAGAAGAGTTATCAAAGAAAGCTTCAGTTGTCTAGTTGTCATAATGTGACAAAATTTGCAATACCTAAAGAGCATGTTCAACACTAAAAGATGAATGCTAGTTATATGACTCCATAACCCATTTTTATGGCACTGGTCCATTATCATGTTTCTGTTGTTTTCAGTTTGGTCTCAACTCTTTGAATAAAAAAAAACCATTTCAAATTTGTTTTGTTGAGTTGTGTTTGTCATGTTCTCAATGCTGGTTGATGAAATTCATTCAATATCTTGCCAATTTTGAGTGATATTTTAGGTTTCTCATTATATTTATGTGAGAACATTATCTGTTAAGCAATATCTTGTGACTTGTGTGTCTAGATTTTTAGATGTTGTTAAAGGGTTACCCCCTAGGTCTTATAGAGCTTGAAGTGTAGGGGAAATGTGTGTCCACTCCATTTCCTATTAGTTGGCCACTAGCCTTTATGGTTCTTTAATATAGAGGTTGGATATCTCTTAGAGAGTTTAAAAGCCTAGCTGAAAAATTAAAACACGAACAAATCTCTTTCTACTTTAGCTCGCACATGCTTAGACACATATGCTCGCTAAAGTGGGGGAAAATTTAATGGCATAAAATTGTGCCTAATGCAATTTCCCATTATATTACCTCAATTTAGCCTTATAAACTCAACAATGCAAAAATATGCCACCTTTGTCTTGATTTTCACACATATCCTTGTTGTTTTCTATTGGTGATGTGTAGGACGTCAGCGTGCTATGTAGACGTATTCGTATTGCACTATTGTCTTGATAGGATTATTGCATCAAGAGACATTGGAGATGTTAGGTTTTCATCCACCTTGTGAATGCAATGTCCATCTCCAAATCTTAACCACCCGAAAATATCTATTTGGCTCCAAAAATACCTTTTAGGCATATCTTTTGAAATTCCATTCACTCTCTCTTGATCTCCCATCACTTCATTCTTGCATTCTCTCACCTTGCTTCACACTCTACACCATTTTCTATTGCAATTTTTCAAATCTCTACTCCATTGGTGTGGTTGTCTTGATCTCTTCCTTCCTCTCTCGACTTCTCCAAGCACACGGGAAGGGGGGTAATATCTATATATTTACTTGCATTGTCTTACTTTTAGAGTAGAATTTAGATTGTCTTTGCACTCTACATTTTTGTGTCTAATAAAGCTATTTATTTATCATTTCTATATCATGTGGTCTATTGTCTATTTTTGGAGGTGGAATTGCCAAAATGGGGGCTTCACTTAGGCAAGGTCCAATACATATCCAAAACACTTTCCATTGCTTTATGTGTAGGTGTGATCTATTCATGAGGAGCTTGTGAGAGAACTGGACCTTTCATGAGTTGGCCTTCTTCTCTTCTTTAATCATTTCATTATTAGAATATTATATCTTTCCAAGTTATAGTATTCTTATTGTTGTTTTCTTCATTTCATGAATTTATTCATATCTGTTAAATTTTCAAATTAAAACTCTCGGGTTGTTAGCATGCCTTGTGAGTTTCATTTTGTAAATCCTACTCTCTATCTGTACAAGATGCCAATGTGCCTCTAAAATGATAGTGCTTCACATTGTCAACTAACTCATGTGCTAGCATTCTCTAGATGAGAGCCAGTGACTTTATAGTTTGAGACCTTTAAGGTCTACTCACTTATTTCTTGAAAACCTCCATCGTAAAACATAAGGAAAATAGAGCTTAGTTTGACCTTCCTTTTCATCCTATTCCCTTTTGGTTAAGCTTGAGGTAGTCTTGAGATAGTTGATGGAAATTCACTCCCGTTAGGCTCTTTTGAGTCCTAGAGACTTGGGCTTAGTGAATCCCATCCTCTACACTATCATGAAGTTGGAATCAAGTAAAAAGATTTTTGGAATGTAAGTGTTTGAGAATTCATTAAAATATGTCTCAAAGAATAAGAGGTATTGTGGAAAATACCATTTAATATCGTGTTTTGAATAATTTTGGAATTTAATTAAAATTATGGAAACTTCTTGTGCAATGCCATTATAAGAGTCAAAATTTAGTTATAGGTACAATATTACATAGAGAATCTTACTTCTTGTGTGTGATTGATTGACTTGATGAGACTTGAATGTGGTAAGATAAATGTAGAATGCATAAAATGATTTAATTTCAAGATATAGAAATTTTACATCTCTTTATGCACCTAAGGATTAGTAATGATGATTGTGCTTAAGATTTACACACTACCTGAATTTTTTACATATGTCAAGATTTTTTAGAAATGTTCATTAAAATATCCTTGAAAATAGGAATTCCAAATAAATATGTTAAAAAAAGAGAGTTTCTTGGTGGTAAAAATAGGAAAATTGAAACATAGAAAACCTAATCATGCTAGGAACAGGAAATGAAACTAAGATGGATCTAGGAAAATAAATTAGAAAATTGATTTATTTGGTTTGATAGCAATATGAGTGATAAAACAAATAAGTGAAATGTACCAAAATAAGAAAGTATGATGCAATTGGTAGGTCACATCATAGAAATAAAATAGAAATTTGAACTATGGACTTATTTTATTTTGAAGATTTATTGAATGTTAAAATAATAAAAATGGAAATGATTACCTATTGGTGGATTACAAATTTTTCACCTAACTCTATATTCCTATGCCCACAGATGAGAAATGTAACAATAGTTGAACCGATATAATGATATTTCATACCGATTCTCTGCTTATTTTACAAGGTGGCAGCTACCTTCCAAGATATACAATGAATAGAGATTCAAATTTATTTTAACTAGAAAGAAAAGAAAGGTGTTGTTTTTAACCAAAAATATTTGAAAGGCATACCACCATCGAATCATAAACCAAAGCACAAAGACTTGAATCACTTTCAGAACCCATAAATTTTCCTCAACTGAAATCAAACCATTTCCATAAACATTCATTCAAAGATAAACAGCCAATAGCAACACCATCTATTAAACATCCATAACATCAACATAGATAACCATTGGAAAAATATTCAGGATAATGAAAAAAATATCCATACACCACAACACAAATATTATGTTTGCATGAACTTCACCATATGAGTTTCTATATTGAAAGATAGCTGCAAAAACTTGAAAGCATAAAAGATTTTTCTCTAATGAGAAAAATCAAAGTTTTTCCCAAAATATCCTAACTACATCGACCAATCCCATATTTAAAGCTTAAACCAATTGTCTTTAGTAACGGTTTCTTGGAAATAACCACATCTAATAATTAAAATAGTCTTTAACTTGAAAGAGCCAAAATTAAATAAAGTAACTTGAATTTCTGAAAATAACTATGCATCATTTCTTTTTGTTTCATCTCCTTCATCTTCCAGAACTTAAACCGCTTCTTTCTCCAACAACTTTTCTTGTATCTTTATCATGGACCTGTAATCTTGATATTTGGTGACAATTGCAAATATATATTTTCTCCCCGACGTTGTAGTAATTTGTAACCTGGTTCTCCATTTGGCGAAAGCAATGTCAGACTCGACCAATATCTCAAACCTTCTATCCCCTCCAAATTTATAAGAATTTAGGTGGATCTGCAATCTACCGAGCTTTGAGAAGGATTCCCATGCTACCGTGGCAGGATCAGCTATTTCCTTATTGAATGTCTCTCTAAATTTTAGAGAGACCTCCTTCATATCTAGAATCTTTTAATCAAGCTCATCAATAATTTCCACCTCAAGATTATGACAATTCTCCTTAATTTCCACTAACATTTCAAAATATTGTTTAAGTGTTTTATTAATTTCCTTTACCAGATTATCATACATATTCAATTTCCACTCCAATGAATCAGACTAGGAAGGGTCTAACTCGTTAGGATCATTCAAAATTTTCTCACCAATTAATGTTGCATGATTCATAGAAATCAATTCTTTCATTTCCTAAGACAACACATAGAGATTGGTTTGATCTTTCCTGACTTGCTGAAGTTCTATCACTAACTCCTTCCTCTTGTTAGTAAATTGAGTGTAAAAGAGCACAAATTTATTAAGAAATAACATAGCCTCCTGAGACATCTTATCAAGCCACTCATTGGCTGCTCTAGAATAGCTCAAATTATTTTTAATTTTCCGCATGGTAAGCACATCAATACCCTCTACCTAAGAAATTGAGGCTTCATTGAGTGCAGGAGGAGTGACCATGGAATAAATGAAGTTACTCAAAGCAAGGACTTGAGATTGCAATTTTACATTTTCCTTTATCTCTTAGTTCACTCTTTTAATCAAGGCATTAACAGAATAATTGGCATGGTATACATCTCCTTCAAGTGTCGGAGGCCCCATATCAACATGTGTGATCTTGTATTTTGCCTATGTTATTTCATTTTCACCCAAATCCTTTACAGGATCAACAATTTCTAACACTTGATTTCTAGAGGTAGTATCAGTCACCATCCTTGACATCCTTCTAACATTCTTAGGTCTTGAAGAACCTTGAAGAAACTTTGCAACCGTATATACTCCAACTTTCATTGTAGGAGTATACTTTCTCTTCTTCTCTATTGCCTTCTTTAGCCATCCTGGGGAGGCTGCTACCAAACCAAAATCTTTATTTCCATTGGTAGTCTTTTGAGGTTCACTGTTGATGGTATTTTCTACACATCAAAAACTCAGACAGAATATGATATCCTATCTCGCTTGAAAGTTAAATCTCTATGGGAAAAGAGATAACCCCGAGGTCTCTAGTGCTAGGTCTTGATAATGCAAATAAAACAACTCAGAGATAATGTGAAAATGCTAGTAATCACAAAGGGACCTTACTACAAGGAAATACTAGACTCGAATTTATCAGATCTAACAATATGTTGATACTTCAAAGCCTAAATCTAACCCAAATAATAAAAGAAATAACAAAATATAACGGTTTCAGAGAAAATTCTAATACTAATTCTAACACTAAGATTAATAATTCATAAGATAAGATGCTCGAAATGGACCAATCCCTTAGAAACTAATTCATGTTTAACCTAGATAAATTTGCAATCTTATAGAAATAGTGCAATATTCTAAGGTGTTAAAGATTTTCAGATCATGCATATTCATTCAAGACAACCCCATTGCAATTGAAATGAAAAAAAAATCATAATTGAACTAAGCACAATTTTGTAAGTCCAAGCTAACTTTGCAAAGCAGCTAACAATCAGCTAACTACAAAAAGTATGGACTAGAGATTGCTGCAAACAGTTCAAGAAAAAACCCTAAACACCATCAAATCATCTAACATCAAATAACTTAAGCAATTTTAAAGATAGAACATCAAGAACCATGCCAGTTTAAACTCAACACAAGAATGGCACCAAATCACAATGTCTTTGCTTGTATTAAATCATCGAAAGTGGAAAAAATTCTGATCTTATGTTACAACACTTGCTTGAAAAGATAAACTAAACTCTAACTCTAATTATTTCTCTTACAATTCTCTCTAATGTGAAATTCATCTAGCTTAACCCTAAAAATGAGGCATAACGCCAAACTTATAGAGAACCCCCCAAGATATGTCGACCCAGTTAGGGTTTACAATAATAAATGGCTACATAATGGGTTGGCCAAGAGAAACTCAAAAAATATGAAATGTGCAATTTGCACCAATTTCATCCAAGTCGGGCTAGGGTATCCAAAAAATCGGCCCAATGCATGCGAAGGAAGAGGAGAAAATAATGGGGAAGCAAAATTCTGATGTACCCTTTCATTAATTACTTCCCCCTTTATCTTTAGCATGCTCCACCTTATCCTACACCAACAATAACACCCTGTCCAAGTCAACAATAGGTGGCATAGGCGAAACCCTAACTCTCCTCTCAAGGCACTTGATATCATCCCTTGACTGCTTTACTATATTATCCCAATCCACCCTATTCGTTTGATACCTATCAATGACTACAATGTAGGTTGCAGCATCATCCAACTGATGCTCGGTAATAGGGTCCTCACTGACTGGAGAATATACATCCTGCCACCATTTTCTTAACTGCTCCAAGTTAAGATGCTTTGGAGAAAATTTATTTCTCCATGTCATCACTTCAAAGAAAGAGATACACCTATTTTAGATATTAGTCAAAGTGTCCTCAATCTGCCTTCCCTATTTATATATCTTCTTCAAGGCCTTTTGCCTCATCTGCAGAATTTCAAACCATTCCTAAGGCTCTGCAATTCTTGAGGAAGGGAGAATTCCATCCTTTACCAATTGATCCTCAGTGTGTTCCATGATAGTCCTTTTCTTTTGCAGCAGGAGATCTATATCTTCCTTATCCTAAGTCAACACACCCTTCATCCAATCCAATGACCTCATTGGATCTCCTCCAGTCGAAAGGTTGTCTTTGATAGCATTATATCCCTTGGTTTGCACCCCCTACAATGAACTGGCTTTAACATGTGTGGTATTCTTCATTTTTTCCAACTTTGATATGGTCTTCTAGCGTAAGAAGCCTACAACAAATGAGGAAGCACTGATGGATTGCAAGGGTTTCATCAAATCTTGCAAATATCTCTTGAGTTTCTCATTTTATTTCTCTAACTCTGATTTAGCCTGTGCCTCTTTCCTTAATCTACCAAGGATGACAACATTGTATCCTTCATATTCTTCAATGTCTTGCTCCATGGAAGCATGCCCAATATTGATAGTTTGCATGCTATAATCCTTTCCAGACACCTCATCTCTATCCTTTCCAGGAGTAGGAGTAGCAATGTGGACTACCCTGTTATTCACATCATACCTCTCAATCTTGGACATGACTCTAGCTTTCTTCTTTGTCTTTCCTTTTCCAATATTTTCCAGTAGGTCATCCCAATTGGGAGGAGTGTCATCCACTAAAATTTGTTTAATTTTCAATTCTTTATCCAAGCATCCTGGAACAGTGGATTCTGATTGTACTTTTTCTCATCCATCTTGGTCTTGTTGAATATTGGGTGCACTCTTCTCCATGCTAGGTTCCTCAGGAATCCTCTCAGCTGAATCATCCTTATTTGTATTATGTTCTTCCTTCTCATGTACTGGTGAAGGAGTCTTAGCTAACACTTCTTTCTCAAGAGAAGGTCTATCCTCTTCACCTCCTACAAGTGAATTCCCACCAACTACCAAGGGAGAATGCATAACCTTATCTATCTCTAGCTCAACACTGTAGAGCTCACCCTCCTGGAATTCTTCTCATCAAGGTCCTTAGAATCTTCAACATATTTTGGTTCATCTAGCATATTTCCAGTCTCATGAAGAGGAGGGATGTCTTCATGCTCGATGGAAGGAGAAGTCATGGGAGCACTTTCTTTCGGCGCAACATCCTTGGGGGAAGGAGTCCTTGACCTCCTAGTGTATACTTGTGTATTTTCCCTTGAACTCTCTACTTCTATCACAGGTGTCTCAACCTTTTCGTCTACCTTAGAAGCCTCCTTTTGTGATAATATCACAATTATCCTTCTCTTTGGTGAGGGAACACCTGTCTTTTCCTTTTCTTTCTCACCTCCCTCAGCCTTCTTCCTTCTTGAAACATGCTTCCTCTTCTTGGCCATATACTTTCTTTGTTTTTCTACCTCTCCTACATCCTCTATATGAACATCCTTAATCTTGATTTTAAAAGGAGAGCCCACCTTGGTTTTTCCTTTAGGATCCTATTCAGGTGACTATTAGAAACCAAGATCAGACATGCAAACTAAAAGGCCTTCCACATAAGAGAAAAAAAATAAAAAGAAAGAGCTTTGCATGAAGATGTGCAAATTGATATATTCAAAATTAAGATATTACAAGAGATGATTTTCTTTATAAAAGAAATGTATACAACCCTAATGTTGACCTAAAAATAACTCAACTAAATAAAGATTACTTATTAATTAAGTAAACTAATTATTACCTAAGAAAAACCTAAGTAAACATAATAAAGTGTAATTAAATAATTAATTACACCAACACCCTCCCATAATTGCAACTTAGAGAGACTAAAAAAGCATGCACCTAAACACTAAGATGAATGCAAGAAAGCATGAATGGGTCTCGACAACAAGGCCTAATCAGGTACCCATGTACAAATGAAATGAAAGAGTAAGAGAAAGAGGAGAAAACCCAGTGGGACAACCCCCACCCCCCCTCAATGAGATGCCCTGTTGTAGAGAAGCATTGGAACCTGAATCTGACAAGGAAGGAAAGATAATTCTATTTACAAGAAACCATATTAGAATCATAATAATGCTCCAGTTTTATTTTGTAGGTCCTTGAACTCAGATGTTGTTGTTTTCACTCCGGAGGGCATATATTTTCACTCGGTGATCCTTTTTTCGCCATTCTTGTGGAATTGGAAAGCTGGTTCAGTCCTCTACACAAATTTGAGGTCTATTTTTATTTTTTATTTATGCAAACCAAAAGGCCTTCCAAAGGAGAGAAAAACAATAAAAAGCAAGAGCTTTGCATGAAGATGTGCAAATTGATATATTCAAAAGTAAGATATTACAAGAGATGATTTTCTTTATAAAAGCAATGTATTCAACCCTAATATTGACCTAAAAACAACTCAACTAAATAAAGCTTACTTATTAATTAAGTAAACTAATTATTACTTAAGAAAAACCTAAGTAAACTTAATAAAGTGTAATTAAATAATTAATTATGCCAACAGTGACTCCTCAGATGCAGAGTGAAACTCCAAGTCTCCCATGAGATCATAGGTGCATTGCACACCCTCACTTTCCAACTCCAACATCTAATGCTTGAGCCAGAGCTTGGTATACTTGATGATTGGAGTCATGACCTGTTCTAGCTCTATCTTCTCTTCCTCGAGCCAATCAACCTCTTTAATTGGCTTATCCTTCACAACCTCAAAGTCATGGCCTTGGATTAGATTCCCATATTCCTCAACCTAGTTAGGAACAACCCTAATGTTTTACAACCGCACCAAGCTGACTAGTAACCTGGATAATTTCTTTTTTCTAACTTCAAATTCATCACCAAGATTGGCCCAGTAGTCCTTTATGCTATTTGTGTGGCTATATTCTCTTCTTTCCTTCCTCTAGGGTTCACCAGTTATATCAAATCTAGATATCTTAGAGTGGAAGGAGAGCCAAGAGTGCTCATATCTTCCTCAAAATAATGGGTTCAGTTGATAGAGGGGCATACTTCATTAGTACCTATCCTCAAATGAAAGTCATTACCAAATCCTGTCTTGTGCTTTTCCCTCTTCACAATTATATCAAAGTCATAGATCTACCTTGTGACTTCCAGGAGCACAACCTGATTAGTAGGGTACCTAGGGAGCCTATATGGAGCCCTTTGGCAACCATCAATCCATTTGTATGAAAAGGTGGGGAACTGGATAAACCAAGCTCCAAACCTTTTGATCAATTCCTTGGCTTTATCTGAAATCCGGACATACTCTGCACTTTGGAGAAGCCTAGGGATATACATGGTCAATACATCATTCACCCTTCTATAGCTCGAGTTACTTAGGTGTAGCTATGGGTAAACTTCATAAATTGCACCTTGTGCAAACACACCCCTTGTATGGGTGAAACCTAGCCAAAGCATAAAATAGGTAAGAGGTCATTGTGAAACTCTTGGTTTGCAGGACATTGCACATCTTCTCATGAATCCTAGCACTTATAATGCATGCCTAGTGGTAGTCTATACCCTGTTCCATCCTAGCAATAACATGGAGCATCCAATTCTTGAACATTCCTATATTCTTTAATCCTACCACCCTACTGAGAAGGGTGATGACATCATAATACTCCTTCTTGAACTTAAGCCTAACCAACTACTTGGGAAACTTGGAGAAATGGGACTTAGGCTTCTCCAACCAAGAATTGATAACCTGATGGGATTTGATAGTATCTTCCTCATAGAACTTATTTGCTACGTCCATGTCAAAATCCACCACATGAGACCTATCAGGCATGTCAAAAGTCTGGGCTCTGGACACTAGATTCAAATTTTCCACAATCCTCCCTTGGGGACCAATTATCCTTTGTGTACTTCTATCATAATGCCTTGCACACTCAAGTACCAATTAATAACACTGCACTGTAGGGGGAAATCTAGCCACATGAGCCAATTATGATTCCACCGTTCTCTTAGCCAGCAAAGGACGGTCCTATGCTTCCATCCTTGTCTTGAACTCGTCATATTCCCATAGTCCAACATTGGTATCAATCACCCCTGACCAGATAGAGGAGAGTTTTCTCTCTGAAGTTCTACTCTCGATATCCAACTTGATTCTTTCTACCTTAGAAATGGAAGATCCCTTTGCACCTAGGTCCACTACCTTACCCTTGGTTCCACTTGTCATTGCCTTACTTGATTTAGCCCACATTCAACAAAAACCATAGTAAAAATCACATGGAACACTAGTTAATCCATTAAAAAGATAAGCCCATCCTTAATATAAATCTCCTGATAAGCCAAATGCCCAAAACCTCCATAAAATTTAATCATTTCAAAGTTCAGGTTTTTAGCCCTTCCACGAAATCCACGCTAGAGTCGAATTTCAGGAAATTCCTAGCCAAGCGGATTCTAGCAAAGTAGGCACACTAGCATCCCACAACCATTCAATCAACTGCTATTAACTATAAAGCAACATGAAGCATCTTAAAACAAGTCCAAATCTAATATCGAATGCATAATGATTAAGAAAACTTCATGCAATTCCTCAATTCTTCCTTGTTAACAAGATCTCAGAAAAATCCACCAGGGATGAAAATCCATGAGGATAGCAATAATTCACACACTCCGAGAAATTGAAGAGGCCAAGAACTTTCAGGAAAATCCTGAAGCCATGGATTCTAGTGAAACTAATGCAATTTTCACCACTTAACTCAATTTTCGGGAAATCAGCAAGGGGACAGACAAACTGGGCAAATCTAGTCCCAATAGAATTCCATGAAGGACAAGAATCTTTGGATTAATGCACACTTCGGGAGATAGAAGGAAAACCAAAAGGTCAGGAAATTTTGGTAGTTAAGGAATTCCGCAATGATGTTGAAAACCCGGATGTTCATGTTTTCCCATGACCTCCCACAAATTGATCAAACGATCACAAATTTGGGAATCTAGAGCCCCAAACAACATGATTTGAACTCCCTACAAATCAATTTCGAATCTAAAAGTTACCCAAAGGGAAACGAGAGGGGATGGCGATGTCGCCCTAGGCATAAAACCCTAAATTTCTGCCATGAATCACACAAGACAAGCATGAACTTGACTCTCCCGATGACAAGGTTGATAACTAGTTCACCTTGACCTATACAAGTAATCTCTCTCACGAAGGAGACAAAGGGCACGCCCAGGGGCTTACTTGGGGTAAACTTCTTAATAGGATGGGAAAACCCAAACCATGATACACTCAATCATTCAATCTCACAAGAATTTGAACCCCAAATGACACAAGGCCATAAATGCAAGCTCAAATAACCAAACCCTACCATGCCAACACCTCAACTCACAGCTCAAACATGCAAACCATGAAGGAAATCGATTCACTCACTAAAGAAGGGGAAGCATCGTACACATACCATGAAGACAAGAGAATCAAAATGATAGAAGTCGACAAGACAACAAAACAAAGCACAAATGGCCTCTAGAAAATCCAACTACAACAATCAAATCCAATTCCAAATGCCCAATTCAGCAACAACACCCAAGCTTAAGCACTCCAGAAAAAGGAAGAAAACGATAAAATTCAAATGACACAAAACTCCCAAGAATTTGACTTAATACCCACTACGACAATCGCACAATCAATGCAGTCAAGATGGGTCAATCCAGAATTCGGGAATTCGACAAGGTGACGAAAATTCAAAGAAATTTCGTCTTGATGAAATTCCATGAAGGACCAGAATCTCTGGATTTTCAATGAAAATTAGTTGTCACCGGGTTTCGAAAGGAAACCAGGAAATTTTGCGAGGAGTGGATTCTCCCGAGTATAGCGAAAAACCCAGAATGAGTCCAAAACCTAAGGTTTTTAGTATATATCAAAGATGGACTATTCCAGCAGGGAAGATGTACATCAAAGCATATGCCTAAGCAAGAAAATCCTCAAAATACAAAGGGCCAAAAATGCCAAGAGCGAAAGAAAAAAGAGAGCAAAAGAGGGTCCCTACTTTCAGTGGGGCGTGTGTGCAAAAAGTGCACAAAAGTCACTAGGGTTAATGGGTGAATTCTCAACCAGAGAAGTGCGTACTTAAAACAAAGGAGGGAAAGTATTATCTTCACCAATCTTCTGAAAGATAGCCTTAGAGCCTGCAAGCACCAGTTTCATTTAACTAGTCTTTTTCATAGGGGTTTGAGAAGGCACATTGTCTTGTTCACAGACTGAATTCAACTTAGATATTTCTTCTAGTCTCTCACCATCACCTCTTGACTGTGAATTTTCACTAGAAGACCTCGCATCTGGTCTCCCTGATGATACACTTACACCAAATTTTTGTGAAGACCCCTGTTCATTCCTTTGTGATGACCAAGGCTCTTGAGCAAGGGCGATGAATTTCCGCCATTTCCCATCCAACCAGTCTTGAGTTATTTTAAGCATTGGAGCAGCACACACTCTCATATCAAAAACTTAATTTTTGTTCTAATCAACGTTAAGGTGAGATTTATTAGGAAAATTTTCATATTTGGGATCCATGACCACCAAATCCTCAGTTAAATTTTTAGGAATTTGAAATGAAATACCAAAGGCTTGTATCTACTTTAGGGTTAACCTCATATAATCTCTTCTCAAGAGTTCATTCTCATCAATACAGTCTTTCCAGGAATCCTTGATAGATTGGTGGTGCTAATAAGAACTCCTCCCATACAAATTTTGATTCACAAAAATATTACTATCAAAACTATCCCTCATAGACAGATACTGGAGGTTATATTCTTTAAGGACTCCTTCAGCTCCCTTGGCCACCTAGTCATTTTTGCTCATAAAATAAGGGGTCACAATGGGAAAACATACCCTCATTTCCCCATATTTGCATACTTAACATTAATTGTGACCATTTATCAAAAAAATTCTAGAAATACTAGTAAATCTCCAAGATAGCGAGGTTATTTCAATGGGGCTTTCTCAAAACCCCCTATTCTTAAATAGGAAAATTTATCAAACTGGACATAGAAACTCCCAAACTTTGATACAAGAGAAATTGATTCGAGAAAAATTCATCTCTAGGTTTCCATCTAACTTCCTCATGGCCTCCATTAAGAATGCATCATTAACATGACAAAACTCGCCCATTCCAAATTTTTTAGTGAACTATGGAAAGCGTTTATACATAGGCATGTCTAAATTTGGGGGTCCTTGTGGCTACAACCCATGCTAGAAAGACCTGTGACTAGCTATAATGTATATCAGGAAAAAACACATATGGAAAGTAGCAGTCTGATGGAAATTAATTAATTTCTCATTCAAATGGAAGCAAATAATTTCAGCCCAGTTAATAAAAATATCTTCATCACAGAATGTCAAGATAAACCGACACATCCAATCTTCAAATAACTCAATTTTTGCATTTCCAACAACGCAGTGTAGTAAAGAAATAACATCTAAAATTCCTTCTTTGAAAAGCATTCTTTTAAGTTTGGTCAACATTTACTACTTACCTCTCTTTTCTTACCTCAACCAGGTTTTATCCATGGAATTTTTACACCAGTCTTTATTTGCTCTGAAGAACTCACCTTCCACTACAACAAACATGTCTTCCACAAGTTCCCTTTCTTGAATCCTCAATGCATAGGAAACAACTTCAAGAGAAATCTTCACAATTATTGTCCCATTTCTGGCTTTAATCCCTCACATTTCCAAAATGTACCTTCTAGCACATGCACCTATCAGGTCCACACTTAGCACAAATTCTAGATATCCTTTGGCATGAGCTAGCCTACTCTCCAACAACCAGAATTATTCCAACTTAAAAGGTTTGATCTCAATATACCTTACACTGAGCCAACGATTTCCAATTATGTACTACATGAGATCCCATCACATAAAGAAACACACATAACCTAGAGGAGTAGTTGCAAAAGAAGAAAATTCAATAAAAAAATAGCAAAAATTCTACCACCTCAAGTTATGTCATCGAGAAGACGTGTGTTTGGTGTTGCATTAATATGGCATTTTATTTTAATCCTCAGTAAAAGAAACCCAAATGTTTGTGCACTTTTTGGAAACTCGTGACAAGAAATGTCTTAGTTGTACTATACATGTCTTTAAATGAATAGGTGATGCTTTGAAACAAGTGGAATGAACATTATGTCACCCTATCGTGGAACATTGAAACTTTAGAACCAAAGTCGAGAGTTGTGAGGTTATGAAAACATCTGACTCTTTGACTACATAGGATAGACCATTGCACCGACACACTTGATGCTAAGAGAAGAGACCAAGTTGGACTATCGAGTGGTTAGAAAACTCATGAACCTCATGAAAAGGTTTGAAAACATTGGACACTAGCGACTTAGGTTGTAAAACCTAAAGAAACCACGACAAGAGGTTAGAAACTTGGAGAATCCTATGATGAAGGTTAAAATAAGGGAAAAGACTTCAAACTGAGACAAGATGAAGAATCTAAAGACCAAGGAAAATAACATTTCAAAATAGCATAGTACATGATATACCCATGGGTAACACCTATATGTAGCTAGAAATGAACAAGCCTTGTAAAATGGAAAATTGTGTGTCTTACTTAAGTGGCATAATATGAAAAGTACCTAAAGATCTCAAGAAAGAGATGTCATGTAAAAACTAGTAGATGTGTGTTGTACCTCAAAGTTGAGATATAGGGTATCCAACTTTGGATAAGGGTGGATTGGTTCTCATACACGATCCACCTATGTGTACCCTTTATAAAATTATATGTGAGAAAACCAATGTGATTTATATTGTTGAGCATAGGGATGTGGTAATTATGTACTAAGGTGTTCCTTTTGAAGGAAAATGTGTAAGCCACTCTCTTTGTTCTTATATATGATATATTTTTGTTGTTTTTATTAGCATCAATCCCCCTACGTAGGTGAGCATGATAAATTACTTAGCATCAATCCTCCTACTTAGGTGAGATTATAGTAAAATTACCTAGCATAAATCCCCCTCCTTAGGTGTGAGCATGCTAATGTACTATGGGTTGAGAGAGAAGAGGACCTCCATTGGAGTAGCATGACTCCCCATGGATGTTATTCCCAAACCTACTCCCCCAGATATTATAAAAACACTTGTTATGTCATAGGGCACACCTAATGTTGATATTTTTATCCCATGGGTTTAGGATGAACCCTAATATGCCATGGTATTGAGATTTAATTCTAATTGCAATTACAGACACATGGAATTTTAGTAATATGAGAATTTGAGATACCTACCAAAGTTTGAGATATTGATTTCATCATGAATGACTAGTATATGGTTATTCTAATATCAAATATGGATATTAGCTAAGCTTTGACATATAGTTAAGTATATTGAACATGGAATAAGAAAAAAATTATAATTAATGAAAGAAGAATTGAAGAACTTCCATCACTAGTACCTGGTATCATAGTAAATCATACAAAGAGATGATCTTCAAGACTTAAGATAGGAAATTATGAAAATGGTATAAGTATTTTGACCATATTATTGTGAGGATAGGTTTTATAAGAAGTAATTAATACCTTATTTGGATGAAAAATAAAGGTTATAATAGAATTTGAAATTCTACAAGGGATCAAGTCAATCTTGTCTTCAAAAACTACCAATAAAATTCATATGTGACACTTCAGATACATGAATTCATGGGCCCGTTTCTTAGCATGCCCTAAGTTATATGGGAACTATGCTTGATTTTTAGGATATGGTTAGTGTGTTCTTATGTGGTTTTAGACCACCATTCCCCTCTTCCCCTTAGGGGTAAAGCAGGTTTTGATGGGACCTGAAACCCATTATAGACCAATTTTGAAGGGACCCATAACCCTATCAAAGAAAAGCATGTTGCATACAAGATAATATGCATACCAATGCAAAACAAAAATAATAGAAACTAAAAAGGATGACTACACAAGCTACATTAGATAATAAAAAAAGGGACTAAGATCATTTTAAAACCAATATTTAACCAAGACCTGAAAGCCTTAGGTAAAAAAGACACCACCTGCATGAGCCAGGCATCAAAAAACCACCCACTCAGGGAAGACACCACTAAGCCAAGATAGATAGTCATCTTAATGGTGTAGAACACCATCAAAACCCTAAACAAAAACACTAGAAAATCCAACAACCCCACCTTATTAGGGGAGTTAGAGAGTGCAACAAAAAATTGAAACACATCAACCTTCTTGCCACAACACTCCACCTTAATAGGAGGGAACACCCCTCTATAGGTGAGGAAGATATGAGATCCATAACCTCCAAAGCCTTCACTCTTCTACCCCCAAAAGCTCCACCTCAATAGGAACAAGTAGAAGAGAAAATAAATCCTTTCCAAATCTACAACAAGTACCTCCACCTCTATAGAATAGGGCTCTACCTCAATAAGAGCAGTCTTCACCTCCATAGAAGACCCCAACTATAGACCTAGAGAGAAAACTTTAGAAGGAAAATAAATCACAACCACCTTTGGCAAAGCAAGATACTAGAACAAGAAAGAAGAAAGCACTTCAACCACAAAAATAAAAAACCAAATCTTTTGAGCCTTTAGAAAAATAATTTGTAGCAACTTAGCCCATGAGAGACCCTTGATCACCAAAATAAAAAAATGAGCCTTTAGCCAATACAAAAAAAACCTTCAAAAGATAATAAAATCCCTTCATAAGAATAAACTTCACCATCTTAGGGAGGTTCATGACCTAAAGGTCACACAAAAACAACTTCATAGCTGAGATTGTAGCAGCAAAATCACCCTGAAACATTATATGTAAAGAACTAGGAACCCATGAAGCATAAATAAATCCCTTCAGCAAGGTAAACTTCACAAACCAAGGGGACCAAACCAAAAAAGAGAGGCTCCCTTTCACATTCCTAGTAGCAATGATAGCAAAAAGGGTAGCAATAGTACCCTTTGGTTTTAAAACCACTTGGGTTGTCAACAAAAATAGGATTTTTAGTATGGATCTCAAGACAACCCCCATCCAACCTTTCTAGAACCATCAGTAGACCAACGCCCAACCAACCCCAAACCTCCAACCAAAAACCATATCCCCTCTACAAAACAGAGCTTCAACGAAATGAATTTGCCAAGATTCTCTAAATGAAAAGAAAAGAGGTTCACTCTCACCCTTTTGAATAAACATTCCATGGACCCAGTGAAAGAAAAAATGAAAAATGCCCCTGAAGAAGCATCCCAAAAATCCACACAAACCCGCAAAACCAAGGTTGAGAGAGAAACAAAAACACAACAAAAAATGTTTCCAAAAAGATAGCCCTCAAGCATAAACCTTCCAAATATGGGGGTACAAAGATAGAGCACCCATATCAATAAGCTAGAGAGAGCACCAATAGTGAACCATCAGCAAGCATGACCCACAAAGAGACTAAGAACTAGGAAGAAAAATGCTAGATAGGGCTGCCAAAATATACCAGATAAAACACCAATCCACAACCCGGATCGACATCCACCATCAACAACACAAACCCAGCTAGAACAACATGAAGAATGTTTCCAAAAAGATAGCCCACAAGAAAAAAATCTCCCAAACAGAAGGGTACAAACCTATAGAGAACCACCAGCAAACAAAACCCTCCAAGAAACCAAGAAATGGGAAGAAAATTTTTGGAAAGGGCTGCCAAAATATACTAGAGAAAACATGAAGCTGCAACCCAAAACAACATCCACCGTCACCAACCTAGGCCCAAGAAAAAAAACAAGAGCCATGGAAGTAGGAAGGTCATCCTTAGCATGAGAAACAACATCCTTTCCATCTTCATTCAAAATGGACCTCTTGATCCCACTCTCACCCATCCACTCCAACCTGCCAAGCAACACCTCACAACCAACTACAAGCTAGGAGTATGAAGAACCCAACACAAAATTTGTGAAGGAGACAAGACCCAATAACCTTTCATCACCACCTAGCAGAAAGCATCAAAATCATCTAGATCAGACTCTCCATCTTCATATCCCTCCAAATATTTCAAACACCCACTGCCACCTCTCTTCCCACTCCCACTCTCCATGATGTGAAGATTTTGTTGAAATATGGAATATTGATAATTTATATATTGGTGATTTCTTTTATTATGTATCGCTGGGCTATTTTTTGAATACTTGGGTTGTTGGAAACATGAGCATGAGCATGATGATGTATAGATGATGATGTTGTATAGTATGGGGATATTTTTTAATGGAGATATTTTTGAAGGTTGATGAGAATGAAAGTGTATGGTTTTTTCATTGATGGCAACCTATTGCAGAGATACAATAATGTTGGTATGGAGAAGACCAGATTTTTTGTAAATTTTCCTAAGTCTTGAGGTATAGTTTTTAGTGTTCAGTGAACCATCTTTGAGGTCCACATTGTTCTGCTATGAAGAATTTGGTCAGATAATTTTAAAGTAATATTAGTGCTTGTTGTAGGTATCCAAATCCAAATGTTCAAGCTTGTATGTCTTTCACAGTTGAAGATAATGTTAACAGAGTATCAGCTCTATAATGGCAGTATTGCTGGTATAGAGTGTATGTTCTAATGTTCGGCATTCTACTACAAATGAATATTTTTCTATACGATTTTGAGGAATTGTTTGATGTTAGAAGTATGTGTGATCCAAGTAGCAAGTGTTTTTGGGGTCTACATGTTGAGTTGTGAATGAATAGTTGGTTCATTAAGTTATGAATTCACCAGTTTTGTTATGTGGTGCCGACCTACAGGTTTTGGGGTCATATAGAGTTAAATTATGTAAGGAGCATATTTATGTGAGTGATTATAGGTCATGCTAGCCTATTTTTGAGGTGTACACATTTTGGTTTATTTTACAAGGCGTGTGTGATAGTGTTTGGAGTCGACAAGGTATGTGGTGCACAATACATCTAATTAGGAAAACCTAATTTATGTTTTGGATAGTTGTGATATATATGCAAGGTTGATTCATTGTGTGAATAGCAAGTGTATAGAGTGTGTAAATTTTGTGTGTGAGATCTAATGCGGAGAAGTGTGAATTATAGTTGTGGTGAAGTATGAAGTGTGTTAAGTCTATTTTTTGAGCTTTAGTGGAAATGTATCTTTGACATGTTGTAGATGCATTATTAGTTCATTTTGGCAGTGAGCCACCCTTTCTTCTATCTCTTTCTATTTTGGGTAGTGAGCCACCCTTTCTTCTATCTCTTTCTATTCTGGATAGTGAGCCCTTTGGCAGTGAGCCACCGACATTGAGCCATTCTCTTTTTTGGAAAGTGAGTCCTTGTAAAATGAGTCCACCTTTCTGTATCAAACATTGTGAGTGATTATAACATATTGTGAGCTAATCCTCACTGTGGTTTTTCCCTTTCAAAGGTTTTCCACGTAAATCTAGTGTTCTCATGTGATGCATGATTTGTATGTTCCTTTCATTTACTGCAATTTTAATGTGATACATTGGATGAATATTTAAGTTGTCAAAATAAATGAGTTTTAGTGAATACCGATTTACCCCCTCTCAATATTATGGGTGTTCAGAAATTGGGATCAAATATTGGTTCCTTCAATTGGCTTTATTGTTGAGGTAGATATTGGAGGTTGAACACATGGCTACAAGGAAGTATCCTATTCCTCCAGAAGAGATTATCCTTAAAGGGTTTACTGGAGAATATTGTGTAGTTGACATGGAAGGAGAACTCAGATCATCCCTTGATGATTTGGATAAAGCAAAAGCTGAGAATAGAGATATGAAAAAGGGTCTTAATGATGTAGATGAGTGTATCAAGAAGTTGAGATAGAAACACAAGAAAGCTACAAAAAGAGTCAAGGAAATAAATGAGTACCTCAAGTAATAAAATGAGATTATCACTAGTCTAAAAGTGCAAGTTGAAGAAGGAAAAAGAGTTGAAGACTGCCTAGATGGAAAATTGAAAGACAAAACTAAAGATTTTTCAAGGCTTGAACAAGATATTTTAACTTTGAGATCAAATATAAAGAAAGAAAATATTCAAGATGATAAATTCAAGAAGAGCTCCACCCTTCTTGATGAAATGATTGCAAATCAGAAGGCTTCATGGACAAAGAAGTTTTAGGGTTTTGAAAAGGAGAAATTTTAGAGGTAAATCAAACTTCAAATAATTTTGAAAAGAATAATTACAAGATGAACAATACTAGTCAAGTTCAAAACTAGAGGAAAGTCTCAAAAGACCTCCTATCAGACAACCAACGGCACAAAGGTATTCATCTATTAATGTTTATTGTTATTCCTACAATAAATTTGGACATAGAGTTGTAGAATGTAAAGGTAGAATAAACCAAAATGTTCAATCATTTCCTAGTTAGTGTTATACATGTAATAGATTTGGTCATAAAGCTAGTGAATGCAGAAGGCAGATGATGAGTAGTTACAATAATGGTACGATGTTCTAATATTTTAATGGTTAATGTTTTTAATGCAATGGATTTGAGCATAATGATTTTGAGTTCAGATCTAAAATGAAAAGAATTAAGCTTGTTCAAAAAGGCGTCATATGTCACAAATACAGTAAACTAGGACACATAGCTAAGTTTTCCAGAAGCAAGAATATGAAACTCTCACATTCACAAAAGAAGACTGATCTTGTAGAGAAGAAGATTAATCCAATTGAGATGAATAATAAAATGAACAAGATTTGGAAAAATAAAGAAGAGTATAAAGTGAAAAATGTATCTTTAACAGCCCCTAGTGTAGATGTTTCCTTCAAAAACTAGATGAAGAGCTTTGGCTCAAGGCGAGTTTTAGCAAAAAATGTTCTAGCCCCCACCAAAGATGTGGTGATGGCCTCAACACATTGGTATATATGTAGATCAACATGGTTGATCTGTTGATAGTATTTCTTGTATTAAATTTCCTATTGTGGAGATATACGAAGTGATTGAAGGTACCTATGATGACACAATGAGTTTTTGCTAGATTTTTTACTATAGACATGTAAAATTAACTTATCACCTATTACACACCCTGAACAACATCGAACAAAATTGAACAACATCGAACAACCTCGAACAACCTCGAACAACATTAAACGTCATCCTGGAACATCCTGTAACATCTCAAAATGACTTGGAATCATCTCAGAATATCCCATAACATCTCAGAATGACTCAGAATCATCTTGGAACATCCCACAACATCTCGAAATGACTCAAAATTGTCTCGAAACATCCTGTAACATCCTGTAACATCTCGTAACATCTCGAAATAACTTAGAATTGTCTCAGAACATCCTGTAACATCTTGGAATGACTCATAATCATCTCAAAACATCCCATAACATCTAGGATTGACTCAAAATCATCTCAAAACATCCTGTAACATCTTGAAATGAATTGGAATCATCTCTAAAACATCTTGTAACATCTCAGAATCATCTTAGAATGACTCGAAACATCTCAAAATCATCCTGCAATGTATCATAATCATCTTGTAATGTCTCAAAACATCTTAGAAGCATCCCACAACATCTTGGAATCATCTTGTAATGTCTCGAAACATTTTGGAATCATCCCACAACATCTTGAAACATCACGCAACATCACACCACATCAAAAATGACATTTGAAACCCTAATTCCTTTATTAATTGAATAATACAACATTTTTTAATTAATTCACTTTTTGATCATTTTTGATAAATTAAATAAATTTCATTTATTTAATAAAGTCATAAAAACCCTAATTCGACTATTGATTAAATAAAAAAACATTATTTGATTAATTCATGTTTCATCATTTCGACCAGTTAAATAAATCATATTTATTTAATGAAGTCCTAATCTCACTTTATTTTGTCTTGATTGATTAAATAACGCCAATTATTTAATTACATTGCTAAATCACCTTATTCATTTAAGTTGATTAAATTATTAAATCATAATAATTTAATTATGAAAGTTTCCCTCCAAAAAAATGAATAATTAAATCAAACTATTCAAATCAATTATCAAAAATCAAATCAAACTAATGCAACTTTAGTCAAAAAAAAATTTCTCATTCAACTCCAAAAAGGAAATAATTAATTTAATTAATTAATTCATATTCCTCACCCACTTTGTGATTGAGAAAATTATGATTGTTGACTGAGCAATCTAATTTGTTAACAAATCAATCTAAATTTCTAATGGAGCAATCTAAGTTGTTAACTAATCAATCAAATTCCTAACTAAGCCATCAATTTCCTAACTAAGCAATATAAATCCTCACTGATCAATCTAAAATCTTGACTGATCAATCTAAATCCCTGATTGGTCAATCTATTTCTCAATCTCCCAAATTATGCAATCAAATTTGCACAATCTTCTCATGTCTAAATCCTCTCAACAAACCCTGACTATTGATCTGGATACTCTTCAACACGATCTTGATCGTCCATTTCAAATCTCATTTTCTATATAACGAACCCCTTTCCTCACAAATAAGGATCATAGAATCAACATACCTTGTGAAATGAAGTGTTTCAAGAACACCATTGATAGAGCTTCATCATTTCTTTGATCAACCAACCAAAGAAGTCACTCATCAATATTTTTCACATGAACTTTGGAGGCTTCGCAGTGATAAGAACAACCCAACATCAGGTGAATATACTCCACTATGAGATGGTAAGACTATGTTATTTTGTACATTCAATTTTGTAATCATAGATTCATTTATGTATGCTTAAATAGCTTAGTTTCATTTTGTATGTGTAGGTTTAGATCTTAGATTAATATGTTTGATCTTAGTTTAGATTCTTATATTAGCATGTTTTATCTCGCTTTCGGTCTAACATTCTACCCCTCGCACATTCTAGCATGCCTGGTGGGACCCTTTTCCCCTCCTCTAATGTTTGTTTGAGCTATTTTTGAAGCTATAGGTCCTGAAAACGTACTTGATAGAGTTTTCACGCATTGCCCAAAAAAACTGTGCACCTGATTGTCAAGAAAATCACCCAGTTGCAACAAGAACTGCACAGTTGCATCAAAACCAATGCTTTTGCTTTAGAACCTGCGCATCTGATTTTGAGAGTGTTAAAAGTTTCCCACAAATTTGAGAATTTGCTTCAAGATCAACACTTTTACATTTTTTCTCTGAGAATTCGCTCTAAGAACTGAGCAGTTACTGTGATAGACACATGCACGGATCCTGCACTATTGTAATGAAATTCTCCACTAATGTTTTCTTATTTTTGAGTGTGTAAACATGTATTAATAGATTTGATGTAGGATTCAAGTGGCATTAACACATTTGTTTGTAGTGAAGATGATTGGTCCCAGATTTTTAGATCTACAATAATCAATTTTTATTAACTTAGGAATTTGATTTTGGTGCTTTAAAATGAACAAACACAAACTCACATTTGATTTTAGTTTTTTAAAATTGAACCAATTCATTCTTTCTCAATTTAGGAACTCCGATTTTGGTGCTCTAAAAATAATAAACACAAAATCACATTTGATTTTAGTGTTTTAAAATTGAACCAATTTTATGTTTTCTTAACTTCGAAACTCTCATTTTGATGCACAAAAAAAGAAGAAAAACCACTTCAATTTTGGGATCTAAAAATGAACACATTTCATGTTTTTATAATTAGGAACTTTAATTTTGGTGCATAAAAAGAGCACAAACTATTTCCATTTTGTTGAAGCATGCACAATTTACATTTTTGTTGACCAATTAAAGACCGAGACTATTTTCTTAAAAACACTCAAGTTTGGAGCTTAAAATGAATAAGTTATTTCTTTTGTATTGCACCATTGCAATTTTCGACTAATATCCTAAATAATTCCTATTGGTGCAAAAAAAAAAGAATATTTTTTTAATGTTATTCACATATTTTTTGGGATAATACCGCTCGAGGTGTTTTAAAAGAATCAATTTGCTATGGATTTTTCATTGTGCATTCATTGATTGAAAAACTTGAAGTTTTTAATCTTCTCACCTCTCACCTTTTGACAATCTTGGGTGAGCGAAATCACATTTTTGAGCTTTGCACTTTATTTTTAAGTTTACCTTAAAGAGGGGGCTTGCCTTGAGATACATTCAGTGCTAGAGAACTCATTGCAAGGTCTCAAAGCATGTTTACTGGTGGGCTATATCAAAGGTTGTGAAATCATAAGAAAGTAGCTTCAAGATATGTTGACAATAGGCTATACCTAATCCCACAAATTAAGTGGAATGGGAACGGTTTAAGAGCCTTAAGTGGCCAATAGGTGAGTGTCAGATTTCTACGTTCACAGTTATCACTAAGAACCAAATTGTTTTAGAGGCCACCCTATTATCCAAAATTATTCTTTGAAATTGGTGCATCGGAATTTACTTTTGAGAAGTTACTTTCCATGTCCGGCTATAGGCCCGCACCATAAGTTGCATGTAAAATCATCTCTTCGGAGCATGAGGCAAGCCTACCTAAGAGAATGGTTTCTATCCCCTAGGGTTGTAATTGATTGTTTATGTTAAACTTTCCCATTACATTCAAAACAATTTGACATCAAATTATGTGATTGATTTAAAGAAAAATAACACATTCAAACAAACACTAAATGAGATGGTTGAACCATAAACCCTTTGATTTAGTGCATACTTTTGAAAGAAGCCTTATGTTTGCACCCCTTGAAAGGATATTTCCTTAAAGTTTTCTTAACATTCTGGCTTTGATTTTAGGTTACATTAATCAAGGTAAAACTTTGGGAACTATGGATTGGGTGTTGTGATTTCAAAACCTAAGTTATAGACATAAAGGTCACATAAGTCCATGCTTGCTGAGTCAGTCCAAGTTTTGTTTTATCACCTGCCATAGTTCAAACATGGAGAAAAGTTAAGATAATTTTTTTTATAGGATCATTGTTCGAACGTAAACAATTAGAAAAATAGAAGGTCAAATAGTCCCACATCCATTATTTCCATCCTACCTATTTGAAATCAAAATCAAACAAACCATTAGGGTCATTCCTCCACTCAGACGTCTATGATATCAACAGTTACTTGGGACTCGTAGATAGTACAAGTAAGCTTTCCCACAACATATCCTCTATACATGGAAGTGGAATATGGACCCTAGTCCTTCACCATTTTGATTTGCAACAAGTAGTAACATTCCAAAGCAACACTCAAACCCTAGGGTCTTGAGCTTTACTTCAACCATCCCATAACACCATAAAACTTAATGACCATTTGGCGACCACCTGCCCTAGTTCAATAAACAAACCTTGTAGCACTGATCCTTCAACCTAGTCTTGCATACATCAAAGGTGAGAAAAATGATATCATAATCAGATTAAGAACCTTCATTTTTCAGAAGAACGAAACACCCCACCAATTTCCACTGCATCAATTTTCCTAGACGAAGAGGAAGTTATCATAGAAATAGAAAGACCCATATTACCACCACCTGTGTGCCAATAAATATCCCCTTCATGATCTCACACAAATTCAAGATCCCTAAGGTAAATTCAACAGGTCATCATTTCAGACTTAGGCATCTTAGTCCAAAATCTCTCAAGAAACACCTTTGGGAACTTCAAAAAATTATAACTAGGTTGGTATACAAATTTTACAAACGTGCTTCAAGGAACAATCTAAACTTGTATTCCTTCTACTACTGGAAAAATCCTAGTTTATTCCAATAGTTTGAATATATCACATAAACCTTATCACATCATTTAGGATAGCATTGGGTCTTGAGTCATACTAGAGAGTACACCACTCTCCCACATGGGACCCAAGTTGTTTATGACAACCACAAGATCACAACATAAGAAGAAAATGGAAGCAAGAAATAACACCACTAGTATCCCACCAAAAAATTCCATGAATGATGAGATTATCCCATGGGGTTATAGGGCAAGTGACCTTGAAACTCCCCAAAAAATACCAATGTATGGAGACACTTTCACTAAAGAAGAACTAAACCGCAAATAGAAGGAGGTGATAGAACAAAGCAACCAAGTCCCAAACAAAGTGAATGTAGAGGAGGTAGATAGTGAGGAAGAGATAAATGAGGAGGGACTATTTAAATATTCTAACAACCCCAAGGTTCTCAAACTAATGGACAGATTGTTGAGAAAGGACCCAAACTCCTATTTCTTCAAGTTAGCACAAAGTGGTGCTAAATTAACCATGGACTTCAATGTAGAGGCTCTCAAATACCCCAATCTTATTCCCATAGGGGATAACTCAGTTGTGAGATAAATAACCCAACCTCTAGAGATGCCAAACATGCCACCCATGTTATCACAAAATAGTGATTGACCCAAAGAGAACCCCTTATTCATAAAACCAACTCAAATTGAACAAGAAACAGTGGCACAAATGTATTAAGGAGGGCCATCTCAGTATGAACCTCAAAACAATAATCTACCTCCTGAGAAATATATCCCTTAGAACACTTCAAGCATTGACCCTTCCTAGAATAATCTATACCATCAACAAGGTGGAACACAGGGTCCCCCTCCAAAAAAATAGTACCATCAACAGGTAGAATGCAGGGTACCCTTCCAAACCAACAATACTATCAACAAGGTGTACCACAAAGAACCCTTATTCAGCCATCCCATCAACAAGGTATCCCACCAATGCATCACTAGTGTAACCTTTAGTATAGTCCTACCCAACAAGGTGTTCCACATAGAAATTTTATTCAGTCATCCCATCAACAAGGTCACCCACAAACACATCATTAGGGGCACATTTATTATATTCCACCCCAACAATAAGGAGCTAACTCTCCTTACACACAACAAGGAGCTAACCCTCCTTACATCCCATATAGTTATCAAGGTCTTGTACCTTCACAATACCTGATATATGACCAAAACTTGGTAGGGAGACAAGGTTATTACATGTAGGGTTTGCAAACACATGTACCGAAAATGGAGATGGAACTAAAACTAGATGTTTCCATCCAACAAATAGAAAATATGTAGGTACGAAAACAGAACAAAACCTACACTCTTCAATAAATTTTTCCATTCCCATTCCATCATTCCATCATGACAATACCCTTTCTAAAGACCTTTGAGATACCCAGGTTTGATAAAAGTATAAAGGAGTAGGAGATCCAGTGGAGCATGTATGAGACTTCTTGATATCATGAATGGAGGTAAGAAAAATGATGCCTATATCATGAGGCTCTTTCCACGCAGCCTTACAAGTCACGTTATGGAGTGGTTCACTCATCTACAACTAGGAATCAAAACTTTTGATGAGCTATCTAGAAAAAAGTTAAGCCACTTCTCATTTAATATAGAACAAGATGTCACCATCATAAGTCTATCCACAATCAAACAAAACCAAGGAGATTCATTTACCTCCTACCTACAGATATGGAGACAAAGAGTTGGTGTATATTTTCATCACGATTATATTAACCAAAATAAACTACCAAATCACTATGTTATGTCCTGTAGACTTTGAGGAAACAATAAAAAAGGGGTTACATACTGAGAGAGCCCTCATATCAAGAGGAACCCTAAAAAAAAATAGCTTAAAAGACAATACCTCCAACTCAAATGAGAAACCCAAAGTCTGGGCTTAAATCAAGAACGTCACAAACAATGGAGTGGTAGATGCTAGAGTAGTATGGAGTACAAATAACACAAATAAAAGAAAACCATAGGTGGCACAAAAAACCTATGGTCCCAACAACACACAAAGAAACCAAATTACCTATCCCAAGAACAATCAGGTTGTAAACCAACAAACAAATTAGGAGGGGAACTAGAAGCAATATGATCAACCTAGGAGACAATTCACTGTATTAGGTGAGTCACTTGAAATAATCATGCACAAACTAGTACAACAAAACCTCATCAAAATGAATGATCACCTAAATTATGAGGAACCTAGCTTTAAGACACCATGGTACAATGAGAAATCCTTATGTGATTTCCATATGATCAAAGGACATATGACCAACAATTGCATGTGCCTCAAATATATAATCCAAGACTTGATAGATAAAGGGAAGTATACGTTGAACATCATCCCACACACAAGGACCTAACAATATACTCAAACCCGATGCCAAACCATGCTAAGAGGAATGATAAAGGAAAGGGATAAGAGTACCACAATGCTAATTACACATACGTTGACACAGTTTTAGGAACTCTGACAAGTTGATGACAATAGGGACAACGCAGTAAAAATATGAGGAGGAGACAACAATTGAAACATAACTACTCATCAAGGAAGAGTTACAATACAAGGAGCACCTCCCAAACCCACAATCAAGTCACCAAGTGACTACAACATTGTTGAACAGTTAAAGAAGACACCTTCCCTCATCTCAATTATAGAATTTTTAAAATTGTCACCCACACATAGGGAGATATTGGAAAAAGCATTGGAATTCCCTAATGACCTCAATCCTAGTCAGTTCCAAGCCATGTTTGGAAAAATAATTGTAAGTAATCATTTAGTCTTTTCGAAGAAAGATCTACCACAAAGAACATTCCATAATCAACTCTATACATAGAGGTTGGTGTTCACAAGACCATGGTCAAACGAGTATTGATAGATAATGGTGTAGGTTTAAACATTTGTACCTTTAAGTTTATTAAACAGCTAGGGTATTCTAATGGCATGATTGACAAAGGTAAGAGTATCACCCTTAAGGGCCTATGATTACTTGGAAATAGATTATGAAGGAACAATCAGGTTTCCAATGCAAATAGGACCAACCATCACAAAAACTACTTGTCAATTATTGGATCTTGACTTGCCATACAACCTACTCTTGAGATGCCCTTGGATCCATGCATTACAAGTATTCCCTTCCACTTTTCATTAATTCCTAAAATTTCCACATGTGGGAAGGAAGTAACACTATATGTCGATCCTAAGCCTTTCCATTTTTGTGCAAAGTTAGATGAGAAATACAATAAAATCCAACATGTCCCTAGCAATGATATAGCCTTCCATTAATTTTCTTATGTTGACCCTTCCATGGTTCCATAAAACTCTACCAAGAACTCATCAAGTGAGCAACCAAAAATAGAAGCCAAGATTCAAGTACTTGACAAGGGTAATGAGAACTACCATTTTAGCCAAGCATTCTACATTGGCATGCTTCCACCAACACCCAGAGCATATGGAGGTCCAGAAGAGATCAATATAGTACAAATGATAGCCAAACCCACTATCTTTACTAGATGGGGAGATGTGAAATGTGAAGAAATATTTGAGGAGGACCTTTCATTCATGATCTACAAGGAGGACGAAGAAGAACCAAAAAAGCCACAACCCATTTTAATTGATCCTAACACTAGAGGTTATCAATTAGTCAAAAAAATGGGATACAATGGAATAGGTGGCCTTGAGCTACATAAAAAAGGCTGATCAACACCTATCATAGTGGAACAAAGGCATAAAAATATGCGGCTAGGTTATAAACCAAAAGACATGGTCATTCTAAAAATTGGATGAATCTCTTGGAAGAAACAAGAAACTTCTATTAGATTTAAGGAGCTAGATATCTATCATGTCATGGAAAAAGTGTTACCTTTTGAAGACTTATTTGACAACTTTAGAATCGATAGGTTCCCACTCCAGTACATGGAAACCATTCCCAACATCTATTACCATTCTGAAATAGACTCTAATGAATACAAATGGGATTCTCCTTCCTTCGTCACCGGATATGATTCCCCTGCCTCTAGTAATGATGACCGAGATACCCAATGGGAAAAAGACACAAGATCCATACTGACCCTCACCTACTTTTGTAAGCTTTGCAGACAAAGATGATAGTATCTCGCTATGTTACCCAAAACTCATAGATTGGGATCAACAACAACATACACCTATTCTAGATCATTTCCAAAACAATGAGGCAGTTGTGGAGTTCATGGGACTTCAAACAGACATACCAGTAGGAGATCACAAAGAAGGATCCATCATGGAGCTAGAAAAGGAGGCATAATTTGGTGGAGAGATTGAATCTTCCAATCACAAAAATGAAAGAAAAAACATAAAAATATGACCCCTTAGGGAAAACCACATGGTGGCTCTCTCGAATCTAAAAAAAAAAATAAAGGGTGCATCCGAAGGTAAAAACCTCTTGGAGGCAGCTGAGGATGGAGGATTTAATCTCCCCATAATAGAATATCAAGAAATATCAACACTCCTTGTAGAAGAAGTAGAGTCCATAAATGTTGGCACAATAGAGGACCCAAAGATAACATACCATGCACCATCACTTGATCCTTAGGGGAAGGAAAATTTCACAACATTCATCAATGAGAGAAAGGTAAACTTTTCCTAGACCTATGTTGACATGCCTAGACTAGATCTAGCATTAGTGGTACATCATCTATTTGTTATCCTTAGAGAAAATCCTATCAAGCAAAAACTCAAAAAAATGCATCCCCAGATAGCATTACTAGTAAAGGTAGAACTAAAGAAGTTACTAGATGTGGGTTTCATGAGACCCATCAACTATCCACAATGGATATCAAATCTAGTACAAGTGTCCAAACCTCCTGGGGGCATAAGGATATGTACAAACTTCAGAGACTTGAACAAGGCCTATCCAAAAGATGACTTTTTTTTTCCAAGAATCAACATGATTGTAGATCTAAAAGCATGGCATGAGATGCTATCCTTAATGGATGGTTTCTCTAGATACAACCAAATAAAAATTTCTCTAGATGACCAACACAAAACAACATTCACTTGTGCTTGGGGTACTTTTTGCTGGATTATGATGCCTTTTGGTGTAAATAATTCAAGAGCAACCTATCAAAGAGAAATGATGACCATATTCCATGAAATGCTACACACAATCATGGAGGACTATGCAGACAAAATTCTAGCAAAGTAAATCAAAAGGTCAGATCACTCTACAAACCTAGCAAGGGTGTTTCACCACCTGGAACACTACAATCTTATACTCAACCTTAAGAAATGTGTGCTTGGAGTAACATCGGGAAATATTTTGGGGTACATAGTGTCGAGAAGAGGGATAAAAGTGGATCCTACAAAGGTAAAACCATAATAGAGATGCCTCCTCCAAAAACACTAAAATAGTTAAGGAGCCTACAAGGGAAGCTACAATCCATCACACGATTTATTGCACAATTGGAAAAAAAATGCCACCCTTTCACTCATCTCCTACAAAAAGACATCACCTTAAAATGGGATGGGAGATGTGACCAAGCATTCCAAAAATTCAAGGATTGCCTACTTACTCCTCTTGTACTCATGCCACCTATTCCAAAAAATGAGATGATACTTTATGTGTACCACACAAGCAACATTGGGAGCTCTCTTGGCTCAGCTAGATGTTAACAATAAAGAAAGGGCAGTCTACTATATTAGTAGAACACTAGCAGGATATGATTTGAACTAATCACCCATTGAAAGAGCATGTATCTCAGTCATTTTTTCAACACAAAACCTAAGACATTATATCTTAAACAAAAAGGTGAAGCTGATTTCAAAGGTGGACCCACTCAAATATTTACTAGAAAAGGAAACTCTAATAGGTTGAATAGACAAATAGGTGATGATCCTGAGTCAATTTGATATAGATTACATTGATAGGAGAGATACCAATGGACAAGTCATAGTAGACCAACTGGTTGAAGCACCCATAGATGATCATAAACCTCTTATAGTGGATTTTCCAGATGAGAGTGTCTTAATGACATAATGGACATGCTAATGGACTCTATACTTTGATGGGTCCCATACTTAACATGGTTCTAGAGAAGGTATTTTATTTCTCACACCATAAGAAGATAGTATACCGAAGGACTATAGGATTGCATTCCCCTATACAAACAACATCTCAGAATATGAAACTCTTATCATAGGGCTCAAAATGGCTATTAAATGGATAATAAAAGAGATACATGTCTTTGGAGACTCTCAGCTAGTAATCAGACAGGTGAATGACAAATACCAAACAAAAGATGACAAATTTCCACCATACAAAATAATGGTGGACAGCTTCAAGGAGTACTTCATCACAATAAAATTTGATCAAGTTCCTAGGATCAATAAGAAAGTTGTTGATGTAATGGAAATGATAAGATCACTACTTGATATTCCTCAGAATGTGCCTAAATATGAGTTCCTCATGGAAAAAATACTTGTGCCTGCATTCAACATCCTAGAATTAGAAATTTTATTTTTTTTGTTGGTCCTAACTCCCCATGGTACCAAGATAATTTTGACTATATCTAGCACGGTATCATACCACTTGACTTAATGACTACTCAAAAGAAAACCTTCACCCATAGAACCTCCCGCTTTATGATCCTAAGAGAATCCCTATACCATCTGTTATGCCTTGCATAACCACCCCATCTTTTACCTTGGTCAAAATGGGTCCCCCTTTGTGTTTTTTGTACTTAGTTGTTTTTGGAACAAAGTTTGGAGTCTAGTTTTGCCAATACTTTGTTTTTCTTTGATTTCTCTGTCGGAGTCGGAACCGGAGATGAATCGGGTTCTGAAAGTTCTTTCGAGGCTTGTTTTTTGGTTCTATCCTGATAGTCTTTTCTTTGCCTTTGTTTTTGCTCTTTGGCAGAAGTGGATCCAGAGTGGGAATTGGGATGGTTGTTATCAAAATTTGCAAAATCAAATTCAATTCCGATCCCGCCTCCGCTCCCTTTTTAGTATTTATTTGTCTCGGTTTTTGTGTTTTGTTTTATTAGGTTGGTCTTTTACTTAACTTTTTATTTTTGTTTTTGTTTTGTTTTTAGTTGTCAGACGCAGAGTCGGAATGGGGATAAGGTTTGGAAATTTTATGATTTTAAGATCCTATTTCCATTTTGGTTCCGACCCCGCCAATTTTTGTCGTTGACTTTTTGAATGAAGTTGCACTACAGACCAGTGTTTGTTCTCTGTCTGGTTCCGACTCCGCCTTTACTGCGTTTTAATGCATTAATGGTGGTTGTCCATGTAGGTAGAAATTCACATATTTTTCTTTATTAAGGGTTAAAGCCAATTATTATTGTGATTACTACAAGTCTGAGAGCGCGAAGAGCAATAGCAAAGTTTGTTTGAGCAAATTGATCGAGATAGAGAAGGGATATTGTGTGCGAAATTATTTAGAAAGTTAGCGTGGCTTTGTTTGCGTTTGAGGTAGGTCTTTTATCTTTGTTGTTTGTTGTTTATTTCCTGGTTGTGTTTTGCTTTGTATCTGTTCGCATGTTCAATCATTGTGTTTTAAAGCAATTTTATGATCATCAATGTGATTGAATGAGCAGGTTCTTGTTTCAACTTGATTTGTTTGGCTTTAATCTTTGTTGTCTTGTTTTATAGTGTCATTTTCTTTCTATTTTTGGGCATTGTCACTTTCACATCTTAATCGTGACGGCGTCGTGTCATTTTCGATTTGCAGTAGATTTAGATTAGATTAAAGGTTTCTTATGGTGTGAGTTAGATTAAGAATTTACATTGAGGTAGGTTAGAGATTTTATAGTGAGTTAAGGTAGATTAGATTTATTGTTTAATTTAGGGTTTCATCGTTTGGTAGAATGGTAGCGTTTTTTAAAAACTCGTGCCCTAGTTTTATTAAGTTTGTTAGATTAGGGTTTCGTCGGTCTCTACAATTACTTTAAATAAGATTTAAATAAAGGGCTCTAAAATACAATTGTTCCCCACGGTCATATGAGGGTAGAGTTTTTAAGCTCCTTTGCCATTTTATGGCGACTTAGGATTAATCATGAAGTTATGATGAAAATGAATAAATTTGATGATGTCATGATTAGCATAGGCGGAGGTGGGGTTAGAATGGGTATGGGCATAAGAGTTTTGTTTTTACCAAAGTTATTAATTCCGTGGTTATCTCATTTTCGATTCCGAGTTCTAAAAGGTTTTCTTGAAGTATGTGATAATTAGCGGAGGCGGGATCGAAACTGATCTTGAACTTAAGAATTTTGTTTGTAAAGGTTATCAGTTCCGTTTTCATCCCGTGTCCGGCTCCGCATATAGTGGGGAGTCTTTTGTTGAAATAATGATAACTAAATCGGAGGTGAAGGCGGAATGGAAATAGAATATGAAAAGAAGAGAGTTCGAAGAAAAAAACCAAATCCCTTTTTCATTCTGATCCCGGTTATGATAACTTTCCCAACTCTGACTCTGAGCCCGTTTGTTACTAGGTGAAGTTCCTATATCAGTTTTTGCTCCGAGTCCGCCAGTTTTGTAAAAGCGCTTGTTTTGAGCTTCTATCTGGTTCCAGCTCCGATGTATATGTAACAGGTATGTTTTTAAAACATCTTTTGTAATGATTTATTTGAAGGTCTAATTAGAGGTTTTCTTGCAGGAGATTTGAGAGATGTCAGGAATGTCAGGAGAGGCAGCTCGAAGGAATCAACCGGCTGGAACATCAAAGACAGTACCGAAAATCAAGAAGGTGAAACCAGAATAGTTACCTTATACATTAAGGTATGATCATAGGAATCCGGTAGTGAAGGTGAGCAAGGTGGAATCAGACTGGTCAGATATCACAGATACCAATCTAGGCCAGTATAGTTTTGAAGAATTACATGAAGAGACCTTTGTAGAAAGGGAAAACTTGACAGGGAGAACTCAAAGGATTGTTGACTCCGATCTTGCACATGTCACTGTGTTTCCTTTGTCAGTTCAGTGTCCAGAGTTGATATGTACAGTGGCCAATACTTATAATCCAGCTACAAGATTATGCATGGATTCATAGAATAATGTGATTATAGATCTTACTCTACAAATGTTCCAAAGCATATTCAATGTTCTTGATCCCAAGAATTTAGTGCAGTTAACTGAGGCCGAGGCATTGGAGAAATACAGTAAGCATAAAGACTCCAATAAGTCTCATTTAAACAAAAGATGGTTAAGCACCGAGAAGAAGTCTTTAAGCAAACTGGCAGACCAGCCAAAGAGGGTAGACTTCAAGAAGGAGATATCTGGTTTGATATTGATGCTGTCCAGAGTGTTTGGGAAGAGGGGTGCCTTCCATTTCAAGGAATGGATGTTTCATTTTATTCAAGTGATCTTTCAGGGGGATTATCAATTTGATTGGTCAATGATTGTTTCTGATGCCATACATGATTAGCTCACAAGGGTCAGACAGACCAAGTCTTTCTTCATGACTTTATATGTGGTCTATGCTCCAGCAAGAATGGGGATTTTCCCAGGATTAAACAGAGTAGGTATAATGGGAGTTTTGGATGGACAGAGGAAGGTGTGGGAACACGACGATCAATTATCCCTTCAGGTTGCTAAAACTCACTTTAGGAGAGTCAATGATTCCTTTTTATATGTGGTTATCAACCAGTTGAGTGGAGATGCAGGATACAAGTTAAGCCAAGAAGCTATGGCATTCATTTCTGAATGGGGAAGTTGGTACATCCAATACCCCAAATTTACATACTTCAGATTGTTTGGGTTTGAAGGTCATCCCCATTTACTTCCAAGATGTTGCACTAATAGAATAGTGCTTATGGAATTTGTATATCAAGCCATTGGAGTTAATGCTAGATTTGGGATGAAGCACAAGACAGGATGCCATAAGTTTCCTATGACACTGGGGGAATATGGTTGTCAACACTTGAAGGCAACTAAGGTGGTTTGTAATGAGTTGATACAATTAAAATTGGGATTGTATACAACTCGTAAGTATTTTGATCCAAAGAAGAAGATGTATGCTTTATTACCTTCAGTGTTTACTAGACATTTTAATTTGTTGGAGGATTTTTGGTGTGATAGGCAGGATGAATATGACTTAAGGAAGAAGAATTATGAGAGGTTACCAGTCTCACTTATGGTAGAGTTGGGTATTAAAGATAATATTCCTGACACTTTGGTGGATGATGGAATTGTATTAGATCCCTCATATGAAGCTTTGAAGATTGGCACCAAAAACTTAGATCCAATAGACTGGAATGAGGAAGAAACTATTGATATTAAGAAACTGGGAAGAATAGTCCTGGATAGAAGTGTGCAATGGTTGATGATGAGAACTCAAGCTCCTCAGGGACCAATCCTCAAGAAAGCTAAAGGGTATAAGAGGATTAAAAGAAAGGAACCTTCGAAGGAACCATTAGAATTCTTTCCTCTTGATGTTGAAGAAACAGAGTTGGAGGTAGTTGAAGAAGAAGAAGAGACACCCGAGGGAGATGTTCCAATTGAATCTGTTGTTCCCACACTCGCATTGGGTGAGTCATCTGCACAAGCCCCACTCACAAGAAAGAAAAGTAAAGAATTTCAAGGAGCACTTTATGCCATGGTTGAAGCTACTAAAGGAAAAGAATTGGAGGAAGAATTGGTGGAGATTGAGACAGACTCAGATGAAACTCTGTCAGAGAAGAACTTGCAAGAAAATTTACCTCTAGATTATACTGTTGAGCATATTCTTACATAGGAAGAACAATGGAAACAGTTTGAAGATGCTACTAGAGAATCTGATGCAAGAGCTGCTGTGGAGAAACAAAAGGAAATGGAGGCAAAGTTGCAAGCTGATGCTCTACTTCAACAGCAGCAATCAAAGGTAAAAGAAGTTGAAATAAGGACAGCAGCTGATACAATGGAGGAGCAAATGAGGCAACGAGAGCATGAGATCAAGGTCAAGGCAGAAAATGACAAGCTGGAACTGATACAGAAGATCCAAGATCTTGAGGAAGAGAAAGTAAGAAACCGAAGAGAAAAGGAAGCCCTAGTTGCTAAATTGAAGCTTGTAGAGGAGGCTCAACAGAAAGAACAAGAAGCTAAAGCTCTAAGAAAAGAAAAAGAGGCTGAAGAGCTAGTAAAGAAACAGCAAGCTGAGAAAGAAACGGAAAAGGCAGAGAAACTCATAGCCTTGGAAATGGAAAGGATAGAAAAGGAGGAAACTGAAAGGAAGCAAAAAGAAGAAGAGGCCGAAGTTGCAAGACTTAAAGATTTAGAGGCAGAACAGTTGGAAAGAGAAGCCTTAGAGAAAGAAAAGGTAGAGAAGGAACAAAGAGATAGAGAAGAGGCTGAGAAGTTGGTGCAGATGCATGTGCTGCAGGAGCAACAAGAAAAGGCAAAGGTTGATTCTAAACCATAGGTAGATATTCAGCCATCCTCTACCATTGCTGCTTCCTCTTCCATAGTGATGACTCCTAGTGCTCCTACATGGTTGAAATTAGATTTGCAGAAGAGAGCTAGAAAACCTCCTCAACCTCTTAATTGGGAGGACATGATGAAGGAGATGGAACAGGAAATGCCTAAGAAGAGGGATAAAATTTTGCATTCTACCAGACTCACAGATAAAGGGGAGATAGTTGCTGAATGTGTCGTGCCTATGATTGAAAAGGAGGTAGGGGATATGCAGCTCACAGACTATCAATTGAGTACGGTTAACTTGGGAAGACCCACTAGAAATCAACAAATGAATCTGATTGATGTGGTGGCTTCAACGACAAAATCAAGGATGATTAAGGACAAACAAAAGAAAGATGAGCTTAAGGCTCAATTGGATCAGTTACATTCATTCTTGAAGAGTGTCTCCCCTCCAAGGTCACAACAGGTTGCAGCAATTGAGACTCCTGTTTTGCTAAGCAAAAAGGAGGTTGATGATTTGGTGCAGGTTAGAGGTAAGGCGGAGATGATTGACAAATGGATAGACAAAGTGAACCGGGAGGTAGGTGAGGTTTTGGAAAAAGGATTTGAAACTTATAAGGAGGCAGAAGGAGTAATAAAAGAGATGCATCAATATATGGAGGCATCCGAGAAGTTAGAAGAAGAGTACAAAGAGTATAGTGAAAAGTTAGAGAAGATAAATACATTGCCTCTAACTACTCTTCTAGAAGAATCTATACTCGAAGATGATAATAAAGATTTTTTAGAAAAGACTTCTCATATCCTTAAGTTTAGGACTGGATTTTTGAGCAAGCATAAGGATGAAATTTAGGAAGCAGTTAATAATTTAACTGAGCAGTTGGAGGAGTTGGAAGCGGTTATGGCTATAATAGTAGATGTGAATGTAATGACTAAAGATGGCATGCCATTAAGTCAGGTTAGAGAGAAATGGAATGAAAGATTCCAAGGACTCATGCAGAAGAAAGATGATGGAGAAGACTTAGTGATAGATCAACTTGTAGAAGTCAAGGAAGAAATAAAAGCTGCAGGGAGAGAGTTGGTCAAGGTAAAAAGCATGAAAGAATTTGCTGCAGTTGAGTTGGATCGCATCAAATTTGAAGATGACTGGATTGATGGGCCAGATATGGATATGCTACAACAAGTCTTCACCAGTTATGATGAGTTCATAGCGGATTCAGCTTCACATGCATGATATTCTTCTTCCATGCATGATGCATGATGATCTTCTTCCTTGCATGTTGCATGCATGCGGCACTGACAGTCTTAAGGATGCATGATCTTCTTTTCTTCTATTTCTATCTTCTATTGTTAGATCAAACTGAATGTATAATGTAATAACTCAAGGTCAAAGTTGATTTGAGTTTCCAAGAAAGTTGATTGTTCCTAAAAAGGTGGAAAGCCTAAGATAGAAGTAAAGTTCGAACTTCTTTTTTGTATTCTATAAATACCAGATGGGTATTACATTGTAAGGGTCGGCTAATTGAGAATTGGATTGGCTTACCTAGTGCCAGGAGATAGAATTTTTATAGAGTGTTTTTGCAAAGATACATTGTACCAGATCTTGTTTACAATTAATAGAATTGCATGTTTATGAAACATGGAGTTTGCATTGAACTGTGTTGTTTGATAAGGTTAATGAGTTATAATCCACTTGAATGCCAGTGATTGTGCTGAAGCATGATAGTTTCTTATGTGATGAAAGTCATTAGAAGAAACCAGGTTTAAAGATTATCTTGTTAAAATTATCATTGAATTAAAGTTATTGAAGTCTGTTGATCTATAGTTTTAATGATGAATGAATGTGTGTTGTTTTAAAATCTTGGATATACTTGTGATAGGTGAATAGAGGAATTGAATTAAGCACCTAATATGTATACGATGGTACAGTTATACTGTGGGTTGTGTCATGCTATGGTTTTTATGATCGGTTAAGAAAACATTCATTGTTAAAAGTATATGTCTGGATATTAGATAAATTTAATTCATACTTATTGATTTACCCCCTAGATCTATCTTTTTCTTTTATTTTAAACCCATTGATTTATAGGAACTATTTTGACAAAGAGAGTCATAGCTTGAATCCTTTGTTACCAGCACAGGCCCCTTGAATATTACAGTTGCATGGACCAATTGAGTGACATCAGACAGTTGAGAACCAACTACCAGGACCTTGGGAGCTAGGCCACTACATGTAGTCTTTCTTTTTCAGGAGAAATAGAGTAGAAATATTCTGTTTTAATGTTGTTTGTGTCATAATAACCATCAACACCATCGTAGTCTAGATGGTATGTTACTCTGGTGCCTTAACAAATAAGAAAACAAACGACCTTACAAGAGTTCCACAAAGGTATTTGTGGATCCCACTCTAGCGAACCTAACTTAGTCCATAGGTTGTTGAGAACGAGATACTATTGGCCTTCCATGGATCAAGATTGCATTCATAATTATAGAAGGTGTCGATAATTTCAGAAACACGGTGATCTATTTCATGCACCAACACAAGAGTTGAGTCCCATCATGATACCATTGCCTTTTTCACAATGGGGATTAGACTTGGTAGGTAAGATATCACCTACTTCATCCAACAAGAATAAATTCATTATCACAACAACAAAGTACTTCACTAAATGGATAGAGGCAATTCCATTGACCTATATCACCAACAAAAAGATATCAAAATTCATTCTGAATTATCTCATTTGTAGGTATGGAATCTGATGCAGAGTGGCGGGGACAAAAAACACCCAACTATGATGGAAATGACACTCAACTTAAGTGCTTCTATCAAATACTCTTACTTGGAGCCTCAAACTCCATTACTCCTTAACAAATCAGCCCTCTCACACCTAGGGTTCACAACTCAGACTTCTTACAGACCTTAGAAACATTGAATCATGTCTTTTTGGATTATAATAAGGTGTAACAACTTCCTATCACTTAGCTTCCATCAAGCTTCCACAAACTATGGTGAGTTAGGCACTTTTCTCCCTTAAGGCTAGTAGCCCTCACCCATAGGACAGTCAACAGAAAACACACATATAGGATTGTCAAGAATCAAGGTTATTGGATCCAAACACCCAACATGAATCCCTTCAAGACCTCAAGACCTTTCTTTCTGATTGTCAAAGCACAACCCACAATACAACTACCTATTGTTGTTCCAAGAGGCCTAATTCACAGACCCACACCTGGGTCTTGATTACCTAGGCTCTCCCCTTCACCCCAAAGCCCAAAACTTGACTCCTATAGGTTCTCCACACCTATTAGCATCATTCCTAAGTTTCTCATAGACTAGTTTTATAGAGATCAAGCAAAAACTCACTCTTTTGCTTGTCAAAATGGCTTGCCACACAGAGATGCCAAGCCAAGAATCTCACTATGCTTCCTCGAAAAAAATTTCCATTATCTCAAACCTTCGTGGAATAATAATACAAGAATACATCTTCCATTCCACCAGGTTTTAACAGTTCCAACACATGGAAATGGAAGATATTCATATTTTCCCTTCAAAACCCAGGTTTTAAGGGTTTTCAAACCACCCGAGAGTAAAATGGAGATCTCTCACTCAATTCTCAATGAAAAATCAGCACTCCAATACAAAAATAAATTTTATTAAATTATATATCCAACCATTACAGGCTTGGAGCATGGAACAACATGTACAGGCCATACAACGTACGGGATCAACAATTTCTTAATGAAAAACACAAAAAGCAACAAACATCTTATTAGAAACTCTTTCCCAACTTGTTCAACAAACTTTCCTCGACCAAGAGAGGCATATTTGAAGCCTTATAAATCCCTACAATGTCCTCCAACTTCCATTTGAATCATTTGGTCATTGGAAACACAATTAGACTTCATTTAAACACATAAATGCCTAGTTAAGGCAATTTGACCAACTTTCCTCAACTCGCCTACAAAGAGGCCTCCAAATTATATGAAAGGAATCCAAGCCCACTCAATTAAGAAAGGTGAATCCCCTCAAGTGAAAAGCTACACAAAAGCATCCTTATTTCTTAATTTTCCAAGGTGAACTAGACTTATAAGAGGATGAAGTCCTTGTTTATACAAAGAGTTGGTCACCAAGAGAAAAATCAACCAAACACTTAGAAGACCTATAAAAAATCCTTTAAATGGTCCATAAGACCTTATTCCAACACAAAAACAAAACTAAAACATAGAAAAATCATTCTAGGTCCATTAGACCCATGGGTGCTCCTGCACCAAAATCCCACAAACAATGGCACCACATTCAAGAATCAAGATGTACAAGAACTCTATTCCAAGTTCTCTATCCAACATATATTTTCCATGCCCTACTATCTTCAAGGAAATAGTTAAGCTAAGGCATCCAATAAAATAATCCTAAAAATACTAAAAAATACTGTCAATGATGTCGATCATGATTGGCATTTGTAGCTAAATCCAACCTTATGGGCTTATCAAGCCAACATTCACACACCTAGTGGTGCCACACCATTATCCTTGGTTCATGGATTAAAAGTTGTATTACCTATTGAGGTCAAAATCCCCTCATTGCGAGTCTCATTAAAAGGAATGATTAGCAATGAAGAATATAGGGTATCTAGACTAAATGAATTAGATCTCCTAGATGAAAGGTGTTTGAGCATGTTAAACCATCTGCAAGTTTATCAAAATCAGCTCAAACGAAGCTATGACAAGATAATCAAAGACAAGAAATTTCAAGTTGGTGACTTGGTCCTCAAGGATAATCAAAAGATACAATTGAATCAAGATGGCAAGGGAAAATTTGAACCCAATTGGTTAGGCCCATTCATCATCACAACTAGCTGCGACTTTGGGGCATATCAGTTGGATAATCTTGAAGGAGAACCTCTAGATGAATCTTTGAACAAAAACCACCTCAAGAATTTCTATACATGAAGCATGTTGGAATACCCCACGAAAAGGATAAAAATCCAAAAAAATAAAAAAAAGAGATTAAAAAATACCAAAAAAATCAAAAAGCAAGAAAAATAGTAAAGAGAAATAAAACATTCTTTGAGTGAAAAACCACTTTGCGACGCTCCTAGAATAGGTACCATAGTGAAAACCTGGAAAATAGGTACAATGTGTGAATAAAACTTCAATCATTATCTATCATCACTTTTTCACAGCATCCACCCATCCATTTGTAAATCATGTATCCAACCATGGCTTGCCACTGATTAAGGTATGTCATTTTATTGGGGGGAAAATTCTCAAAGCTGGTAAGGGATTAGATCTTGCAAAATCCAATTATGGTCATAAAACAAAAAAAATTCAAAAACACGATAAAAAAACAAAAGTCAAAAAAAGCTATAAAACAATAAAAGTCAAAAACACTATAAAACAACAAAAATAAAAAACATGCTAAAACATCATAAAAAAAATAAAATCGTTGGTTTATTCCTTCACTCAAACAATCTAAGATATCAAAATTTTCTTGAACCTCACAACTAGTTCAAGTGAATTTCCCACAACATATCCTTTAGACACAGAAACGGGATATCAATCCAAGTTATCGATGTTGTTTACCCAAAATCAATTCATGCTTTGAGTCATACGATCAAACTATGTGGTCTCTGCATGTACATTGTAGGCAAGGATTTTTAGCCCCTGAGACCCTAGGTCAATCCCCTAAGGTTTCCAACATACTTTATTTCAGCTTTGTCAAAAAATACAAAAAAATCCCCAAAACATTAAAAACATACAAAATCCAAAAAATCATTCACAAAATAGAAAAGGTCAAGCAAACTACAAGCCTCTATGTGTACAACGTAGGAAAGGCTTATCTTTGATGAGCCCTCAAGGCCCTAGGTTAGTCCCCTGAAAACAAAATAAACATCATAAAATTTAGAAAATCAAAAAAATACCCATCCCGTCATCAAAATCCACAATAAACATTTCACCCATAATAAACAAATCATCACAATCATCCTTTGACAAAACAAACAAACAAACAAACAAACAAAGAAAACATCAAAAGATGGAACTTTCAAGAAAAACAATCATATAAGATTTCACTATGAACAGATGGAAACAAGGCCAAAGCATCAATTACCTATCTTTTTGACAAGTCCCAACAACATCCTGAGATTTTCCTTAACAGATCCATTCCTACGATAGACATGATCAACAACAGATAATACCCCCACCCCAAACATATATGGCAAGTGATACTGCAACATTGTTTTATCCTTTTTATGGTCTTATTTTTGTGATTTATCTTATTGACTCATTCCCAGGATCTCTCAAGGATGTCCATAAGGATTTAGATAAGAAGGAATAGAGGAAATTGAGCATCATTTCAATTTGTTGTTTGTAAAAAAAAATTGTAATATTACCATGGCGAATACTTTCTTTATTGAGTATGGAATTTTTATTAGAACGGTTCATGAAGAAGTTACATGTTAGGTGTTTTATACCTCTCTATGTGACTGGTTTGAATTTTTTCATGCATCCCCCCTATACTTTAAAAAATATTTCTATATGTCTAGTATGAGCAATAATACTAAGTGTTTGTAGAGTCAAAGTCCATGCAATGGATACAAAGTCACCTTGGTAATTCATATCCTACTGCATCATACATGTTTGCTACATCAAATAGGATTGTTCAATTCACAAAGTCTCTAAAGCAAAGAAAAAGCAACAAATCAACAACTAACACCATCACAATTCTATCATATCTCTTCTAATTAACATAATAAATCTATCTAGCATCATATTTCTTCTAATTAGCATCACATTTCTATCCATCATCAATATTTCTTTTGATTAACATTCATCTTGCATAAAACATCATTATCATCATATCCAAACTGCATCCAAAAATGTTAGCAATACATATCATGATGATAATAAAACAATAAAAACATAATGTATCATGTATGGGGAGTTCATTCATCATATATTAACATAAACCAAATCATAAAGGAGACAAAGTATGATTCGTTCGTTCACATCAAATTCATACATCAGAAAAGCACAAAAACATTTATAAACATACATCATCATATATCACCATCACATTAACATAAAACAAGGTTGAATCAAAAAAGGTATATCTCATATATATCATTGTCAAAAAAGGGAACATGTCATTAGTACATCATCCACAATGACACAAGTGTGATAGGATAAAAAAATATCATAAAATATATATGAGGTCTCGACTAGACCAATGAATATATATATAACACATGTCTACAAAATGCATCTATGCCATGAAAAAACATGAAGATCAAGTGCCAAAAAATTAAGACCCCGACAGGAAGGACAACTACTATAGACCACCCAAATGATATGGTTGTCTCACATACTGATCACCTGCACCTACACCTGCACCTGCACTGCCGCCGCCATTGCTTGTAGCACTCATCTCCCCAAACCGTGGATGTCGAGAGGCCCTAGGAATAGTAGAATCATATAAGGTTTGATAATAGGTGGACATCTGTAGAAATCGATCTCTCTCAACTTGCATACTATCACACTCTACCTAGAGAGTATCTCTCTCTACTATATGTAACCATACTTGAGCCTCTACAACATGATGTCAGTTGATCTCACTCTCTCGCTCATCCCTCAAAGTGTCTACTAGAGCCTCCATAGCTTGTCAACACACAATCTATGCATCTCTGGTAGTAGTCATCTAAGCTAGTAGCATATCAAAATCCCTAGCTAGTGGAAGAGGAATTTTAACTTGTCACTGACCCTGTGTAGGAGGCATATGCTCATCCTAAATACCCAGTTCCTCATCAGGTCAAGGTAGATCCAACTACTATAAAAGAACCTCAATGCACTGTCACTCCCCACAATGACCTGTAATACCTTCTCTACCCACAATGGGATCACCCCCAGTATCAATGAACATCAAATTCCTATGTTGTTCCCACCACTCATCATAATCATGAGTAGTACTTGGATCTGCCACACCAACTGACCAACCCCAACCAACTAGCGCAAGTTCTCTAAACTTGGCAACCATAATATCTATATCAACTTGGAGACCCCATACATGGACCTCCCAAGTAGTCTAACCAAACCGAACATCATACACATCAGGAACCCATCCTTGTATCTCTCTGAACTGGTAATAGACTCAGTCTAGTAGATAACACTCTATCACAGAAGGCGAATGACCAATCAAAAAATGGGTTTGTTGGCAGTAAACAATATGATCAACACCCTCTTGCCAAACATCACAGCTCATAAAAGGTCTCCACATGAAACTGGGCATCTCATCAAACACACAATACCAATAAGGAAAGTCCCCCTAATGATAAGAATATGTATCATTCAAAGAAAAATCATATATCTTGTCTGGATGAGTCACTGCAATATGCTCCCACACCCAAACATGCAAGAGTGAAACACCTGCAGACATAGACTTCCAACCCCAATACACCACCTCTTGCATATCTTGGTAAATATGAGCGAGCAAAAAAGCACCCCAAGCATATCTTGTCCCATACTCTTGATACATGTACCCCAACCCATAGAAAAATTTCGACCTCACCTATTAGGAACAACTAATCCTGATATCAGACCATAGAGGACAAGAACAATAGGATTTGGGCTATCAGAAAACCCAGATAGATCAACCTCTAACTCGCATACATCTAAGTGTGCAACACCTAAAAAATGTTGCATAACGCAAGAACCTCATCAAACATGATACATAATGATCTCACCATGAATGGGAAGATGAAGTATCCTCCAAACATCCTCAAGAGTAATAGTAGCCTCCCTTGTAGGAAAATGAAAGGAGGATGTCTCAGAGTGCCACCTCTCTAGAAGGCCAATCATCATCATCGTATGAGTCCGAATCGAAGGCATGTAAAAAATATAACGTAATCCCATGGAATCAAGGAAGTCCTACTCCAACACACAAAAATGGGCAATTAGATTGAACAAGTGGTGAGGATGTCTATCTCTCATCATTAGTGCTCTGAGACTCACGTGCAATCATTATAAACCATGATGTTAGGGTTTCACTCTAAACATGTAAAGCAACACAAAACAACATGATAATAATGAAAAATGAAATTTAGGATGACAAACTGACACATGCTAGGGTTTAGAACAAATTCTAAAAGGAAAAACAAAAGGAGAAGTCAAAAGCTAGGTTCTTGAGAAAATGCTTAGCAAATACCAGACAAGGGTGTTGTTTTCAAGAAAGTTTGCAAGTTTAGGTCAAGGGTGAGTAAATAGGGGCACAATTTTAAGTCAACTACATAGTTTTAGGTCAAGGGCACAAAAGCAAGGGCGTATTTCTGGATCAAGTGCAAGGTACTTGATCAATGGCATAGTTTTCAGTCAACTACACAATTTTTAGTAAAGTGCATGAAACATGGGCACATTTTCTAGGCAACTACATAGTTTTAAGACAAATATGAAGTTTTGACAAGGAAAAGGCATGAAAAATGATGTAATTGTGTAGGAATCACAAAAAATGGGCTATTGACTATAAGGAACTTAGTATACACATAAAGAGAATAAAACATGATGAAAGAAAAAAGTGAGAAGGTACATACTGAGCCATCGATGCTTGAAGGCCATCCAAATTCCCGAACAAGCTCAAAACGATGTGGGACACCCTCAAATATTTGCATTGTTCCTCAACAACTGACAACATAGGAAATCCAAAGACAAGAATTAGCAAAAGGATCAAAACACAAATGAGCCAATTTGAAAACTATTTTCCTATATAATACCTCAAGAAAACCCTAATTTCATCTAGGAAACTCTAATTTCACTTAGGGAATCTTCCTACTTCCAAATTAGAAGCTCTGGGAAGCATCAAAATGAGAAATGAAGCACCTATTGATATCAAAATTTAAATTCAATAGTGTCAAGAACCTGACCTCAAAGCTTGAAATTTTTGGTCAACCTCTCGAGGGGGCAGGACAGAGTCCTACCATCATTCCATTGAACATCCAGGTATAGAGGGACATAATTTTTTTCAAAAAAATTGATCTTAAAAATAAAATCTTTGAAACAAAGCAACCAAGACTTTGTATCAAAAAGGGACAAATTGTAGACATGTAAAATTGACATAATACCTATCACACACCCTGAACAAAAATGAACAACATCGAACAACATCAAACAAAATCAAGCAACATCTCATAATGACTCAGAAACATCTCAGAACATCCCGTAACATCTCAAAATGACTCAGAATCATCTCAGAACATCTCTTAACATCTCGTAACATCTCAAAATGACTCGAAATCATCTCGAAAAATCATGTAAAATCTTGAAATGACTCAGAATCATCTCAAAATATATGGGAACATCTCAGAATGACTCAGAATCATCTCAAAACATTCTGTAACATCTCAGAATGACTCAAAATTATCTTAGAACATCCTATAACATCTGAGAATGACTTAGAATTGTCTCAAAACATCTTGTAACATCTCAGAATGACTCATAGTCATTTCGAAACATCCTGTAACAACTCAAAATGACTCAGAATCATCTATGAACATCCCATAACATCTGGAAATCATCACGAAATGACTCGAAACATCTCAAAATCATCTCATAATGTCTTAGAAGATCTCAAAATTGCCCCGCAACATCTTGGAATCATCCTGTAATGTCTCAAAACATTTCAAAATCATCTCACAACATTATGAAACATCACACCATATCAAAAATGACATATGAAAGCTTAATTCCTCTATTAATTGAATAATACATTATTTAATTAATTCACCTTTTCATCATTTTTGATAAATTAAATAAATTTCATTTATTTAATAGTCCTAAAAACCCTAATTCTGCTATTGATTAAATAAAACAAAAATATTTGATCAATTCATGTTTCATCATTTGGACCAATTAAATAAATCACATTTATTTAATAAAGTCCTAATGTTACTTTATTTCATCTCGTTTGATTAAATAACACCAATTATTTAATTACGTCGCTAAATCACCTTATTCCTCTAAGTTGATTAAATTATTAAATCATAATAATTTAATTATGACACTTCCCTCCAAAAATTTGAATAATTAAATGAAACTATTAAAATCAAATCAAACTAATGCAACTTTAGTCAGACTTGATTTGCACGTTCAACTCCAAAAAGGAATTAATTAATTAAATCAATTAATTCATATTCCTCACCGACTTTCTGATTGAGAAAATTATGATTGCTAACTGATCAATCTAATTTGTTAACTAATCAATCTAAATTTCTAACAAAGCAATCTAAGTTGTTAACTAATCAATAAAATTCCTAACTAAGCCATCTAAATCCTGACTGAACAATCTAAAATCCCAATTGATCAATCTAAATCCCTGGTTGGCCAATCTATTTCTCAATCACCCAAATTGTGCAATCAACTTTGCAGAATCTTCTCATTTCTAAATCCTCTCAAGACACTCTAACCGTTGATCTGGATATTCTTCAATACGATCTTGATCGTCCATTTCAAATCTCATTTTCTATATAACAAACCCCTTTCCTCACAAATAAGGATCAAAGAATCAACATAAATTGTGCAACGAAGTGCTATCAAGAACACCATTGATAGAGATTCACCATTTCTTTGATCAACCAACCAAAGCAGTCACTCATTAAGATTTTTCACACAAACTTTGGAGGTTTCGTAGTGATAAGAACAACCCAACATCAGGCAAATACACTCCACTATAGGATGGTAACACTATGTTATTTTGTACATTCAATTATATAATCGTAGATTCATTTATGTATGTTCAAATAGCTTAGTTTCATTTTGTATGTGTAGGTTTAGATCTTAGATTCATATGTTTGATCTTAGTTTAGATTCTTAGATTAGCATTTTTTATCGCACTTTCAGTCTAACATTCTCCCCCTCACACATTGACCTAGCTCTATCAACTGCAATCAATGCATTTTTAGGTCATAAAAAAAGGTTTAATGTGTTATTTCACATACAATTAAGTCATTTGTAATCAGTTATTTAAAGAGTGAAGAGCAAAGTAGAGGCAATTTAAAGAAATTTTTGAAGTGTTGTGTGAAACTCTACCAAAAAAGAGGTCAAAGTTATTTATCATTTCTTCCTTAACCCTAGTTGTAGAAGTGATTCAAGATGTTTACTCCACAAGCAATTGATGTCTTGGAGTGGCCAAGACCTAAGTTTAAGAAACACTTATAAATCAATGGAGACAGACCCTAAAGGATCATTTTTGAGGGTTCCATATGGTGTGATGTACACAGAGGATATGCATATTTACATTCACATAAAAATGGAAGAATATGATCATACAAAGATTATAGAATATTGGGTAAATGAATTGATAGGAAATGATTTTGAATTGAAACCTGAAATTAAAAAATTGATGGAAAATAAATTGGATGTATGGAACAAGTTTCCAAAAAAAATCTATGAGGATGAGTGGGTAAAGTACGTGTTGATCCAAATTCATGATAATTTAATGTGGTTGGATATGAGAGACATGATAAACAAGGAAGAAATTAGGGCTCTTATAGGGTTGTGTTCAAATGGACCCGTTCTAAAAATGAAGGTTGTGAAGAATGAAATGGTGATGAAGGTCAATGGCACAAAATTTGATAAACATACCCTAATAGAGAAGGATATTTATGATATGTCGATAAATTATGCATCAATGATGATCATATATAAGATATTTTATACAAACAAAGAGAACTCTATGTCAGATACTACTATCACACTACTCATCAGATGGTGAAAGAAGGTTTGGTTATTGATTTGTGTGAACTCCTAAGAAAACAATTGATAGAGAATTCGTAAAAGGCCAAGGAATCAAGTTACCCCTCCTAGTACAATACCCTAATTGTATGTTTATTGTTTTACTTTCTTAGATAATTTTTTGGTACAAAGAACATTGTGTAGTTGGAAAATATTCCTATTTCTATTAAAATTAGAGACCACTTGAGAAGGTTGGGGAACCTAGAAACCCAAAATTCTATGTTGTGGGGTTTCTTCAAGACCTTTGAAGGAAAAATGCAAGAGAGAGGAAGGATACCGAAAAAAATTGTTGAGAAATATAAGGATAACATCACTTTCATGGTTAGTAGAGATAATTGCATTGTGGAAGCAGTTGAACCTAGAACTATTTTTATCTTGGAGTTGGGATATGAGGTTATAGTAGAAGAGCTTATTAGTTTTGCAGAAATCATGTTGAGAAAACCTAGAGATCCATTTGTGGTCAAGTTTGAGACTTATACAAAGAAATCCATGTTCAGGTGAACTTGGAAATGAAGAAGAAATATATAGAGAAGAGTTTTTAGAAGATGAAGACTCTGTTGGAGGAGATGGTGAACCCTCCTAAGGGTTCTATAGAGAAAAACAAGCTATATTTATGGCTTCGTAGGGTAATCTAGGTACAAGAAGGCCATTCAGGACCTCTACCACCTGTCCCTCTATTTTTAAGTCCTCTAGGACTAAGCCTACGAAGAGTTAAAAGAAGGATACATCCAATGTCTTTAAGAAAAAAATGTATCCTAAGAGGAGAAGCAAAGAAAAGGACACAAGGGAAAATACATCAGTTGTGAGGATGAGGAAGATATAGAAGAAGAAGCATGATCCAAAAGAAGTCTCAAGCCACTATGGAAGAGACTAGTGCAAAGTGGAAAAAATTTTATATTGTTGATACTGAGAGTGAAGAGGAAGTACAAAAAGGAAAGAAAGCATTTATTTTTCAGAGAAGAGAAAAGAAGTCTGGAGTAGAAGAAAAATATCCTAAAGGAAAGGGTAAGAAGAAAGAAAAGGCCCCTCTAATAAGGGAGCATAGGCCCTTGAAATTTGATGCTTTGTGTAATAGTATTTCATAATTTTGTCTCTTGGAAGAGAGATCTAGAATGTATCTAGAGTCTAATGATGAAGATAAGGAAACCATTGAAGAAGCCATTATTAATTATATGGTAACTTTTGACATTGGCTTAATAAAAAATTTAGGACCAATTTCATAATGACTTGAAAAAAATTTAACTACAAGAAGGCAAGAGGTTATTGGAAAAGATGTGAAGATAAAGGAATTTTCCTTGAAGAATATCGGTTCATCTCTAACACATGAGGACAGATGGAAACTATCTAAATTGTACAGTGGGAAATTTAGAACAAAACAAAGAGTTATCATTTTGATGAGTAGAGATAAATAATATATTGAAAGACTAAAGAATGAAACTCTGTGTAAGGTTGAATAATTTGCATAAGGGTTGAGAGTCCCTTCAAATAGTGAAGAACAAATGCATAATGATTCATCTATCTTGGAAAGCAATGAACCTGATAATGCACAACATGAACATGTGTTTGAGCCTAAGAATAAACAAGAAGACATGGCTACAAATAATACTCCTCTAGTTGTGGAGAATGTTTTTGGTGAAGAAAAGAATAATGATATGTAGGATGCCCTAGAGAAAGAGGAAACTCAAAATGATCAGAATTTTCCTCCTTCAAATATGAAGAAAGATATGGAGCAGAAATAAGAAGAAATCCCAAAGAACTGTGAGGCACAAAAGGATGAAAAATCACCCCATTTGAACAATGAGAAGCTTGTTCAAGAATAAAAGGATGCAAAAGAATGCTTCAGCAGCAAAGATAAGGAGAAAGATAAAGAAGAAAGTGTAAAAATTGTTGGCGAATCCTTTGGAGCCTCTAGAGATTCTTTCAAGGATTTTTTAGATATACAACTACAATTTGAATTGGTGGTGTATTTTTCACAACTCCTACAGATACCCATATAGAAAGGACAAGTTGATATGAGAAAGATCTCTCTCCTGCACAATCTATAGCTTGGTGATGCATTTCGTGCCTCTGCAAGGAAGGAAATACTGCAAACCCACCAAAAGAGTGCATAAATGATTGAAGAAGTTGTTAAGGTGATGCAAGAAGGTATTCCCAATGCAACTATTGATGATTCCTTATCTGGTGTGTAGAATTTTAAATTATTGTTAGATTCTTTCAAAGATTGTTTTTCTAATTTGGAAGAGAAATTAGAAAAAGAAATGGAAAATAAGGTCAATGAGAGGAGATTGAGCAAAGTATCTAATAAGTGTAGAGTTGCACATGGAAATTTTTAAGGCTGAAATATGTACATAAATGCTTGGATGAAGAAAAAAAATTGTTTCAATTTTGTTTAAAATGGCCTAATTCTACAAGGAGCATAAAATACCAAATGGACTCAATAGAGTCACAAATTGCTTAGGCTTCTACTACATTGATCTAGAAAATGATGCAGATAGTGCAACAAGGGAAACAGTAGAGAATTTGCATGGATAATTCTTCCAACTACAAGAATAAAAAAGAGAAAATCATTGTGCAGTATAGCCAACTAAGAGACTTTGTGAGTGCAAAGCTTACATATTTAAATAGAGTGTTAGCAAGTACTGATAAGGTGGTGCAGATGAATTTGGTACCTACTTCTCTGGATGAAGGAGAAGATCTCCTTATTCAATTTTAGAATTAGTGGAGTATACTTTCCTTCACCAAGAAGGATTGGGAGGCACACCTTGGAAAATTAAAGGTGTATAACAAGGTTATTTTACCCTCTAATAGTTGAATGTGTACATTTCTATTTTGTTTATGTGGTTTTTGATTTCTATGTATATATGCAGAAGTTTTGAATAAGTGTCGCAATACTTTTTTTCATGGATAACATTGTTGGGAGGAGCCACTTGATATTTCCTAAAGAAAAGATTGTTGGAGAAGTGTGTTGTATATAAGAGATGTAGTAAGGGGAGTTAATCTTATGTATATATATATGTCTATGTATATATGTATAGTGAGCCCTTTTCCCTTGATGTCAAAGGGAGAGAATAGTAAAGGTGGAGAAGTTTGAGTAGTTTTGAAGAGTGATAGCATGTTGCCATCAATGACAAAGGGGGATATTGTTGAAGACTTGGGTTGTTGGAAATATGAGCATGATGATGTAAAGCTGATGATGATGTATAGTATGGGGATATTGTTTAATGGATATATTGTTGAATATTGATGATAGTGTATAGTGTTTTCATTTATGGCAACCCATTACAGAGATATAATAGTGTTGGTCCAAAGAAGACCTTTTTTTTTGCAAATTTGCCTAAGTCCCAATGTATAGTTTTTCAATGTTCAGTGAACCAACTTTAAGGTCCGCATTGTTCCACTATGAATAATCTAGTCACATGGTTTTGAAGTAATATTGGTGTGTGTTGGAGGTATCTAAATCCAAATATTCAAGCTTTTAAGTCTTCCAAAGTTGAATATAATATTGATAGATTATCAGATCTATAATGGTAGTATTGTTGGTAAAGAGTGTATGTTGGAATGCTCTGCATTCCATCATGGATGAATATTTTTCTATGTGGTTTTGAGGATGTTAGAAGTATGTGTGATACAAGTGGCAAGTTTTTTGGTGGTCCGTGTGTCAAGTTGTGAATGAAAAATTGGTTCATTCAGTAACGAATTCACCAGTTTCGTTATATGGTGTTGACCTAAAGGTTGGGTCATGCAAAGTTGACATATGTAAGGAGTGGATTTATGGGAGTGATTATAGTTCATTTCAACCTATTTTGGAGGTGTACACATTTTGGTTTATTCTGCAAGGTGTGTGTGTTAGTGTTTGGAGCCGACATGGTATGTGGTGCACGATACATCCAATTAGGTCAACCTAATTGATGTTTTGGATAATTTTGATATATATACAAAGTTGACTCATTATTTGAATAACAAGTGAATAGAGTGTATAAAGTGTGTGTGTGAGATCTAGTGTAAAGAAGTGTGAATTATAGTTGTGGTGAAGTATAAAGTGTGTTAAGTCAATTTTTTGAGCTTTAGTGGAACTGTATCTTTGTCATGTTATGGATACATTATTATTAGTTCATTTTGGTAGTGAGTCACCCTTTCTTCTATCTCTTTCTATTATGGGTAGTGAGCCCTTCGGAAACAAGCTATTCTCTTTTCTAGATAGTGAGTCCTTGGACAATGAGTCCACCTTTTTGTATCAAAAATTCTAACTAGTTATAATAAATTATGATCTAATCCTCACCATGTTTTTTCACTTTCAAGGGTTTTCCACATAAATCTGGTTTTCTTGTGGTCTTTGATGTGATGCATGATTTAGATGTTCCTTTCATTTACTGCAATTTTAATGTGATACATTGGATGAATGTTTTATTTGACAAAGTAAATGGGTTATAGTGAATATTGATTCACCCCCCCTCAATATTTTGGGTGTTCAACACTATTTAGCCATTTGAAGTTTATTATAGTCAATTTTCTGCAAGGGCTTATTAAGCTACAACTTTTATTAAAATTTAAATTATGCATTGCAGTTAAAATTGTTCTTTACTTTCTACTCTTCTTCTATATTTTCTATTTCCCCTTTGATGGGACTTTTATTGAAACTTTGGCTTGAGGCTTTCTTATTGTTGCAAACTATTGGAAAGTGTGGTATATTGTGACTTTTGTAATTTTTCATATCTATTATGGTTCCTTGGTAGTTTGTATAGGGGATTAGATGCATTAGATAATTATTTTGTGAGAATAGGGGATGCAAATAGGACGTTCATAATCTGTTCCCCCTAGATCTTTGTGAGTGATTAATTTTGTACCTTCCATTTGGAGGCTAAAACTCTTAAAAAAACAAGGGAAAGATACTAGGAAATTTAAGAAGAGGTCCTAGAGAGGGCCTTGAGACCATCATTCCTAATGATATTCATGGTAATATGGGGTTGGTAATATCTGGTTTCCTTTGGATAAATGATTATACAATTCTATGACCACAATTATTGACATAATGTCTTTTCATTGGCACAAGATTCTAGATTATATGATCTACAATTATATGGATTCTTCATTGATTAGAGGTATTTGGAATATTTCATCCTTGTAAACCCCATTGTGTGAGCCTTTTGTCATTTGTGTGGCATTGATCTCATTGTATGTGTTTTGTAAGTAGTGGATGTGATGTGGAATAATTGTGATCCATGTGATGAAGGATTTGTGACTAATAAAGAAGAATTAATGTGTTTCTTAGACATGATAGAATATGAGATATTGATTGTAGATAAGCAGAATATTTTTATAATGATTCAGTTAATTGATGCCAAAATTTGAGTGATTACTATTGATGGTTGAGATTATGTTAGAGGGTAAAATAATTTGAGTGATTATTTTAGTTCTTGTATGGGATTATCATGCTAATCAAATAGGAACTATGTGGTTAATGTTGGCATCTAGTATTATGCCTTAGATGAATAAAATGTTCTATTGTAGGATCTTTATTTCCAATTATAATATAGGAGCATCCAATGGTGTAAGGGAAATATTGCATCACCCTAAAAAAGTATTTTTCCTTGCTTTCTTTAGTTGTTTTGGGTCACATCATGACACTTTAAGGGTGTAAAATAGTCATAGATCCAAAAAGGCCAAAAACTCACCTATTATTTTTAACAAGTCGACCGAAATAGACACGTATGGACCTAAAAATTTACCCCAAGGAGAAAAATTTAAAAATTAATCTAGTGGTGAAAGAATCATCTCGATATCTTGTAACACTTGAGAGATATTAAAGTTTTCAGCTCGAGAAATTCCTCCAATAAAGTTTCAAAATCAAATTTTAAGTCCTTATAAACCTCATAAAATCTTGATAAGTGGATTAAATGATCATTTTTATGTTGTATATCTTTTCATGATCTTTCCAACAATATATTATGATAGGGAATTAGACACTTGAGTCAAAATTTATGGCTCCGAGAAGTTGTGCCACCAAAATTTAAATTTTAAATAAAATATCTTCATGGGTGGGAAAATGAATGGTTGAACTTTGGGTGCCAAAACAAAAGGGGGAGTTACAATTTCCAAAACATTCTAAATAAATTATTGATGAAAAATTAAGGGTTGATCGAAGGTTACAAGAGGTAGAACCATTAATACAGGTTGTGGCTTTAAATTATAGAATTTTCTTAGAGAGTTGATTGTATTTGTATGAGACAAGCCCACGTGGTTGTAGAATTGTAATTTTTAATTTTTAAATTTTATTCTTTGAAAAACATTGAAAGTGGGTTGCTTTAATTCATGTATTTTTTGTGTTAATATATGTTATGTTGTTTGTGGGTGTCAATTGGAGTAGCCCTTCATCAAATTATTATTCTTTTTCACTTGTGAGAAAATTATTTACTTTTTTCATATAATGTAAGATAAATTATTTCATCAAAACTACTGAATAATAGCTTTACCTTCAACAAATTTACATATTACCATGTTTGGGTTATGTCCTTGAACCTTAGTGACTTCCAAGGGAAATTTTAAGCTAAGGGGAGGGGGATGTAAGGCCCCACCTTGTGTGACCAATACAACTCTATTTTCCTTATTTCACTCCATTAATTGTTAGTTAGATAGATCAAAGTGTTAAATAAAGTGACTATGTGTTGCCATGTGGAGGACATTATTGGTCACATTGGTAAACCTTATGGAAATTATCTATCTCTATCTCTCTCTAAATATCATAATGTGAATATAATTATATAGGAAATGAAAGTGAACATTGTTTTATGAATCGTCTCCAAAAGGGGAATAATAACTGCTAAATCTCATTTCAAACTTTATATTTCAATATCTTTACCTAATGTAAATGACTATATTATGCACATGTAACTTATTAAATATGTCTTAGAAAATATAAGGTATCATTATTAGAAAAGTAACTATCTAGTTAAGTTAATATTTAATGTGCAATTACGAAGTTGGTTTTGATTCAAGAGTTATCTTATAATAAATTAAATTGAGTTAACCTAGATTTTTTTTTAATCTTATATCTAGATGGGTTACTAATGTGTCTAGTGTTCCCTATGGTGGAGGTTATTCATATAATGGAATAGGTTCATTGATACCTTATGATTTTTTTATGGTATGAATGAACAATAATAGTCAGGTTTGTTGCACAAATGGTTGTTGTTGCACCAAAATATTGACCTATTAATGCCTGATACAACCACAAGAGTTAACGAATCCATAGAGGTGGTTAAGCCATGTCATGAACCTGAGAAATACATTGCATAACTCAAGGATACCAAGGGTGCACACCTTGCAACAATCCCTCCAATGCAAGTGAGGGGTTCAAACTTGTGACCCAAGCTCTGATACCAATTTTTGTATAGATTATTTATGTTGCACCAAAAGATTGACCTATTAATGCTCACTACAACCACTAGAGTTAATGAATCCACAGGAGGAATTTAAGACATGTCACGAACCTGAGTGCTAAGTTGTACAACACAAGGATACCAAGGGTGCACACCTTGCAACAAGGTGTGCATGAAGGTATCCCTAGCCAAACTAAAGGTGAATTTGGTTGGTTGGTAAATCCAACTTTGATGGTTTCAATCTCCTTAAGATAATACTAAAAACAATATATTGCATAAGACATTAGCTAGGTAAATTAATTAAAAATATTAACTATGTTAGATGCACAAGACAACTGAGAGGTGGGGTGAATCAATTGTATATTAAAACATCAAAACCCTCATTAACATTCAAATTTTTATTAGCCCTTAAACCCTTAACAACCATTAAACCCTTATCATGCATTCGAATAATGTAAACATATGAAATAATATTGTAAACACATCCAAACATATAGAACACAAAATTTATGAGGAAAACCTAAGAAGGTAAAAACCATGGTGATGATTAGCACATAATATAAAGTAATAGCAACATCAAATACAATAGACTCACTATCGGAGGGCTCACTGCCCAAAAGAAAGAAGGGATCATTTCCAAAGGACTCATTGTCTAGAAGAAAGAAGATAGAAGAAGGGGTGGCTCACTACCAATTTTAATTTCTAACAATGCATCTCTCTTATGCTGAAGATATAGTTCCACTGAAGCACAAACAACTCATTCAACAAACTAAAATGTAGACACCTTCTGCTCACTGCAAATGGGAGTCATAGGCATTAAATCTCACATTCATATCACCACACTTGATCACTTTCACATATTTTTCATCACAAAAACTCTCTTCTTAATCCATAAACAAAATCACCTTGTATTTGTACAATGCGTGACCTAATAAAATCTCATTTAGGTTAGCCTTAATGAAAGGTATGCAACTCAACCATGCAACATCAAATAGGGTGGTTCCAAATACTTCCAAGGTATAAAGAAGTGAATTTATACCATTCCACAACTTTAAAATGACCCAAATCTACACCAAAACACTTCTAAAAACTTCCACAAACAAAAATCATCCACCACAATGAGTGCTAGCACTCCAAGTCAGACAAACCTTCACTAACACTAACAAGTGACTCCAAAAAAAACCTATCCAAGTTTGGAAAAATCTCATAGACCACACTATAATATTCCAAAACATCTCAAAATATTCCACATCATCAAAATATTAACCACTAATATTGCAACCACCTAAAACTTAAGAACACCTTCATTTTGTGTAGCTATACACATTGGAACAAACATCCAACACACAAAACAACTTGTGCAACACCACAACACCTAAAAATTAAATGGAAGGTAGATATAGTCAATATAAGCACATTATTGGATCCACAAGACAATAGCCTTCACTATGGAGAAATGCAGAGCAATCTCATTTCTCGCAAACACCCTTTTATACAAGACAAACATAGTGGAAAACACATCTTCTAATGCAGAATGATCCAAAACCTAAAAATCTAGATATAAAACCTTTGAACACCTCTGATCATCACATCCAAACTGCATGGGCATATCTTCAATCATGCATAAATGTGGAGCATAACAATGAACAACACTTTTTCACATTGAACTCTCTCTTATTCAAATTTTCTCAAAAGCACTTGGAAACCAAGTGAAGCAAATTCATTAGTAACATTACTTATCACTTGCATCAATGAAAATATTGATGATATAACCACACAAAAAAATCAATGCTCTCCAACATCAACAATCTCCCCCAACACAGTTCATAGACCAACAACCTCTGCAACTATACTGAAGTAAGACATCAATGAAAAAATGAGTACAATGTGTCGAAACCAATACCAACAACTCGAGGCATGAAATAATCAACATCATTAGTATTCAAACACTCTCTTCATACAAGGGGTTGACATCAATGACAACTCACAAAAATCTCAAGCTTCCAATAATATCCCCCTTTGTCATTGATGGCAACATCGTTTCTAAAAAACTATCAACAACAAAAGTATACCAACAAATATACAACAAGTAGTACTCCCCCTAACCAGGGAAACTCTTTACTCTTCATACTCACATTCTCTTGCTCTTGAATGCTCTCTCCTATAGTAATTTTTTAAACTATGGTTTTTCAACCACTCTAACTTTCTCCCCCTTTGACATCGATGGAAAATGGCCATGGAGTCATTCAAATCTCTTTCTCCCCCCTTTGACATCAATGGAAAAGGGCCATAGACTCATCCAAATCTCTTGCTCACCCCCTTTGACAATATTCAAAGGGAAACACTTGCATCTCTCACACATCACATGCAAGCAACCACACACTCTCTTTAGTGCACTTATTTTTCTACACTCTCTTCATAGACTTCTTCTCTTGCAACATTTAATCTCTCTCCTCATTTTTTCCTTTTCTTTTTATAAAATACTTCCTAATAAACTGAACCAACTAGTAACCACTACTACCTACTCCCCCTAAGAGGTAGCCTTCATCAGTGTGGAACACAAGAATAAATCTTGAATAGATCTATCAAACTGATGCACACTCTTATGAATCTAGTTGAAATAAGGAGGGGGAGTAACCCCTAACTTCTATCGAAGATACTCAAAAAGTAACTTTAGGAAGAGCCTTCATGAAAATATATGCAACTTGATCCTTTGTAGGAGCATACTCTAGCTTCACTTCATTTTTGCAACCTTCTCTCTCAAGAAGTGATATCAGATTGATATATGTTTCCTTCTTGAATGTATCACCAAATTATTTGATATATTTATTGCACTTATATTGTCACATAGGATAGAAATTCATCATATGATATTTTGATATCCTTCAATGTTTGCTTCATCCACAAAACCTATGTGCAACAATATGCTATTGCAATGTACTCCACCTTTGTAGTAGTTAATGACACTAAATCCTACTTCTTACTCAACCATGAAACCAATCTACTTCAAAGAAAGAAAGAACCTCCACTTGTACTTCTTCTATCATCCACACAACCTGCCTAATTTGCATGAGTATAAGCACTTATAGATAAATCAGTATCCTTTGGATAACATAAACCATAGCTTGAAGTGTCCTACAAATATCTAAATATCCTCTTTACTACTATCACATGTGATTCTCTAAGATCATCTTGGAATCTGGCCATAAGAAAAAATTTATGCATGATATCCATTCTAGTAGCAATTAGATATAGAATTACACCAATCGTTGATTTGTACTTGATCTAATAAGTCTTAAGAGAATCATCTTTTTTTCTCAACTTGCAACCAATAACCATAGGAGTACATAGTGGTTTAGAGCCTTCCATTCCAAACTTCTTCGAGATTTCCTAAAAATGAATATTCCTTTTTCTATCTGACTAATTTTTAGCCCAAGGAAGAAATTCATCTCCCCAAACATAGACATCTCAAACTCTTTATACATCTCTTTTGTAAATTTCTTGCACATACCTTCATTTCCTCTAAATATTATGTCATCTACATATACTACCACAATCAAGATTTATTCTCCTTCAACTTTGAAATATAGATTTCTATTTGTAGTACCTTTATTTAATCCTTGCTACAAGTACCTATCTATTCTTGCATACCAAGCTCTAGGAGCTTGCTTGAGACCATACAATTCCTTCTTCAATTTTTAAACCATATTAGGATCATTTGATAACTAAAATCCTTTTGATTGTTCAATGTATACCTCTTCTACCAATTCACCATTCAAGAATGTAGACTTCACATCCATCTGATAAACCTTGAAATCCTTATGTTCTAAAAAGGCCAAAAACATCCTAATGGCCTTAATTCTTGTCGTCGAAGAAATTTTTTGCTCAAAATCTATTCCTTCCACTTGTTAGTATCCCTTACACACAAGTCTAGCCTTATTTCTGACTTCTCCATTCTTATTCAACTTGTTTCAAAATATCCATTTAGTTCCTATTACATTCTTTTTTGTTGATCTTGGGACTAATTCACAAGTTTGATTCTTCTCAATCTACATCAATTCTTCTTCCATAGATTTGGTCCAATTCTCATCCTTACATGCTTCAATCATTTTCTTAGGTTCTACTTTGGAAAGTAGACACACATTTACCTGTTCTTCTATCATAGTAGCTTTTCTTATCATCAACATGACTCTTCTCTTATCACCAATGATCTAATCTTCAAAACAATTATTTTTCACATACTTAGGAGTCTTAGGAATTCTTTCTATAGCTTCTTCATCTTCAACCTACATCTCTTTCTCTTTTTCTTCTTCTTTATAAGAAGACTCATCAAACTCATATCCTTCTATTAGTATTGATATTTTATGTGGTTCTTAATCTACTTTGATAATTGCACTTTCAAATATCTTCTTCAACCTCTTCTTGTAGCACCAGTAAGGCTTTCTTCTTGTAGAATATACAAGGAATATTCCTTCATCTGACCTTACATCAAACTTTCCCAATTTTTCTTCATCTCTTTTGATATAACATTTTCTTCCAAATACTCTAAAATATTTGACAGTAGGATTTCTTCCATGCCATATTTCATAGGGAGTCTTTAAACTATTTACTCTTTCTTGTACTCTATTGAATATGTATACTATAGTATGAATAGATTCCCTCTAATAGACATCTAGTAGATTTTATTCCTTCATCATTTTACTTATTGTTTCTTGAAATTTCCTACTCTTTCTTTCCATGAATCCATTCTACTCAGAAGTTTTAGGGGCTACCAAATTCCTCTTTATTCCATGATCTTCACAAAAAAAATTAAACTCATTGGAGGTGAATTCTTCACCTTTATTATATCTTAATAACTTGATTTTCATATCCATTTCATTCTCAAGCATAGCTTTAAATTATTTAAACTTGTCTAGAGATTCTTATTTTTCTCTAAGAAAAGTTAACCAAGTCATTCTACAGTAATCATCAATCAAAAACATGAAATACCCATCACCTTGAAAGATTCCTATTATTTTAGGTCCACATAGGTTTGTATGCACCAACTCCAAAGGTCCTATGGTAGAATAATCTTTGATATTGAACCCCTTTCTTATTTTCTTCCAAACCTAACATTCCTCGCAAACTGCATTGATAGGCTTTGTAATTCTTGGAAAATATCTCATAGCTTGAGTAGAGTTGATCCTCACAAGACTATCAAAATTGATGTGACACATTATTTTGCGCCATAGCCAAATTTCATTAATTTGAGTCATAAAACACTTAATATTAGCACCTTTGAGAGAGTAAACATTCCCATTTGTCCTTGTTCTTGTATCAAATAGAGTTCTAGAGATTCCATTTTTAGTTTCACAACCACCAACCTGAAATACAAGATTATATCCTTTTCTACACATTTGTCCTACACTTAGAATATTATGTCAGAGACCCTTGACATTAAAAACATCATCTATATTACGGTTGTCATAAAAAATAATTGAGCCTTTTCCACATATGTTAGTAGATGTATCATCACCAAACTTAATAAGACCACCTTCAAACTTCTCAAGTGTAGAAAACTTATCACCTATCATATGATTTGAGCATCCATTATCAATTATCCAGTGATTTTTCTCCTCTCTGGCATAAAAAGAAGTCACAATAGTTCCTTTCTATTGTGACCTATTTCCAGAGAAGTTTCCTTCATACATCTTTCAAAGTTAGTAGAATTAGTTCGAACATTTAGATCCATGAAAAAAAAATAATTATTTGCATCATCTAGGTAGTTAGATTCATCATCAGATATGCTAGCATCTTCTTTGACAAAATAACTTCTCTTGACATATTTACCTTTGTTATCCTTATATTTTTCATTTGAAACTTTGGTTGGACATATTGAAGCATAATAACCTATCTTTCCACAAATGAAACATTTGAAAGGTAACTTACCTTTGTATTTTCTAGTCCCCTTTTTTAGTCTCCTAAAAAAATTTGCTTCTATCTCATCAAGATCATTCAAATCTGATCCATCATCTTTCTCTATTTTTCTAGCTTTAAAAGCAAACTATTTTCTTGAGTAATTTTGACAAAACTCTCTCAATTAAAAAGTAGTTAAATTACTAAACAACTAATCTGTAAATACTAATCTAAATCCTAAAATTCTTCAATAGCATAAACTTTATGACTATAATATTTAGGAAGAGTTCTTAATACCTTCTTTATCACCTCGTCTACCGGTAAATTTCCACCAAGGCCATTGATGGAATTGAAAACATCATCCAATCTATGCATGTAGCCTACAATATCTTCATCCTCTGACATTCTTAGGGTTTCAAACTTAGTCTTCAAATTTTGGATCTTTGCTTGCTTGACCTTATCATATCCTTCATAGAAGTTTTCTAGCTTCTTTTAGATTTCTTTAGTAGATTTGTAGCTCATAACCTTCACAAGTTCTGAATTAGCAAGACCACTCAAAAGAGAATTCCTTGCTTTTCCCTTGTTCTCATATACCTTTATCTCATATTCAATTGATGTTCCATTAGTAGGCATGGTATATCCATCTTCAATTGAATTCCAAACTCCAAACACTAGGGAAACAAGGAAACCTTCCATCCTAGTTTTCCAAAATGCATAATTTATCCCATCAAACAAGGGAGCCTCCTTCCTATGTTCCATCTATATCTACCTCAAGTGGTTAAGCTTCTTCCAAGGAAATTTTCTCTAATACAATTTTTTATATGCATAAGACAACTGAAAGGGGGGTGAATCGGTTGTATATTAAAACATCAAAACCCTCATTAACATTCAGATATGTATTAGCCCTTAAACCTTTAATGACCATTAAACCCATATCATGCATTAGAAGAATTTAAACATATGAAACAATAATGAAAACACATCCAAACACATAAGAACACCAGGTTTACATGGAAAATCTAAGAAGCAAAAAAAAATGGTGAGGATTAGCTCAAAATATAAATTAATAGCAACATTGAATAAAAAAGGCTCACTACCCAAAAGAAAGAAGGGCTCACTTCCAAAGGACTCAATTTATAGAAGAAATAAGATAGAAGAAGGGTTGGATCACTACCAATTTGAACTCCTAATAATGAATATCTCTTATGCAAAAGATACAATTCCACTGAAGCACAAACAACTCATTCAACAAACTAAAATGTAGACACCTTCTGCTCACTACATCTAGGAGTCATAGGCATTAAATATCGCACTCAGATCACCACACTTGATCACTTTCACATATTTCACATCACACACTCTCTCTACTTAATTCATACACCAAATCACCTTCTATTTATACCATTCATAACCTAAAAAAATCTCAATTAGGTCAGCCTTAAGGAAACGTATGCACCTTAACTATGAAACATCAATAGGTCAGAACCATAAACTTCCAATGTATAAATAAGTGAAGGTATACCATGCCACAACTTAAATGGAGACCAAATCTACATTGAAACACTTTTCAACACTTCCACAAACAAAAATCATCCACCGCAATTAGCGCTAGCATACTAAGTCGGCCAAACCTGCACTAACCCTAACAAGTGACTCCAAACACACCTCTCCAGGTTTGGAAACATATCATAGACCACACAAAAACATTCAAAAACATCTCAAAATATTACACATCATATGAATATTCATCACTACTACTACAACCACCTAAAACTTAAGAACACCTTCTTTATCTGCAACCAAACACACTGACACAGACATCCAACACACCAAACAACCTTGCAGAGCACCAAAACACTTGAAACTTCAAGGGAAGGTAGATAAAATAAATATAAGAACATTCCCATTTCATCTCTCCAAGACATCTAGTTTTACTAGACAAACATACTATCAAACACATATTCTATTGTAGAATGATCTAAAACCTAAAAATCTAGATATAACACCTGTAAACACCTTTTATCATCACATCCAAGTCACATGGGAATTTATTCAATCATGAATAAATGTGGAGCATAACACTAAACACCACTCCATCACATTGAACTCTCTCTTATTCAAATTTTCTTAAAAGCACTTGGAAACCAAGTGAACCAACTTCATTAGAAAAATTAATTATCACATATATCAATGAAAACATTGATGACAACATCACAACATCATGCAATGCTCTCCAAAATCAACAATATCCCCCAAAACAAGTCATACCAACAACCTCTGCAGCTATACTGAAGTAAGACATCAATGACAACACCAATACATTGTGTTGACACAAATACCAACAACTCCATGCTTGACATCATCAACACCATAAGTATTCCAACACTCTCTTCATAAAAGGGGTTGACATCAATGACAACACCCAAACATGAAAAACTCACAAACAACTCAAGCTTCCAACAAACTAGAAAATAATGTGACTAATTATTATGGTCTAACTATGCTTGTGTATTGGATAGAATTGTGGTGGATTATGTGCAACGATAAATCATGCCAATGAGAAAGGGGGAATCATCTAAACCTTAATATTGTGTTGTGAAGTTCTAATTTTGAATCCTATGATCTAGAAAGTATTTGCAGTTTAATGTTAATGTGTAATTGTGTTTTATGGGGTTAATTCTTGTGAGTTATGTGTAAATTATGTTTTTATGGGTGTTTAATTATTGATTCATGTGATTAGGTGTGTAAGTGAGTTGAGGAGATAAGAACCATTTTTTGAGTTTTAAAATTTTATATTTTTATTTGAGTGGGTCTTCAAGTGGTGTTGAATGGTCAATTCTATTGCTTGTTGGGAAAAAATAAACCCTTATGGTCTATACCTATGGGAAGGGGGATTATTGAACATGTGATATTGTCCTTTAGCCATGGTTTGACACTTCAAAATACCTCATGAATAAGTGTCACGAGTTTTGAATACTTTAGGTGGAAGGATTGATTTGTCCACCAAAACTCATTTATGAGTGAAGACTTTGGGGATGGAGTTTCCAAGTGCACTTCCCTCCTCTTTATGATGTTGAAGAATTTTTTGGTTGGAGTGGAGGACACTCCTTACCTTCCCATCTCCCAAAAATCCTCGCATGTGTGAGCTCTTGTGGGGATATGTTCTTGAGGGATGAATGAGAGAGTGACAAGTGCCACTCCCTTATTCAAAGAATTCAAATTATATATTCTTATTTAGCCTCCCATTTGAGAAGTTTGAGAGGGACTCATTTCATTTTTTATTTTATTTTTGAGTTTGAGAGAGAGGTGAGTTGGGAGAAAGATGAGCTCTTGCATTGGAGTTCGTGTTCAAGATATCATGGTTATGGAGGAAAAAGAAGACTCATCCCTACAAATTTATGTAGAGAGATAAGCCTTCCATTCACTCTTCTCATGTTGTGTTATTTTTTCTTTTGAATCTTGTATATTTATGTTTTGAATGTTGAAAATATTTAATTTGGTTATTAGGTTGTGTTAAAGGAAATATGAATTATGGAAATACATTAGTGTGTTTTATTTTAAAATAGGTTAAAGTGGTTTTAGTAAATGTTGTATTCCCCTGAAAACATTGGGTATAAGGTTGTTCTACTTTCTTAGAAGAATAGTGAGAACCCTATGAAGCTTGATGATTCCATTTATGGTAGGGTGGAGAGCAAGTTTTATTCATTTGTATGATACTCACCATGTAATCTTACCTTCATATTTAAAGAACTATTGGAACTATGGACACCTTAATTTCATCTTGAATGAGTTTATTTTAAAATTATAAATATATATGATAATATTTTTATTTTTTAAGAAAAAGTGGCAAGCCACTATAGATGTATTAATATTAAAATATAGATATTAAAAAACCCTTGTTTAGGCGAGCATACCAGCGAGAAAGAACTAGGAAGAAAACCCTCGATTATAGCTTAAGTAAGTACATAAGATTCCTAATTGTGTTCCATGACTGAATCTTCCCTAATAATGACCTATTTACATTGACAGACAACATACCCCTTTTACATTTTATAAAAACAACCCTTTGAAATTTACAAAATATAGACCCATCACCATTTGAGCATCAAATCCCCTTAAGTAACCCTTTACATTGTCAAAAGACAACCCAATTACATGACCAAAATACAAACCCTTTTTCATACGACACCCTATAATTTATCACTTGAAACTCCTTAAGCTCCATTAACCTATAGTTTACTAGAGACATCACTCTATTATGTAAATCCACTGAATTTCCGATGAGTGAAAAAGTAACAAGTCAAGTTGTGTTTAAAGGTGAGTTTTCCATGCTTCTCACTTGAATGTCTATTGTACAACTCAACTTGTCAACGAAATCAATTTTTTTCAACCATGGTCCACCTTCAAGACCATCGACATGACCAACACTATCGACTAGAGACTGGAAAGTCCCATGACCTTTAGTTCAAATGCAGTTTGAAACACCTCATCAGTAGGAGTCACACTGATGAACAACTAGAACAGACTCATCAACAAAAAAACATGCAATAGAAAAATTTCAAAATGTCACTTCCTTTGAAACTTCCATTCAATCGAGCTAGTGATCAATTCATTCCCTGTACAAAATGGTTTGGATCACCAATTTCTCCTGTTGATCAACTATCAACCAGCACAATCAACACACACCTCAGTAGTCAGATAGGTCAGTGTTCATTCCACTAACACCATCAGGATGATAAATTATCTCAGAGGAAGTCTCCAAAGCTCCTCCAATAGTTCATGTTTCATCGATGAGAATTCTCTTTGTTCATCTCATCGGGAAGACTTACCTCAATCGTAATCCATGGTCATACATCTTACTTCGGATCCACTTCGAGAAACCAACCTGATAGACCATGTCCGACCAAAAAATAATCTTTGACAAGACTCACCTTGATCCCAAACTATTGACCGGACTTTAACCATCGCATGGAGAACTTAAGGCTGGGCCAAAGTCATTTTTCATACCGACGAAGAACCATTGGTAAGACTTACGCCAACCATACCCCATCGGTTGACCTTCTACTATCAATCCAATCTTCCCAAGTCTAACCAGAGACCAAATTTAGCCCGACAAACTGCTCATCATCCAGAGTCTCCCCAATGGAACTCTTCGTCCAGACTTCTATCTTCGACACCATCGGCATGACCAACATTATCAATGAGAGATTGGAAAGTCCCATCGAATTCCCAAGTCACCTCGATGTCCCAAAAGAACCATCATGACCATGAGCATTAACAAGAGTCTCACCAACATCAACCAAACAACCTTGTCGACAAGACAACAAGCATCAGAGATAGTCCAAAAATTTTCACCGAGGACCCAAATTATCTTGATGACCTTTAGTTCAAATGCAGTTTGAAACACCTCATCGACATGAATCACACCAATTTTCAACTAGAACAGACTCATCAGCAAAACAACGTTCATCAGAAGAAGTTCAAAATGTCTCATCAAAGTTCCATGTCTCCCCGATGACCCAAGTTGGATGACCATTCCTCAGATCAGCAAGAGTCACACCGATGATCAATAGCCATCGGCGAGACCACCAAAATTGATATAACATTCTCAAGACCAACCAAAGGCCAATGTTACCCCGATGCCACTAAGATCAGTAAGACTCTCCCCGATGAAACATAATAGCTAGACTTCTAAATTCGATGAGAGATAGAGAAATTGCACCGATAATACAAGGTCACATCGACAAATTCCTTCAAATTCACTTTAGCAAGATCAGTCACTTGTCACACCGATCCGATCACTCTGAACCTTTAGAAACAAAATGCTCTTCGACAAAACATTTGACACAATTTCTTGAGAAAAAGGATCTTTCAAGGATGACACACATGGAGAGTCTCAAAATTTAAAACAAATTTAGCATTGTGCATTACAAACAAATCTTTAGACTTAATCTAAGCATGTTGCCCTTGTAAAATCTGATGAATGCTTCTTATTAAATGTTCCCTGTCAAAGTTCTCTAGCTCGAAAGTGTGGAGAATGTACCTTTGTGCCACATTAAACTTGTTATACAACATGAGTTTGAATTTCCAATTGAGAACCCTGCACTTAATATGATATGACATTAATAGCACATGGATTTTATTTAAGCATGTTTGTTGCAAATGTTCAACATATGCATACATTAGAAAAATTTACTTTTTTCCTTTCACTATGCAAAGATAGCTTTAAATATCTATCTACGCATCCTTAGCATCTTGCTTTATCTACGCATACTTTGCATCTTGCTTTATTAGTTCAAGCAATTGAGGGAAATCATTTAAAGCCCTCAAATCATTAGTTTCCCTAATATTTTTTTAATAACTTCCTAAACGTACAAAGAATCCTGCTACCCTATTCCCTTTTCTGTAAGTGTGCGAAATGACTGAAGATTCAATTTTATCTAATAATGTCCAAGCTTTATTTAGCACATAGCTTAAACTCTAGTTGTGAACTTTCCTTTCCCTAAATGCATTGATGATTATCAATGAGTTCCCTTCTATGTGGAGCTTTGAAAACCCCAGTTGGATTGCCAATTCCAAAATTAATAACAAATCTTGAGCTTTTGTGCAATTGTTTGTTCCATTTTATAAATGAAAAGAAGAGGCTGCCAATACTACCCCTGATGCATTTTTGATGCAGATTCCTGCTCCTGAGGAGCCTGGGTTACCTTTATATTCCCCGTCGAAATTTAATTTTACTAAATCCCTTTGATGTGGGAGCCATTTCAGTGATGCTCTATCTACCTTTGTGATGCTATTTTTGAACAAGTTTCATCAAAAGGCAGTTTGATGTCTTTCTAATTTTTCAAAACAAAATTATCCCAATTTGTAAAAGGTGAATTAATGAATTTCTCTTTCTGGACACATGAGTTAACCCCCTCTGATATTTCCTTTTCTATCTTCATAAAAACCAACTCGATTGGATATTTTGTTTTCCTGAAAATTCTCATGTTTCCTTCCCACCAGAGGTTCCATATTACAAGTGTCGGGATGATAAGCCAAATGCATGCGAAAAATGAAGAGTGATACAAAACCGGCCAAGCTTGGAAGAGGTCCCAAATGGAGTTTGGTAGGGGAGTGTAGAGATTTAACTTATTTTTAATAAACTTCCAACGTTGATTGGAAAAAATACACTGCACAAATAAATGATTTGTTGTTTCTAATTCCACTTCACATAATGGACACTTGAAAGGATCAACAATCTTCAATTTTACAAGATGATCACTAGTTAAAATTATTTTCTATAGGGCAAGCCATGCAAAGCTTCCCACTTTTGGAAGGACTTTATTATTCCAACAAAAGGAAAATGAACATTGAGGTTCAATAGAATATTTATATTGTGCTAATACTGCATATCCTTCCTTTAGGAAGTATGAGCCTACTTTTGATGTTTCCCATAATATTTTATCTAGTTTTGAAGATAAGTAGAATTTTCTTTCCTTCATGCTCGTATGGAATAGATCAGACTGTTGAGTGCTTAATAAACTACTTAAGGGACTTTTCCACATTACTTTAACCGTCAGAGGGATTGATGAATGAATATAATCTAGAAAATTTTCACCCCAAGCTTGAGATAAAATTGATCTTACCTCTTGAAGATCCTGATTTGTTGATAATAGAGGCTTCCCATTCCATGAATCTACCCAAAAATTTACACTTCACCCATCATTTACCTCCCAAAATGAAAATTTTGTGATGCGGCTTTTGTTGTTTGTGATGAAGTTCCAAATGGCAAACCCCTTTGGGGGGTCTGTCACTATAAGTATTCTTGTTGTACTTTCATTATCTAAATATTTGTCTTGCAATATTTTTTACCATTTGGCATCTAGATTAGTGTACATTTTCCATGAAAGTTTGGCCCCAAATGCTTTGTTTTTCCAATTGAGATTTTGAATACTTGCCCCACCTTGTTTCTTTCCTTTTGTCAAGCCTTCTAAGGAGATTAGGGGTATCTTTTTCCATTCATCAATATTGTATTTCCAGAGAAAGGATCTTATTATCTTCTCTATTTAAGAGATAATAGAGGTAGGAGCTTTAAGGACCACTAAGAAGTAGTTAGGAATTGAAGATAAAACTGATTTGATTACGAAAATTCTTCCTGAAAGTGACAACCACCTAGCTTTCCAGATTAGAATTCTTGACTTAAGTCTATCAATAACCTTATCCTAGTAGAAAACTTGATTTGACTCTTTGAAGAAAGGGATCCCCAAGTAGGAACAAGGCAGTTCCACTTCCTAAAAGCCTAATATTTTGTCTATTTTCTTTTTCAAATCATCAGGAGTATTTAAGATATAAAATTTTAATTTTGCAACATTTATCTTCTACCTGAAAGCTAATGAATATTTATCAAGGACTTCTTTAAATTTCTTAGCTTCAAATAATGATGAATTGTTAAATAATAGAGTATCATCAGCAAACATAGAATGAGTTAGTGATATTCTTGAATTTGGTATTTGCACACCTTGCCATAGTTTCTGATTATTACTTAAAAGGATGTATTTTTTTAAAGCTTCAACCATAATTATGAAAAGGAAAGGAGAAAGTGGATCCCCCTGCCTAACACCTTGTGTGGAACTGAAAAAATCCCATTGGATTCCCATTTATTATTACTGAAAACTTGGCCCCAGAAAAGCAAGACATTTTCCATCTACGCCATTGAGAGAAAAACCCAAATATTGTCAAGACCTTATTAAAAAACTACCAATTTACCTTTTCATAAGCCTTCATCATGTGTAATTTGACAATCAAAGAGGGAAGATTTGATATTGTTATTTTATGCAACACTTCATGTGCGACAATCGCTCCTTCATGTGTTTCCCTTCCAAGAACAAAGCCGCCTTGCTCGAGAGATATAATCTTTGGAATGAGTGGTTGTAATCTCAGATAAATCACTTTAGTGAAGATTTTGTATACTGTATTGCACAATGAGATAGGCCTAAACTCAACAAAAAATTTGGGCTCTTTGACTTTGGGAAAAATTTCAATATTGGTTACATTGAATTACCTAAATACGATCCTAGTTCTCCTAGACTCTTCAAGTGACCTTAAAATCTCAAAGCATATGAATTCCCAACATTTCTAAAAGAATCAAGTCGTGAAACCATCTAGGCTAGGGGATTTTTCTGGGGGAAACGAAAAAAATACATATCTTAATTCCTCCAAGGTAAATGGTCTCATCAACAGATTATTATCTTCATTACCAATAAGATGTGGGATTGTGTCCAATAGTTCATTTTCATTACTGATTCTATTGGAATCTATTGACTGTGGGGTTGAGAGAAATTCTAAGAAAAACTTAACACCTTGATTGTTAATATCCTTTTCTTTTGTTAACCAGTTTCTTGAGGCCATTTCTTGAATTGTTTGAATTGATTTAGCCGCCTTTTTAATTTGTGCAGAGGAATGAATTTTTTTTGTGTTGCGGTCACCCTCTTTTAGCCAAAGCCCCCGATACTTTTGTCTCCAATATATTTCTTCCCGTGAACATAATTCTACCCACTCTTCTTGTAATAATTTTGTTTTATCATAAAGGGCAGCATCTAATCCATTTTGTATTATACTTTCATGAATTGTTGTAAGCTCTTTAAACACTAACTCTTTCTGATGGAAAACATTTTTGAAAACTTGCTTATTCAAAATTTGTATTTGTTGTTTGACATGAATCAATTTCCTATGAAATTGAAACATATTAGTCCCTTCCTCATATGGAGCATTCAACCACCATTGCTTCAGAAGATCCAAGAATTGAGGATGTCTAAACCACATACTTTCAAACTTGAAGGAAGATTTTTCCCTTGACACAGTAATATTTGATATGTCTAGGAAAATTTCATAATGGTCTGATCCTGGATATCACAAGATTTCTGATTTTAACTTATGCAGAGAGATGCACCAATTTGGGGACACCAAAAATCTATCTAACCTTTCTGCTATTGGCAAGAAACCTTTCCTTTTATTAGTCCAAGAGAACTTTCCAGATACTGGTTGAACATCCCTCAAAGCATTTGTGAGAACGAAATGACTAAAATCTACCATTACCTTAAGCAAAGGACTTATTCCTCCACTTTTTTCTTTGAAAGAAGTTATTGCATTAAAATCCCTAGCGATGATAATTTTCTCATTGTGAATTGTACCTATTTGTCTTGAAATTTCATCCCACAAATTCTTCTTTCCTAATGTAGAGGTAGGGCCATAAACATTTATTAACCAAAAATGATGGTCAAACTTTATTACTTCTACAAGTTACCAGGAATTTCCATATTTGTGAGATTTGACATTACTGATTTCGGATTTCACAAAATCAGAAGCCCTCCTGATGCCCCTTGAGCTGGTGAATGTGTGGATGCCCATCTATTTCATTTCTTCACTGATGATTCAAACACTTCTATTCAAGTTTAGGTTTCTTGAAGAAGAAAATTTTTTGCTCCAAAAGCATCTATCAATTGCTTGATACAAGCACACTTGTCAAGGGCACTAATGCCCCTGACATTCCATGAATAAATTCTCATTGGGCCCAAGGAGAGAAACATACTCTCCTTGGCCTCTTGTTTGACATGGATTCAAGGATTTTTTTCTGTACCCTCACTTCTATCTGTTCCTTCATTTTAGTGAGGTTTGATTTTCTACCTCTCTTCCCAAGTGATTTCTTAGCTAAAGGTTAAAATGGAGATTGTGACAGCTTCAAAGTATTCTTAGAAATTATCATTTCCCCTGTATCCCCTTTAATTTTATTCTTTGTTATCTTTACTTGAGGAGATTTTGATGCTTGTGAATTTTCTTGAGTTTCTTGATCTCCCATTTCCTCCAAAAGTTCATCTTCCATAGATAAATTTGTAACCTTTTGATCATTCAAACCAATTTCTTGATGAAGAACCCTAGAAATATTTCCTAAAGATAGCATATCTGACATACCACTTTCCCATAATTCTTTTTCAACTACTATTTCATAAAATAAATTTGACCCTACTGATAACAATATCTTGTCAGCTAATAGCTCAAGTTCAATATTCGTAGGTTGCCTAGTTGTTGCTAAATTCAGGCACTTACCTTCATGAACAAAGCTTATGTTTTCTTGACTGGAAAATTATGATTCATTTGTATATTATCTTCAAATGACCAGGTAGATAAGTCATCTCTAGTGCCTTGAAATATTAGTTTCTTCACTATCTTTGTTAACTGATGCTCTGAGCTTAGTTTTTCCATAGGAGAGTATAAGTTGAGGGAAAGGCTATAATTTTTTTGCATTAAGCTCCATCTATTATTTGACACTTTAAAATTCAATGCAACTTTTTTATTTATTCGAGTGTTTGATTAGAAGGCTAGTTGATTACCTTCCTCTTCCCAATTTATCTTATGAAGATGATGTTCACAATTGAATCTTTCACTCTGATTACAATTGTTATGAGCTGGTGAACAAGAAATGGATTGATCAGTCTGACTATAATCTCTCTGATAATCCCTTCTTTTAATATTTATCAAATGAGTAGAATGTGCTGAGATAGATCCTAATGAGCAGTGGGAATGAGAATGGCTTATATTGTGACATTGAAAGCAAGTGGATTCGGGAGATTCAAATAATTTGTTGATGCCAACTTCCAAATTTTGAAATTAACAAAATCTGATATGGAAGTTTCTTGCCCATATCCATTAGAACACATGTTCTGATATGTTTTGAGGGATTTTTAAAGAAATATTTATCATGCATAAGAAAGATCCCTATATGATTTTTTATTGATTCAATCAAGCTCAATTCCCTGTATTCTAATGGGAGAGCAAGCATTTGAAACCAGAATGGGACAAATTTGAAAGGGGCATTTTTCGCTTTGAAATTTGGAATCCAAGGTTGCATGCATAACCCTAGCCCTTGATAGACCCATGATTTAATTATGAAGACGATGTTTTTTCTTTTTTTACTATCAAATATGATTGCAAATATACCCTTTACAATATCCAAAATAAAAAACTTGGTGCACCCCTTCCCAATCTTCATAAATTAAATATTTTAATTCATTTAAAGGAAGATTAAGATTCTACAACTTACAAATTATGGCCTTGTCTGGTAGGTCTTGAATTTGTGGATGCAACATATCCTTTGGAAATGTGATTTTTAATATATTACTGCCTTCTAAAGGAAGAGTTTCGGCTTCCCATTGACTGGGTGTAGAATCCAATTATTTTTCCATTAGCTTCGAATCTTTGGGCCTCCATACCTTCTTGAGTCCACCTTTATTCTTTGAGCCCTTTTTATTTTTGTTCTTTGAGCCCTTTTTATTTTTATTCTTTGAGCCCTTTTTCCTTTTACCCTTAAAAGCCACCTCTGAAAACCCTCACACGCTTTTATGTAGGTTAAGGTTTCCTTGATCCCTATCATTTCTTGTGTTCGATCTAATCCCTTTCTTTTGAATCTCTGCACAACTCGAATGTAAAGATTTGGTCCCTTTATTTGCCTGCTCTAGAAGTCCTGTGGATTTATTTTGATCACCTTTTGATCCACTATTACGGGACAACATAAATTCTACTAAGCTGCTTCTTGATACGATCATTGGAAAAGAGGTGATTCATTCTCAGAGGTTTTTCCCTAAAAAATCCATGTTGTACAATGTGTCCCCAACATAGATGTCTACAATTTTTTTCCCATTTCTATTCAGAACCTTGTGAGGAGGTTTTAGATGCCAATTGGGATACACAAAATGGTGCCTTCTCCTCTGCACTGTGTTTTCATGCATTGCGATTGCATGATACCTTTCCAAATCACCTGTGGGGCCCCAAGGTCAAAAGTGTTGGTTTTGATGAAAGATTCTACCACGAGGATGGTGTATTTTGTCATTTTCTACAAAATAGTTATCAATTTGCTGCCCATTTCTATTCAAAACCCTATGAAGAGGTACTAGACACCGATTGGTACACGCAAAATGGTGCCTTCTCCTCTGCACTGTGTTTTCATGCATTATGTTTGCATGATACCTTTCCTGATCACCCATGGGGCCTCAAGGTTGAAAATGTTGGTTTCGATGAAAGATTCTGCCATGAGGATGGTGTATTCTGTCATTTTCTATAATATAGCCATTAGGCTACCATTGTCGCTTGGAAGCCATTGTCGCCAAATTTGAGTCAGGTTCAATCTAATATTATAGATGATAGTATTATAATTTGAAAGTTAAGAAAAAAGGTTTTGTATCTTCCTTTATATTTGATGAAATAAATGTGTCCATTTAAGTCTTATAATGATGACATGTTCGGTCTTATAAAATAAGCATGTGTATTGAGAAAAGGGTTGTATATAACTCTATTTTGTAAAAAAGAATGTATGAAGTGTATATTAACCAGCTAAATAATAGATAACCAAATTCTCTTGTAGTCTATCAAAGCTTTTTAATATTATGGAAATCTAAAACATATATGGGATATTAAATTCAAATTATGAATCTATATTTGTATTATAATGCAAATATCAATTAGCATGAATAAATAAATTCTAGTGAATTTACACTTATTATAACTATTGAATAGTCAAATTTTGAGATAAAATATTAGCTTTATGTGTGTATATACTATTTTAAAATGTTCACATATATATACTCTTGTTATATTAATCCAATTAAATGAGTATAAAAACCAAGTACAGTAGTGTATAATAATATGTCCATACAAAAAATAATTATATTAAAACCGTATAATTACATTAAAAAAAAGAGAAACAATTATTCAAATATATATATGTTATATTTATATTTATTAAATTTTTATCTTAACAAAAAATGTGCTAGGAAACGTCCCACATACAAGGCCAAGCCTTGCTATTGGACATGACCCTAAATGGGGGGTGTCTTGGCCCCCTCATGGGAGTCGTGAACCCCTTTAGGGAGGCCCCGACTCCCATGCAGAGGTTGTCAACCTTCCCATTACCACCCCTCCCCCAAAGGAAAATGAAGTTAAAGAAAAATAATAATAATAAAAAAAAAGTGGTAGCAAGGGTTTGATCACCCCTAGTTGCCACTATTGATACAGCTTTGTGCACAATATTTTAATCAAGGTTTAATCTACAAATTTAAATACATACATCTAAATATATGTAGATACCTAAAATTGTCCTAGCCCACAAACTAGCATTTTAACACTAAATTTTGTCTTTTTCAAATGATTAAATAATGTTAAATTATTTAATTATTGTCTAAAATCATATTTCTACTATTAATTAAATGACTTTATGTAATTTAATTAATTTAATTCAAGTAATCTTCTTGATTAAATAAATAAATCTTATGTATTTAATTATATCTTTAATTCTTTATCTTCTTGTTTAAATAAATAAATCCTATTTATTTAATTATATCTTTAATTAACATTCATCCACTCTTCCTAAATTAAGTAATTACTTTAATTATTTAATTATCCCTCTTCTCTTAACATTATCCATTCATCATGAATAAATAAAACATTTTATTTATTTATCTAATTTGCACTTGCACAATCTTCAAATAATTAATTAATTATTATCCTCTCATGCAAAGCTAAATTTATCTTCTAACACTTTCTTTTGCTCCACTTCTCATGCAACTAGTTATCTTCCACATAATTAATTAAATATTTAATTATGTCACTAATTATTCTTTATTCTTCTAATTTAGTTAAATAAATTATTATTATTTATTTAATTATTTATCATTCACACTTCTTCTAGATTAAGTAATTATCTTTAATTATTTAATTCTTCTCTTTTATCTCAAACATCATCTAAATAAACTTTTATTTATTAATCAATTTTATCTTTGCATGTTCTTCAATTAATTAATTACATTAATTAATTATCTTATCATGCAAAAAGAAAACTCATCTTCTATCACAATATTATCTTGCACGTTCCTCCAATAATTATTTAATTAATTAATTAATTATAACATGCATTATTTACTCAGATCTTAACTAACATTCTCTCTCAATCAATTGATATTAAATGACCACTCTTTTGATCAATCAATTGAATTAACACTTCAATCAATATCCCATGCAACCAATTAACTAGAATCCACAGTGAGTTAACTGGGAAATCAAATCCTCTCATTTATTCTCAGCCTTTGATCTCAAATCAACACCTTTTAATCCAGATCATTGATCTAATTTCTAAAAATCTATAAAATAACCCTTCATCCTTCTCATTCATCGCGTAGAATTTTTATAGTGAAGTCATCTTCCTTTGATTCTTGAGCAATAGAGAATTTATCATAGCATCTAGGTCGTCACCTTACATCAAGCTTTAGCAACTATCATTGAGGCTCTTGTGTTGAAGCAATTCAACATATCAAACAATGTAGGTTACTTTGAAATGGGATGGTAAGGTTGTTCTCAATTTTAAATTTAATTGTGTCACTTTTTTTATTAACTTTTGTTTGAGTTCATTAACTTGTTTGTATTCAAATTTCATTAGTATTGTGGGTTTATTTTTTATAATTAATTCCATAATTTTCCCTGTACAATATATATATATATACACTTGCATACAAATATTGTGTTGTGAATCTATAGTTAAGAATGGGGAACAAAAAATTAAATAAAACTCTTCAAAATAAATAAATTTGTGGACTGTTAATATAAAATAAGATATACAAGTGAAGAATACGACATCATGGATCTAGTTCCAAGACACTCTAGTTATGCCAACAACTATTTTTTTTAAAATGGAGGTCTAAAGTAGTACTCCCAAGGACTGCAAGGCTACTCTAGTCATCATCAAATAGGAAATCGGTAGTATTCTATATATCAAAAAAAATTAATCATCAATGGGGCCCATTCTGTTCATAGAAAAGATTAATAAGAGAAAATAAACAACCTTTTGATATTTGTGAAAAGGAGGCCCCATGAAATTACTTTGTCACAGATCATGCAAGGACAACAATAGTGGTATGTAAGGATTCAATACATGTGGGTTTTTCCAATATTGGAGCAAAAGAAACCTCCCATTTCCCACCAAAATGCAAGAGTTTCATTGGAGAACTATGGTCCTTCTCTACAAGGTGCTCCCCTTAATCCAAAGAGTCATAGCAAAAATCTACATAAGCGTCAACAAAGAGATATTTCACAGACTTAGAGTCAATCTCACTATGAAGATATTCGAAAATACATCCATCAATGGAGACGCTCAGGGGAGAAAGGAAAAAATATCACTAAGTAAAATAAAAGGTGAAAAGGGTTGCAGAGTAAAAGGGTGGGGAAGCCAGAATGGAGTCGAAAAGACAAACAACAAGGGATTTTTGAAAAAACCAAGGAGGATAAGAATAATGAGGTAGATGGATCCTTAAACAAAAATGATCAATGGTCAAAAATTAAAGAGCAAAAGGAAATTTTCAACATTACCTTTTCGAAGGATTATCTTGAGTTGCAAGTGTAGGATCTCTGTGAAAAGGTGTTGATCTATAAGTTTTGGAATTCGTTCCCTGATATAGAGTTTTTAAAATATTTATTTTTTAGAGAATGTCTTGGGGCTAAACAAGTTTTTTATTTAGATTAGGGGAAGTGTCTTTTTATAGTGATTTTTGATACAAAATTGCAAAGGGATGTGGTATATAAAGAAAAAGGGTGGATGTTTGGGGGAAATGGTTTATCAATTCAACCCTAGTCCCCAAATTTCAACTTAGCATCTTTTGTAGCAAGATTCATTCCTTTTTGAGCTTAGATAAAGTCCCTACCTCTTGAGTATCAAGAGATAAAAATAATGGAAATTATAGGACATATGAGAATTTTTGTGAAGCATGATTATGTAATTTTTAGAAATCTTGTGAAACCAGTTAGTTTTTGCATGTTATTGGATTCCACAAAGGAATTTCCTATTGAATTAATTCTAAATATGGTAAGTGGGTACAAGATGTTTTAATTGAAACCCCAAAAAATGTATGTTCTCATTGTTAGAATTGTGAAACAAGCACCAAACCATGAGCCATAGGATCAAACAAAAAATAGATACACCTTCCACACAAGAGATCTACAAACAATATATGCAATATTCCTCAATAAGAAAAATTGACAAAAGCAAGAGACTCTCAAAACTATATGAAAGCTTGAGATAATAATTACAATGAGGGTTGAGTACTTTATAGGAGAAAAACCCTAAATGGTGCTCACTTTAGTTAATAGAAAAACACTTAGTTAACTGAAAAAAGAAATCCTAATTTTAGCTTAAGTGCATGAGAATAAATTAGACTAATAATCAATTAAAGATTAATCAATTATTAGCTAATGCATGATAACTCTAACACCCCCCTTAAGATGAACTTAGGGAGTAGTTGAAAACCCTAAAAAGAATGCATGATGGGTCCCAACAAACAAGGCCTCATTAGGTACGCATGTACAAACAAAAGATCTCTATAATGTGGAGAAATAAAGGAAACCTCATGGGAAAAATTCTACTCCAAAACGAGATTAAAGCCAAGTGAAGGACTGAAGAAGCCTCCAACACAAAGTTGTCCCTAAAGATAGGAATAAAGCATGAACAAAAGAACACCATTGAAGCATGAAGAAGTTGCAAAAATTGTTGAAGAATGACTAATATAGTGCCAAAATAAGAACCTTCACTGAAACAAATGATGATTAGGATCAAGAAGACAAGAATCTATATGAGTGACCCCAACAACACTACTCGAATTAGATGGAAAAAAAAGGAAAACACTTGGAACTCAAAGATATAAATGGAAAAAGTACAAAAAGTTTGAAGAATTGATCATGTGAAAATGGAAGGTTGCCTCTAAAAATAGGAATGCAAGAATGTCCATATGGTAAGTGATCCATCTCACCAAAATGCAACCACTGCATCTATAAGTAAATAGGAACAAATACTGTATACATATCTCACTCCAATGCGAACCCAAGGAAGCAATAGCACCAACAGTAGGAACCCCCCATAATGTTGACAAGAGAGAGGCTTGACAGGTACATTGAAATTGAATGTCAAAAAGAAGTGCATGAAGAAGAATCAAGAACATTTGAATGTGCAAACATAAAATTACCAACACATATAAAGAGTGTGCAACTAAAATTCACACACACATGAGGTTGCTATCGTGGAAGGGACACTCACTTGACAAAGTTATGATGGAAAACAAAGGAAAAAAATCAAACCCCCTCATGGCACTTTATAGCATATACGAGTACAATAAGGCATAAAGTGATGTGCAAGATCCCAATAATACATACACCAAAATTCTAAGGCACTTTATTTTAATGTGTTTACATAATAAGAATGCATACAATGGGAGCCCATAATTTCCAAAAAGGACTACCTGCTGAAAAAAAAATCTGATAGAAAATGAGGAAACTGGTAGCACCATGATAAAGTATAGGAAAAAACATGCACTTTCAAAAAAATGACACCCAAAAAAATTTCAGATGCAGAAGTTATGGGTCGTCGAAGTCTCCAAAATGAGAACTAAACAACAACACTGAGAAAACATAATTCTAGAAAAAGCCAGAAGTCCAAACTGGAAAATACCTACACCACTATGAAGAGCACAAAATTCTACCTTGTTTGAAAAAAATTGCACTGGAAAAGACCACCATATGGTCAAGATATGGCCTCTGGAATATGAGGTGCAAAACTAAAAAATTCCAATGGAGAGGGGCTAAGTAGGGGAAAAAATCACTCCGCCAAATTTAGCAAAAAACCATCAAAAATAGAGGTCCACCAATTTTAGAGGTGCATGGAAAAAAAATCTAGGTACAATGCATTTATTTTGCAAAAAAAATGCAAAAAATGAAATAGTGCATGCACTGATAAATATTCACATTTTCCTCCATGATTAAAAATAATCTTAGATCTATGTAGAGGATAAAATCAGCTCTCCAATGCCACTTGAATCACGAAAATCCAATAACTGAGGAAAAAGTTATGAATTTTTTTTAAAATGAATTTAGCTTGTAGGAAACTATTTTTTCTAGCAAAAAAGTTATACTTCTGATTTGATTTCTGAAAAATCTACTCACTATTTGAACAATAACAAAAACCCGGAAATATTTTTATGCTAAGAATAAAACCAGAAATATTTTTTAATCCAACAAGAAAAAGATGAAAAAAAATAAATTATTTTGACCTTCATTAACCTGTAGAAAAATAACGCTCAACACTTTTTGGATAGCAATTTTCTTCAAATCTGCTCAAGATATGCAAAATCTAAAAGATACCCACATGATATTTCGACCCTGGCTACAAAACCCAAAAATTGTTTTCCTACAAATGAGTGGAAGATGGACTTCTAAAGAAAAAATTAAAATGGATCCAATAGAAAGCTGCCAAATCTGAGTTTCAAACCCTTGTAGATATGACAAAATATGTCAACTTTTGTGCCAAAGTGCTCCAAAAATTTGCCCACCTCCAAAAATTGCAAAAAAGAAAGGGATTAAAATTTGAAGCCTGTAACCCTTGTTGAAGAAAATACCTCATAAATCGAGAAGGGGTTCGTTAAATCCATGCTTTGATACCATGTTAGAATTGTGAAACAAGCACAAAACTACGAGCCACAAGATCAAACAATGAATAAACACACCTTCTGCATAAGAGATCTGCAACCAATATATGCAATATTCCTCAACAAGAAAAGCTACAAAAGCAAAAGAATCTCAAAAAGATATGAAAGCTCAAGATAATAATTACAATGAGGGTTGAGTGCTTTATAGGAGAAAAACCCTAAATGATGCTCACTTTAGTTAACAAAAAAGAACTTAGTTAACTAAACAAAGAAATCCTAAGTTTATCTTAAGTGCATGATAATAAATTAGACAAATAATCAATTAAAGAGCAATTAATTATTAGCTAATGCATGCTAACTCTAACACCCCCCCTTAAGATGAACTTAGGGAGTAGTTGAAAACCCTAAAAAAATGCATGATGGGTCCCAACAAACAAGGCCTCATTAGGTACCCATGTACAAACAAAATATCTCTATAATGTGGAGAAATAGAGAAAACATCATGGGAAAAACTCTACTCCAAAAAGAGATGAAAGCCAAGTGAAGGACTGAAGAATCCTCCAACACAAAGTTATCCCAAAATATAGGAACAAAGGATGAACAAAAGAACACCATTGAAGCATGAAGAAGCTACAAACACTATCAAAGAATGACTGATATAGTGTCAAAACAAGAAACTTCACTGAAACAATGATGATTAGGATCAAGAAGAAAATAATTTGTATGAGTGACCCCAACAACACTACTCGAATCAGATGAAAAAAAATGTGGACACTTGGAACTCAAAGATATAGATGGAAAAAGTACCAAAAGTTTGAAGAACTGATCAAGTGAAAATGGAAGGTTGCCTCTAAAAATAGGAATGCAAGAGTGTCCATATGGTAAGTGATTCATCTCACCAAAATGCATTCATTGCATCTAAAATTACATAGGAAAAAATATTGTATATATAGCTCACTCCAACACAAACCCAAGGAAGCATTAGCACCAATACTATAAACCCCCCCATAATGTTGACAAGGGAGAGGCTTGATAGGTACACTGAAATCGAATGCCAAAAAGAAGTGCATAAAGAAAAATCAGGAACATTTGAACGTGCAAACATGAAAGTGCCAACACATATGGAGAGTGTGCAAACAAAAGGCGCATATGCATGAGACTGCTATCATGGAAGGGACACTCACTTGACAAAGGTATGATGGAAAAAAAAGGAAAAACATAAAACCCCCCCCATGGCATTTTATAGCATAGTGCGAATATAATAAGACACAAAGTGATGTACAAGATCCCAATAATACATACACAAAAATTCTAAGGCACTTTATTTCAGTGTGTACATAATAAGAATGCATACCATGGGAGCCCATAATGTCCAAAAAAGGACTATCTACTGAAAAAAACTCTAATAGGAAAAGAGGAAACTGGTAGCACCATGATAAAGTACATGAAAAAACATGCATTTTCAAAAAAAATGGCACCAAAAAAAAAGTCTAGATGCAGAAGATATGGCCCATTGAAGTCTCCAAAATGAGAACTGAACAACAACATTGAGAAAATAGAATTCTAAAAAAATCCAGAAGTCCAAATTGGAAAATACCTCCACCACTACGAAGAGCACAAAATTCTACCTCGTTTCAAAAAAATTGCACTAGAAAAGACCACTGTATGGTCAAGATATGACCTCTAGAATATGAGGTTTAAAACCAAAAAGTCCAATGGAGAGGGGCTAAGTAGGGGAAAAAATAACTCCACCAAATTTAGCAAAAACTCGTCAAAAATAGAGGTCCGCCAATTTTAGAGGTGCATGGAAAAAAAATCCAAGTACAATGCATTTATTTTACAAAAAAATGTAAAAACTGAAATAGTGCATACACTGACAAATATTCACATTTTCCTCCATGATTAAAAATAATCTTAGATCTGTGTAGAGGAAAAATCAGCTTTCCAATGCCACTTGAATCACGAAAAATCCAATAACCGAGGAAAAAGTTACGAATTTTAAAAAAAATGAATTTAGCTTGCATAAAACTATTTTTTCTAGCAAAAAAATTTTACTTCTGATTTGGTTTCTGAAAAATCTACTCAATATTTATAAACATTAACAGAAACCCGAGAATATTTTTATGCAAAGAATAAAACCCAAAAAATATTATTTTAAACCAACAAGTAAAAGACGAAAAATTAAATTTCTTTTGACCTTCAACCTGTAGAAAAATGATGTGTGGTGCTTTTTGGACAACAATTTTCTTCATATCTGCTCAAGATATGCAATATCTAGTAGATGCGCAAATGAGATTTTGACCCTGGCTACAAAACCTAGAAATTGTTTTTCCTACAAATGAGTGGAAGCTAGACTTCTGAAGAAAAAATGAAAATGACTCTAATAGAAATATGCCAAATCCAAGCTTCAAACCCTTGCAGATATGACAAAATGTCAAATTTTGCACCAAAGTGCTCCAAAAATTTGTCCACCTCCAAAAATTGCAAAATAATAAAAGGGATTCAGATTTGAAGCTTGTAACCCTTGTTGAAGAAAAAACCTCATAAATCGAGAAGGGGTTCGCTGAAGTCACACTCTAATACCATGTTAGAATTGTGAAACAAGCACAAAACCACGAGCCACAAGATCAAATGAGGAACAAATACACCTTCTACACAAGAGATCTACAAACAATATATGCAATATTCCTCAACAAGAAAATGCTACAGAAGAAAGAGACTCTCAAAAAGATATGAAAGCTCGAGATGATAATTACAATGAGGGTTGAGTGCTTTATAGGAGAAAAACCCTAAATGGTGCTCACTTTAGTTAAGAGAAAAGCACTTAGTTAACCGAATAAAACAATTCTAATTTTAGCTTAAGTGCATGAGAATAAATTAGACCATTAATCAATTAAAGAGTAATTAATTATTAGCTAATGCATGATAACTCTAACACTCATTGTCATTATTTAGGTCATTTTAGTACTTCTTATCCAGAGGTGGATGCTAGCCTAGATTAGGCATGCAATAATTTTAAAACTCAATTGTCTCACACATCAATATCAAATGATCTTGCCTTTATATCTCCCCATATTGATGATGTAATGATCATCTTATCAAGCATCAAAAGGGAAAAAAACACAATGAATTTTTGATAGCGAAGAGAAGGCCTAAGCAATTTTTTATTTATTTACCTTGATTGGGGCTAAAAGAACATTTTTTTCTAGAGAAATGTATGGGGTATTTAGTCAATCTATATACCCTATCTCTTCCTTCTATAATTGTTCAACACTTGGAAGGTATTGTTAAGGCATTGATGTTTGATGAAGGGTCTACTTCTCAAAATCCTTCATCAGTTGTTATATCACAATATGAGGAATTTTTTTGGGAACAGGTGCCTCAACTTCTGGCTTGGACCTCTGAAAAAGACTTGGCGAATTATCATCTTTCTCATACTTTACCTCTCTACCGCTAGGAGTTCCTCTTAGAGGTGCGGTTGTGTGGTTTACCACCTTATCACAAGCCTCTGTTGGTTTATCCATTGTTGGGTGGATTTACCGCCACATCGTGGGGTCTCTGTCCTTAGCTAGTGGTAGTGCAATTGACTAGGCATTCGATTTGATTTTTACCTCCCTACCATAAAGGGTGCTCGAAGGTGGCATGGTGGCCGCAGTGAATGGCGAAAGTCAGCAAATATTGCTTACCACCATACCGCAATGGCCTTTTGGCCATGTCGCGATGGTGAGGTAAGTTGTGGCTTTCAACGAATTTTCTCACCTCCTTACTGTGGAGGTATTGTGGTCAGGGTGAGGTAGCAAGGTGTGTTTGTCGGTCGGCTATGTTGGTTACCTCCATACCGTGAGAGGCTTTGCTCAACCTCACAGTTGGGCGGTAGCACCACCATACTGCGAAGGGTTGGACTGAGCTCTACAGTGGTTGCGGTAAGGGTGGAAGATGGTTGATTAAGTTCCTACCGCCATATGATGGTGACTCCTTTGCTTTGTCATGGTGGTGCGGTATGTCTACTACCATACCATGGTGGTCTCTTTGACTCGGCAAGGTAGTGCAGTAAGAGGAGTTCAACAATTTTTTGACTGGTCTGACTCGATGGTAAGTGGTGGACGAATGGAAAGATGAAACGTGGAAAGTAATCAATGATTAATTGGCTGAAGTTTGAAGTGATGCATGCATTAATTGCAAGACATGTTTTGTTTGATGATAGAATCTGATTAAGGCAAGAAGAATTAATTGCCTAGGCGGCCCGATGCATAATTGCAAGGCAAATCAGTTAGAAGATCGAATTGCTTGATTGGTGAACGGATATAATTAATACACCCAATTGGTTGGTAAGTGTGGTATGCAATGTATGACTTGTAACAGATGAATACATTGGAATTAGTCACGAAGGGTGGTAAATTATTCATTGTATGCACAAAATGCATTGTAACAGTGAGTGTAGTAAAAAAGAAGTTTGTTGTTGTGTGCTAATATTAGAGAGAGAGAAGTCTATTAACTTTGTATGTAATCTTTTATTGTAATACAAAGTGATTGCTCTTGGTCTGGTGGGTTTTTTCCCGTAAGGGTTTTCTCACGTAATTCTGGTGTTATCTTTGTGTGATTGTTTATTTTTTTTACTCTTGTTATCCTGTATGTGTTCATCTTAAGTTTTTGAAAGTTTTAAAACTAGCCTTTGCACTTCTCCTCTATAGTTTTAGCGTTAGGAAAACATTTTTGCACTATCTGTTTTCCTTTCAAGTGGTATCAGAGTCTGGCTAGTTGTGTTATCCTTGTTAGTAAGGCTAGTTTTTGTGCTAATACTATTCCATTGGAAGTCTTGCGAAGTTATAACCTAGTTCTATTTGATATGGCGAGTACATCAAGTAGAGTAGATATTGAAAAATTCAATGGTGACAAATTTGAGTTGTGGAAATTCAAAATGGAAGACTTACTTGTGGATAGAGACCTATAGGTTGTTGTGTCTAGAACTATGCCATAAGGTATGAAGCAAGAAGATTGGGATCTTGTAGATAGAAAAGTTGGAGGCTTGATAAGACTTAGTCTAGTTGATTCTGTACTCCTGAATGTCCATGAGGAGAAGTCTGCAACTTCATTATGTAAGAAGCTTAGTGATATCTATCAGGGAAAGTCTCTGGTAAATAATTTATTCCTGAGGAATAATTTATACTCCTTGAAGATGGAAGAAGGTGCATTTGTTGCAAGCCATCATAACTCATTTAATATGAGTGTTGCTCAGTTGTCATTTGTGGGCGTGAAGATAGAGGAGGAGGATCATTGCATGCTCTTGTTATGTTCATTACCAGACACTTGGGATCATCTTGTAATGGCTATTGGAAGTATGACCACTACTTTCAAGATGGAAGATGTTGTTTCCTCACTATTGTCTGAAGAAATGCGAAGGAAGTCTTCAAAGATGGCCAAAGAGGCCCTTGTTGTTCGAGGGAGATCGAAGGAGAAAGACAAGAAGAAGGATAAGAAGTCCAAATCCAAATCTGAAGGGAGATCAAAGTCTCCTAGTAAAAAGTTCAAGGTGAAATGTTGGAACTATGGGCAGCCTTATCATATTTGAAAGGATTGTAAGGAGAAGAAGAAGAAGAGTGACTCTTCAGATAATGACTCTTCTCAGAGTGATGTAGATTCCTTCATTGCAACCTTGGCGATTCAAGCATCAAATGATGCCTAGTTGGTTGACTCAGGTGCATCTTTCCACATGATGTCTCACAGAGAATGTTTCACTAAGTACAAGAAGTATAATGGTGGAAAGGTGTACCTGGAAGTTGATTCAAAATTGGATATTGTTGGTCGTGGAAGAGTCAAAATACAGTTCCCTGATGAAAGAATCAAAGGGATTGGTGTACTACACATACCAGGTTTGGCTTGTAACTTACTTTCTGTGAATAAGCTAAATGATGTTGGTGTGGAGGTTTCTTTCTTGAGTAAAGGATGTAATATGGCTAGAGGCGCAATGGTGTTGGCTAAGGGTGTACATACTAGCACTCTATACAAGTTGCATGCACGTCCTATTCAATGCAACAACACCTCTATAAAGTCAAGTAAAACTATCCCTATAGAGAAGGATGATGATGCTCCTCCGAGTGCAAATGCCTTGGAGGTGAAAATCCTAGAAGAGAAGACCATGTTGTGGCATCATAGACTCGGTCACATAGGTGAGAAAGGTTTAAAAACCTTGAAAAATAAAAATCTTGTTGAAGGTCTTGATGATTGTAACCTTCAGTTTGATTTTTACGAACATTGTATTTATGGAAAGCAACATCGTGTTTCATTTTATTTGAGTCCTCATAAATCTTCTGGTGTACTGGATTATGTTCACTTTGATGTGTTTGGTCCAATGAATGTTCCTTCATTATCGAAGTCTAGATATTATGTTTCTTTTATTGATGACTATTCGAGAAGGGCATTTATATACTTTCTTAAGACTAAATCAAAAGTGTTCAGTCGGTTTAAAAAATTTAAAACTTTGGTAGAAAATCAAACTGCAAAGAAAATTAAATGCTTGAGGATGGATAATGGCGATGAGTTTTGTTCTACAGATTTTGAAATATACTATAAAGACCATGGGATTAAAAGACATAAGACTACACCTTATACTTCACAGCAAAATGGAGTTGCTAAAAGGTTGAATAGAACATTAATGGAGAGAGTGAGAAGTATGTTGAGCAGTGTCGGTCTAAAGCAAAAGTTTTGGGCTGAGGCTATAGCTACAACATGTTACCTAGTAAATCATTCACCTTGTTCTACTCTTGTATACAAAGCACCTTTGGAAGCGTGGTCTGGTAAGAAGCCCTCTCTGAGACATATTCATGTCTTTGGTTGTGAGGCATATGTATATGTTCCAAATGAGAAAAGATCAAAGTTGGAGAACAAGGTTGTTAAATGTATCTTCATCAACTATGGCGTTGGTGTGAAGGGATACAAGCTTTGGAATCCTAATACTAAGAAGGTTTTGTAAAACAAAAGTGTAATATTCCGTGAGCTGAAACCTTCAATAGCTGATCCATAGTTAGAGATAGATCAACAAGAAAAGAAGAATGATGTAGTTCAAATTCCTCAAACTCCAGAAAAGGAGGAACTACATGGTGTACCTAAAAATTAAGGAGAGTTCAAGCAGCTCTGAGAGTTTTGAAGATGAAGAACCACAACCTCGACTAGTAAGAAGGTCTACATGTGAAAAATGGCAACCTGATAGGTATGGTTTCTCTATGTTGGATTTGAACTGTGCCTATGTTTTGATTACTAGCACTGATGAGCCTAGGACTGTGAAAGAAGCAATTAACATGTCTAATTCAAATTCCTGGTTGGAAGCCATGAATGAAGAAATGGAATCATTGAAGAAAAATGAAACTTGGGATTTGGTACCTTTGCCTAAAGGGCGAAATCTATTGGTTGTAAATGGGTATTTAAGAAGAAGACTGGTCTAGATAGCAGTGTTGAAAAATATAAAGCGAGGTTGGTTGCAAGGGGATTTTCCCAAATAAAGGGAATTGATTATGGAGAAATTTTTTCCCTATAGCAATGTTGATGTCTATTAGATTTCTTTTGTCATTCGCAGCAACGCATAACTTAGAGATCGGGCAGATGGATGTGAAAACAACATTTCTCCATGGAGAGATGGAAGAAGAAATTTATATGTCCCAGCCTAAGCACTTCATTGAAAAAGGTAAAGAAAGTCCGGTATGCAAATTAAAGAAATATTTGTACGGTTTGAAGTAGTCTCCTAGAATGTGGTACCAAAAGTTTGACACCTTTGTGTTGTCTATGGGATTTTTAAGATCAAAATCAGATCATTGTGTGTATTATAAATCTGAAAAGGATCATGTGCTTATTACCCTGTATGTGGATGATATGTTATTCATAGGAAATAGTAAGTCTATGATTTCTAATCTTAAATCTCAACTATCTGCAAAGTTTGAAATGAAAGACCTGGGTGTAGCAAGGTATATTCTGGGAATGGAAATAACCAGGGACAAAATGAGCAGAAAGCTTTAGGTTAGCCAGAGTAAGTATGTTAACACTGTTCTGGAGAGATTTGGTATGAATGATTGCAAGCAACTAGTTTTTTAGTCTTGTAGGGAATGAAGCTATCTATTGAAGATTGTCCAAAATCTGCTACTGAGATTGAAGACATGACCAGGTTGCCTTACTCAAGTTTTGTTGGTAGTTTAATGTATGCAATGGTCTGTACAAGGCCAGACATTTCTCAAACAATGGGAGTTCTTAGCCATTTTATGGAAAATCTAGGAAGGACACATTGGGATGTTGTGAAGAGAGTGTTCAGATATTTAAAGGGTACTTCAGAATATGGTCTGTGTTACCCTTGTAACTTGGTTGCATCACAAATAACTCTCAGCATTCATGGATATGTGGATTCTGATTGGGTAGGGGACATTGACAGTAGAAGATCCACCAGTGGATACACTTTCATGTTAAATGGTGGTGCAATTAGTTGGATGAGCAAGCAACAGGTTGTAGTCACTTTGTCCACTACAGAGGTAAAATACATGGTAGAAACACATGCTTGCAAAGAAGTTGTTTAGCTCAGTCATTTATGTTCTGATATTGGTTTTAATGCAGGGAAGATTAAAATTTTTTGTGATAGTCAGACTGCCATTTTTTTGGAAAAGAACCCTACTTTCCATGCCAAGATGAAGCACATTGATGTGCAGTATCACTTTGTTAGAGACATGATGCAAGATGGAAAGGTCTATTTAGAAAAGATTGAAACCTTGAAGAATGTTGCAGATGCATTAACAAAGCTAGTGAGCACAAACAAGTTTAGATGGTAAACAGATTCGATGGGCCTTGGGGCCTATGATCATCAGTAAATTCAAAGTCAAGAGGAGCCAGGAAATCTTTGTCAAGTGGGAGCTTGTTGGGAATAGGTGCCTCAACTTCTGGCTTGGACCTCTGAAAAAGACTTAGCGAATTATCATCTTTCTCAGCCTTTACCTCTCTACCGTTAGGAGTTCCTCTTAGAGGTGCAGCTATGTGGTTTACCACCTTACCATGGGCCTTTGTTGGTCTATCCATGGTTGGGCAGTATTACCGCCACACTTTGGGGTCTTTGTCATTAGTTGGCGGTATTGCGGTTGACTGGGTGGTCGGTTTGATGTTTACCTCCCTACTGCGAAGGGTGCTCGAAGGTGGCATGATGGCCGCAGTGAACAACAATAGTCAGCAAAGATTGCTTACCACCATACCGCAATGGCCTTTTGGCCATGTCGCGATGGCAAGGTAAGATGTGGCGGTCAGCAAAGTCACTTACCTGCTTATCGCAAAGGTCTTGCAATCGAGACGAGGTAGCATGGTGTGTTTTTCAGTCGGCTCTGGTGGTTACCTCCATACTACAGGAGGCTTTGCTTAGCCTCGCAGTTGAGTGGTAGCATCGCCATACAGCAGAGGGTTGGATTAACCTCTGCAGTGGTTGTGGTAAGGGTGGCAGACGTTTGATTAAGCGCCTACCACCATACCGTGGTGACTCCTTTGATCTATTGCGGTGGTGCGGTATGTCTAGCACCATACCACGGAGGCTGAGAAGGAGCTGAGTGGTACCAAGATGACATTACCATACCCTGGTGGTCTCTTCGAATTGGTGAGGTAGCATGGTAAGAGGAGTTCAACAATTGTTTGACTGGTTTGACTCAACTGCAAGTGATGGATTAATGGAAAGATGAAACATGGAAATTAATCAATGAATGATTGGCTGAAATTTGAAGTGATGCATGCATTAATTACAAGACATGTTTCATCTGATGACAAAATCTGATTAAGGCAAGAATAATTAATTGCCTGGGGGGCCAGATGCATAATTGCAAGGAAGATCAGTCAGAAGATCGGATTGCTTGATTGGTGAATGGATATAATTAAGACACCTGATTGGTTGGTAAGCATGGTATGAAATTTATGACTTGTAACAATCGAACACATTGGAAATAGTCATGAAGGGTGGTAAAGTATTCATTGTATGCAGAAAATGCATTGTCATAGTGAGTGTAGTAAAAAATAAGTTTGATGTTGTGTGCTAATATTAGAAAGAGAGAAGTCTGTTAACTTTGTATGTAATCTTTTACTGTAATACAAAGTGATTTCTCTTGGTCTGGTGGGTTTTTTCCCATGTAATTTTGGTGTTATCTTTATGTGATTGTTTATTTCTGTTACTCTTGTTATCATGTATGTCTTCATCTTAAGTGTTTGAAATTTTTTTAAATGGTCTTTGCACTTCTCCTCTGTATTTTTAGCATTAAGAAATCATTTCCACACTGTCTATTTTCCTTTCAAAAATTAGAGTGGTAGTCTTGATCATTAGGATCACTTAGAAGGTGTGTTATTGCCAAATTCTAAGAAGATAGAGGGTTTGGATTTATAAGTTTTAGTCATTTGGTAGAACAGGGTAAACTAGAAGAATTATCTAAGAGAATACTTACTTCAATGGGTTTTGAATTATTTGATGAAATTTCAAAAGAAGTGGAAAGGGAAGCATACATGCAGGATTATTCTAAGCCACTTGCAATTTTGTAAAGTCCTAGAAACCATTCAATGAACAAATTTGATAAGGTTGAGGAAATTGAATCTTTCACTTTCACAAACATCGAGTAGCCAATCAATAGTGAATGAATGTACCAGGAAGAGGGGTAGGAAATCTAATAGGACTAAGTTGAAGGAGGAGATAACAACAGGGGTCTAGCTGACTTTAGATTGTAATATTCCAATCTTTTCAAGCAAGCATCCGAGGAGAGAATGTTGCTCTCCTCAAGAAAAATATTAAAACCGATATCATGGAATGTTAGGGGCATAAATTCCTATGAAAAACGTGCTCAAATCAAGCATCAATTGGATGTTTGTGGAGCTGACATAGTACTGCTATAGGATATAAAAACTTTTGAGGTCATGTATGGAGCTTCAATGCAGAAATGGGTAAAGTGGAAAAAAAACCATTCACCTACTAGACAAGGGGAATTTGGAGGGCTGATAACTATGTGGAATACTAAAATAGTTAGCATAGACTCAATAAAAAATGAAATAAATTGGCAATTAATGAAGGTGAGAAATTTTGATTTAAAATTTTGGCTAATAAATGTCTATGGCCCAAATTATATTATTGACAAGAAAAGGATGTGGGATGTTCTCACACAAAGATTGGATTTTCTAAGAGAGGAAAAGGTTATATTAGTTTGTGACTTTAATCCAATCATTTCATTACAAGAAAAGAAAAGAGGAATCTTCCCGCCTCAAAAAACAATGGAAGACTTTAGCTCTTTCATTTAGAGTAATGGCTTGAAAGATATTTTGCCTGTAAAAGGTAAGTACACTTGGACAAATAGAAGGAAGGGATTTTTATAGATATCAGAGTGGTTGGATAGGTTCTTATAATCCCCAAATTGGATTTTAGAGGAGTACATTTTAGTATAAGAAATATTTCCATTTGTAGGGTCAAATCATTATGCCATATCATTAAATATATCAGGAGTAAATTCTAGCTTGAACCACAAACCTTCATTTAAATTTGAGAAGATGTGGTTTAGGCATCACAATATTGCCCCTTCTTCACCAATGGTGGGTAAGTTCACTATATATGAGAGGATAAAAAATGTATCAGCTATGTAAGAAAATAACATGTCAAGCATTAGATTAAAGTTTGGAATGTCCAAGAATTTAAGAATATCTTTGAGCAGAAGGATAAAGTATTTAAAGAATTAACAAAAATCAATGAACATATTATCTCACAAGATTTGGATTGTATGACATTTTAAAAGTAGAGAAAACTATAGTGAGAATGGGTAGAGCTAAGTTCAAGGGAAGAAATATATTGGAGACAAAAATCTAGGGAGTTATGGCTAAAGGAGGGAGATCGTAACACTAATTTTTTCCACATGTCAACTTAGATTAAAAGATCTATTAATTTTATTTTATCAATCCAAGATAGTTCTACAAGTGTCTTTCTCACGAAAGAAGTTGGTATTCAAAAGGAAGGAGTTAAATTTTTCTCGATCCTTCTATCTACTCTTATAAATCAACAGCCTCAGTCTATTCAGGATGAGCAAGAGTTACTAGATTTTGTACCAAAACTAATCCTTGAAGAGTATAATGAATATTTATTGAAGCCTTTCACACTAGAAGAGTTAAAGAGAGTGGTATTTTCCTTAGCACTTGATAAGGTGCCAAGACTTGATGGATTTTTAGCAAAAACAATTCAAATATGTTGGGAGTTTATTAGGATTGATCTTTTAATGGATTTGGAAGATTCAAGGAGGATAGGCACAATGTTAAATCGATTTAATGTAACAAATATAGCAATAATACCAAAATTCAAGGATCCCAAATCATTTGCAAAGTTTGAACCTATTTTGTTGTGTAACATAATTTACAATATTTTCACAAAGGCTATTTATCTGAGACAACAACCTTTTATATCTAAAATCATATCACAAGAGCAAGGATGTTTTGTGCTAGGAAGAGAGATGGTTGAAGGAGAATTGGTTGCTCATGAAACATTACATTCCATGAATTCTAATAGCTTTCCCTCTTTCATCATTAAATTGGACATGATGAAAGCATATGATAGAGTTGATTGGGGTTTTTTAAATAAAGTGCTACATAAATTTGGCTTCAATAGTAAATGGTGTAAATGGATTTTTTCATGCTTATCTGACATGAAATTTTTAGTCATCATAAATAGGTCTCTAGTAGGTTTCTTCAGTGCAACACGAGGGGTTTGACAAGGGGATACTTTATCCCCATTCTTATTTATAATAATGGTTGAAGCATTGAGTATGTCAATTCAAAATAGGAATTTTTGAGGACTATGGCAAGGTATAAAAATTCCTCATGCAAACATCTCCATTACACATTTCCTATTTGCAGATGAAACTATTTTATTTGGTAAATCACCTATTACAAAAGATAGTCAAATAAAAGAAATTCTAGATAAGTATTCGATAGCTTCTAGGCAGAAAATAAATGTGAGCAAATCCAAGATCTATGTATTTAATATAAAAAAAGTAACAATAAAATGGAAGATAGTTAAAATTTTGGGTCTTCAATTAGTTGATCTCCCTTGCACATACTTGGGTATTCTGTTCTTTATGGATGCAAATAAAGTTGCATACTACGCTAAAGTTATAGAAATAATTAAGTCAAGAATATTGGCTTGGAAGGCTAGGTGGCTTTCTCTACCAGGTTGAATATTATTGATCAAATATGTCTTAACAACTATTCCCAACTACTATTTGGTTGTTTTGAAAGCACCCAAATCATTTATTTTAGAAATTGAAAAGATCATCAAAAAAAATTCTATGGAAAAGGAACATGAATGATCAAAAGAAGGTGCCTTTAATATCCTTAGATAACATGTCTTTTTAAAATCTTAAGGATGGTGCAAGAGTTCATAATATTTCTGCTAGGAATATGGATTTTGGAGCCAAATTGGTATGGAAAATGTATTATAAATTAGCTTCAAAGTGGTGTCAACTAATGCAGACCAAATACTTGGATAATGAAAATCCAACAAGAATGTTCACTGTATCGAATCCTCCAAATGGATTGGCAATGAGGAACTTTTTAATAGCATGTATGAAAGTCATCATTCATTATATTACTTGAGAAGTACATAAGGGAGAGTTAGTTTAGTTTTGGAAAGAATTTTGGAATGGTCATCCACCATTATAAACCATCCAAGAATTACAATCAGTGGAGACCGGGGTACTAAATTGAAGGAGTATGGTTTATCAACAAATAGTTTAACTGGTAATGTGATTTGAAATGATTTTTCAAATACACCTATTTCTGCTAATTTAATTTTTTTTTTCAAACATATTAAAGGAAAAAGTTGTGTTTAAATCAGATATACCGGATAGGATTATATGGGCTCCTTCAAAACATGGTTGTTATTGTTACCAAATTTTCACCTATGGCTCAATTAGGTAGAGCCCATACATGATATTTAAAAGAAGATGGTACATTTTTATCTCTCATATCTTGTCTTCATGTGTACAGATGAAATAACTTAAAATATTACAAAATTTTAAATCATTACATTTATACAGATGCATGAAACATAGGAAAGATTTTACAAGTCTCTTCAAAAAAAAGTAATCTTTCTTGAATGTAGAGATGTCCATTGACACACAATTCGTGAGTTTAAATTTTTCCCATTCAATGCAAATCAAGATAAACATATACATGAATAAGTAAATGAAAAGAAGTAGAGTGAGCATGTAGGGAGGGTAACCAATCATTTCCTGAGAATATCTAGTTTTGTTGTGTCTTCTTGTCCAACTGTTGCCCGAGTTGTCTTGTCCATCCTAGCTCCTTAGTACTTCTGAGTCCTGCATTAGGATGTAGCAATGTGTTAGAGAAATGCTCCAAGAAATGAAAGGTTACATACCATACATGATCATTTACCTATGCATGCATAAATTAATCATGATGTGCATTAAAAATCTATAGGTGTCTCTGAGAATCATCAAGGTCATCATGCATACCCAAATCTTGTATTTGTTTTCTAACAAGTTTTCTTAATGTGTAGATATAGAAAAGCATTGATATTTTTATCTGACTTTAAGCACGTGGGATAAATGTGGCTCCCACAAGGGTTGATCCCAGTGTGTTCATCACATAACTTAGAAGTAAAATTCATCAAATGGTTCATTACTTTTGATTTATACAAACAGGTGTACATCTTTTGTGACAGTGTCTTGTTTGTCATTGCCATAAGTGACATATACTTGTTATAGAAAAATCATAAAGAATGAAGTATTTTTTTGTGGTGGAATAGCTTACAGATATATTGATGTGCTCATTTATAAAATCATAGGAGGCAATAGTAAAGGAAAGGCATTGTTTCTCAACAAGTTAAAGAAATTTCAACAGAAAAAATAGTAGTGCAAAGGATAACATATTTCAAATAGTCCTAATGTGAGGTAAGTACAATGAAGTCTATTAGGGTGGTGTAGACAATTATCAAAGGATTAATGACAGTCATGCCCTCAATATAGATAAAGGAAGAGATATTTTGTAGTAGCAGAGAAGATTATCTAAAAGATACTTGAGCTTAGTCTTTTGATATTTAAACAAATGGAAAATAAAGTCATTAATTGGGTATCATAGTGATATAGTAGAGAGTTACTTTTAGCAAATGGTGTTGCAGTGACTTGAGGACAAAACCATGATATTTATCAATCCAGGAGAAGGAGAAAAGATAATTACAGTACATATCTAAAAGGTTCCATTAGGTTTGTAAGAAATTTTATGACAGTCATATCATGCAAACATTCAATGTAGAGGTAACAGGTGTAACATAGTCCTAAATGTAGCCTCATGTACCTTACATTGAGAACAAGAGCGAAAGAAGTGTAGCAGTCCAATGAATAGTGCAGATACAATTTGGGATAGTATGAGGTCAACATGATCAAGAAGTAATAAAGATAGCATGATCATATACAAGATTTATTCATCACAATGCTAGAATAATGCAAAAGGACAACTACTATGAGGCAAATGTAAAATTAATTTCATATTATTTTAAGGTAAAAAATGTCATAACACAATGCATAAAGAAATAAATATTTAGAAAATTCAATGTTACAGTATATGAGAAAAGTGAAAGGCTATAAAATGTTATTCCATGAGTGTAATGAATTTTTTATAGGAAGGTTATTACAAACACGGAGAGTCAACATATGCAGCTTGGAGGAAGAGCAGTTTCAAGACAATTGCATAGAACAATCTTAGAATGTATTTTAAAATGCATGCTAGTTGTTCTTGATTGTTCTGAAATGAACAATTCAAATAACTGTTCAGTTTTGTTTTGTATTCCCATCAAAATATTTATTATCAAATGACAGGAGGAAACTCAACGGTCTTGAATGATTCTTTTTTTTAACAAAGTCTGAGTTTGATGGTTGTCATTTCCAAAAGAATTGGAAATGGAATCTTCAAAAAATTTCATGAAACCTTAGGGTCGATCCATATAGTGGAGGGGTTTTCTTGTGAGATCATAGCCAGAAGGGTGAATGGAAAATCAAGGAAATCCACAGCCTCACTTCCCTTGGTTATTTTTGAAGGGTTTTAAAATGAGAAAGAATGCAGCTGCAAAAATGATAGGGTCGAGCCTGCAATCATGATTTACAAGCTGTAACAAAATGAAACCCTCATGGGTTTTGGTTGAAAGCTCGTACAAATCACAATAGAAATTTGTAAAGGTTGACAAAGAGAACCCTTGTGGGTTTTTATAGAAAATCCGAGGAAGGGTTTCATACCCTATAACCCGTGGCCAAAAAAATTAAGGCAATCCCTCTATTTTACAAAGGTTTTATCTACAGAAATGCAAATGTGTCTTCTAATCAAAAATCTTTTTATTAGAACTCAGGTGCTTGAAATTTTTTAGAATCTTGAGGAATCTACAATGAAATACTAAGAGATCTCCTTGATAGTCAAGAGATTGGGAAAATAAACAAGAAATGCATATGAAATGAGTAGAAAAGGTCATTGGAGCTATGGCCTTAAAAAAGTACAAGTACAGATAAATCCTAGGGGTTGAGCCATGAACATTCTTGTGAAAAGAGATTCAAAGGAAAATAACACTACTTCTCTATTATCTGCTAATTGAATTCGAGCAAGTTAGTTTTCCCAATAGATAGAGCAATGAAAAGGTTGGATTTTGAAAACTCAGGAAAATAATCCCAATACGTGTAGCATGCATGGACCCATTACCATGAAAAATGAAGGAAAATCTACATAGTTAAGGAGGATATAAAACCATGGCTGCTAACACAAATAGAGCAATGCCATGTGGGTTTCATGAATCAAATCCTCAATAAATACAAAGGAGCCATCAAGTTCCCTATAGGTATGATGAAAGGGCTGAGCTAATGAGAGAGTAATGAAGCCATTGATATTTTCAAAAGAATACACAGAAAAGAAGAGTAAAGTCAAAACATTTTCTCAAATTCTTACCATAATCTTTGAAGCTACAAATATTTTCCATGAAGGAGCTTAGAAACCCTAGCAAGGTCGATAAAAATGTTAGCTTCTTCCTAAAGCTTTCCCATACAAAATGAAATGTTTTTTTTCATTTTGCTTTGCTTTTGTGTTTCGGGGTTTTCTAACCCTAATCAATTAAATGAGGTAAAAAAAAATTACCTTTTATTTTAAATATGCAATGAAATATTGATCAGCTCATGGGCTAAGACTTGTTGTCTTATGCCTTATTATCTTCTCCTATGTGTGGTATTTAGGTCTTCTAAGACTTATCTTTTGTCTTTTCTTTATTTTTTTCATTAAGTTTCAAATGTAAAGAAATTTTGATCAAGTAATACAATATAAATTACTTCATCAAAAATTTTATTTTAAAGAATGCAAAAATAAAGTAACATGTTTTGAAATACCAAGAGAAGTGAAGAGTTTTTCAATGTATGACATTGAAAGAGGAGGTTTTTTTGATGTATGACTTGGAGGGCATATAGGAGCATGTGCTCATATGACTAAGTCATGATGAGGGAAGGTAAGTCTTGTATTGATAACTTTGAGAGAATCTTGGGAGGTTGGAGTTTTTTTACCAACATAAGGAGAAAATTTAGAAATGATTCATCACTTTGTTGAAGGAATATAGGCTATTTAGAGCATTTTTAGAAGTAGTTATGGTTTGATTAAGTCTTGTATGATTTTTTCATCCATTATGAGCTCTTTTTGAGAAGAAATAGTTGTTATATTTTTGGATTTTTGAAGTCACCTAACCGAAGAAGTTTCCAGCTCCTATTTTAGTGGAACAACTTGAGCTTGCTTACTTAGTCTCTTTTTCTACTCTATTTTGGAGTTAGTTCTTACTTAGCGCTTTTTCTGAATTAGAGACTTCTGCAGTCCTTTGACAGAGAAAAGAAGATTTATGTAACTCATGTTTTGATATGAAATACAGTGAAGGCCTTGAATACTATTGACTTGAAGTTATTTCTTTCTTATTCTTTGCATCATTGTGTTCAACAGCTGATTGATCAAGTTGTTAGTGAGGTAATATTTATTTCCTTATAACTTTGTTTTTGATTTTAGAACCTTTATGCAAAAAGTATACTAATGCAGATTACAGATTGTGTTAAGAGGTGTTAAGGACTTTTGGATGTGAAATTATTTTCCTTCTTGAATTTTGAACATTAGAACATGTTTTTAAAGCATTTATGCAAAAGTATACAGTAATAGGTTGTGCAGGTCAATTTTTTATCAGTATAGAAAGTGCATGAAACTTTGAGTTTTCATAAATTTTATCATTTAGGTGTATCACCATAGGAATTAGTATCTACCACTTACATTTTTTATTCATTTTCATCAAATATTTCTCCCTTTTCCTTACAAAATTCAATAGATTAGGTGATAACCAATAGGAAGCCGACCTTCTCCGAAGGCTGACCTCTAATTTCAAACCCCACACTTTGAGAGGTCTTCCCATGTTGCACTGGATTGTTGAATATCACATTCAATAGGGTGGAAAATCCAAGTGATAACAGTTATACAGTAAAAAAGGGTTACAAGTCATTAATTGGCAATGGCACTCACTTGCAATCTCAAAGAGCATTTTTTTTTTGCTAGAATTCTATGGTGATTCCTAAGGCTAGTATCTCTGCTTGGATGGCTCTAAGGAGTAAGGTTCTAATAGGTGATAGGTTAGCTAAATAGGTTAGTATCCATTTAAATGTGCTTTATGTGAGGATAATTTTGAAGATTTGGATCATTTGTTTGTACAATGCTCTTATGCACAAGACTATTGGGAATTCATTAAAGAGAAAATAAGTTGCATCTCCCCCTTGACAAAATCTCTCTAGTAACTTTTTTCAAGTTGGTCAGTTTTATATAAATCATCTCTATTTGTATGTTTATGATGGATAGTTCCAATAGTAGTTGTCTAGAATATATGGTGGGAAAGGAATAAGAAAATTTTCAAAAGGTAATTTCATCATCTCATTATATTCAGAAAAATTGAAAAATTCATATCATAATTAACAAATTATTATGTTCAAAACCACAAAAAATATTAATTCTCTCTTTACAAATTGGGATGTTAGCATTTTACAAGGGTGGAAAGATATAGTATTTCCCTTTAAAGGTAGTCTTCGTCAAGCTATGAAGACAAGGACTGATAGGAGCTCAATAATATGGAAACCCCCTCCCCCAAGATTTTTTAAGTTGAATAATGATGGCGCATCAAGAGGTAATCCGGGAACATCAGGATCATGATTCTGTATCAGGAATTCCTATGGGATAGTAATATTTGCTAAATCAATTCATCTTCCTTCAGGCACGAATAATATTACAGAAGCCTAGGTTGTGCTTCATGGTTTGAAACTTTCTTTAAAGCTTGGTATTTCTAGAATCCATATTGAGGGTGACTCCCTAATAATCATAAATGCATGAAAAGAAAGGGCGTTACATAATTGGAATCTAAAGTACATTTTATAGAGGTCTGGTTGTTACTAAAAAAATTTCAAACATATCATATTTCTCATACCTATCAAGAAGGAAATAAAATGGTTGATTATCTTGCAAACATGGAGTGTGACCTATGATAGGGCTTTAAGAAAAAAATTGATCCCATGAGTTACATTTCAAAATTTTGATTTTTCACTGGTTATCTGAAGGCTAGGGTTTAATTTTTCATTCATTAGGGTTTACCTATAGGGCTAAAACCCTCCTAAAACCCTAAGAGTGCTAAACCTTGGCCTTTTCTTTTAATCGCTCGTTGACTTGCAATAGCCAGTTCACGGTTCATTAAGTTATCACTTGAGCCATTAACATCATCTTTCAACTGCCCCCATTATCCTAGATTTACCACTCGCTCCTTGTTCAAAATATTTTCCTAAGTCTTAATTGATGCGGGCTATGGAATATTTACTCATTATGTTTAGTCGCTTTAATCATAGGTCTAAGATATATTAAGACTTAATTTTTTTGTTGACCTAGGGATGGTCCCATTCTAAGTGAAAACTTAAAGAACATGCATTAAAATCTCTTTAAAAAGGCTCAGTGTGGCCCCACACTTAATAGGCATTTGTTGCTTATTGGCTCCCTGCCATCCCGCATGAGAAAAATATTCATAGAAAAATAGTGTGGGATAGTGGGATAACATCACATGTCCAATCTTCACGATGGTCCCTATAGGTTGTTAAAAGATTAATAATGGTGGGCCCTTAATATAAGAGTTAAAATGGTGCCACGTGGATATAATATGGACCATTCCCTGCCATCCTGCAAGGGGTCATTCAAGAGATCTTGGCTCAGCGATTGCAGGAGGATGACAGGTGGCATGATCCTGACCATCCAAGGGAATATGGAAGTGACATAAATGGTTCATAAAATATTTCAAGTGAATTAGGAGAATGTAAAGATTTTACATCTAAATATATGTGGCATTCTATGGTTAAGCAATACTGGAGATGATATAATCTCAACTATCCATTTTGCAAAATTTAAAGCACATGGTGAAAACATAAAAGCTTAATGGGTGCACAAGTCAAGACACATGGAGAAATCTAGTAGTTCTCCTCATCATCTTGCAACCATTGATATGCTTCCTAGAAAATGCATGCAGGATTGTAGGGAAGTGACACATTAGCTTTCTTGACGCTTTCCAAAGGAGGTAGGGCCTATGATGACGGAGAAAAAGCCTTCCCACATGGCATATTTCACTTGCTTGAAGTTTTAGTTTAGTTGAGTCATTTTTTTCAAACTCAATTGACTCCATCTAAGCCATCCAATGATCCAAGTAACTGAGAAATCAACGACTAAGATTCAAAGTTACAAAATTGAATGGATTGCATTATTCTAGTTAGTGAAAGTGAGTAGTAATGGCAAATATGATGTTTTCCTATCGAATTAAAGATATTTTTCACCATAAAAGCATGGATTAAAGAAAAATTCAGAATTAGCAAAGTATTTGAAAGCATCTAGTGATTTTTTACAATGTTTTTTGAGCTTCTTGCATCTTAGAACTAGGGTTTTTAGTGTCTACATACCAGTAAGTAAAATTTACCTCCTTTGTTCCTAATTTCCTATGAATTTATGTGCATTTTCCAATTATGTGCTTTGAATTACATTCTAGATTCCTTTTAAGGTTTGACATTCATAAATTGCTATCAAATTTCTTTGAATTCACTCTAGCTTGTGTGCATCTAATTGGGAAAACCTAAGCTACCTTGCAAGAAACCCTAGACTGCATTATAGAAAACCCTAGGTTACTCAATTGATAAAAATGTCACCCCAAAGGCTTAGACCTCCAGTTCCACCCATAAGAAAGGCCTTGTTGGTGTAATTAAATGTTTTGTACCTTGTCCTAGGTCATAATTACACCTTAGTTAAGTTTACTTAGGGACCACATAGGAGTTGTTGGAGAATTTCCACCTTTGGTGGACTTATCATGTTATCACTCTATCACCTCCACCTTTCATGGACATATCATGTGATTAGGTTTCCACCTTTGTGGTAGATCCACTATTTGTGGTGGTTATCACATTATCACCTTTCCACTTTAGGTGGAGTGATAGCTTTTCATTGTTGTCTCATGTCATAAGATTACGACACTTGTCATAATCTTATGCACTCCTATGTTCTCACCTTGGCTATATAACCAAGGGGTCTCTCATTTGTACACATTGAATCATTCCATTATCATTGACATTAAATACAGTTTATTCTTGTCATATTATTTTCTCTCTTCTTTGTGCTTTCTATTTGTTCCATAGATCTTGGCATCCATAGTCAATTCTAACATGGTATCAGAGCATGTTTGATTCTAACAGGCCTTCATGAGGATTTATTGGCCCAATTACTTGAAGCAAAAATGGATAAAATTAAGGGAAAAATAATGTTCCAAGGTCCAGGAGAAGACAAGGGAATAATTGATAGACATTATTCCATTAGGGATATCAAAATACCACAAGTTTCTAAATGGGATCTCTTCAAGTACTGATTTGGAAAGAGAAATGCTAGAGTTTTGAGCTGTAGTGATTGAAACCTAGATATGGGAAAACTTACAATTCCAAATGTCTATTTGGATGTGGATTTTTTGAAGGCCATAGCTACCAATTATGATCCAAATATTAGGGTTGTTAGGTCACATACAAAGGTTGAAATGGTGGATTTTAACCCAAGAAGGATTCATAATGGTTTTTAATCTTAACCCCGATGCCACCAAAGAAATCAACCTAGAGGCATTGAGAAAGGAATATGAGACAAATAATATTACTTGCAGGGTGACAATATTTAGCTCACACCTACTAGTAAGAATCCTTTTTCTATGTAAATTTTTGAATACTATTTTATCAGAACTTACCAAATATTATGTCAAATTCTAGGGATGGAACCTCCTTAGAGGATACCCATGGCTTTCATGTTTATGACTGCTAACATCCAACATGTAATGGTGAATACACTATTATTTTTCTACATATTTATCTAATGTAATTCATAATGCATTGGTAGCAGTTAAGAATGGTGAAACTGAAGTCAAATTCAGGTGGTATTCATTGTTGTTTCATATGTTTTTGGCTATAGGAATTAAGGAGTTTGGCCAAAACATGCAACTATACTTGAAGGATGAAAATGGTGAATGTCTTCCTATGCAATGTTGGACTCATCATTTGGATAGGCATTGCCACACTTCAAGATTTGTTGATTTTTATAATCTATTTGTTGCAAGGTTGAAGGGGTTTTTGGTGAGGGATCTACCCAAGATTCCTAAGTAATTTTATGACTTCTTGAGGCCAAAGGAAAGGAGGCCTAATTTAGGCATTGATCATAACTAGGGAGATTTCATCCCTTATGAAAGTACTACAATTATTAGAGTGTATGGTTTGAATGTAGCTCCACATGTATTACCAAGAGTTATACCAGTTAGATTTGGTTTCCTGGAGGTCAGTGGGAACTAGAATAATTTGAGGATGCATTTTTGGTAGGTCAGAAAAAGGGAACTCTTTTCTCTCTATATCCTACATTTTTTTTTATTTTGTGATGATCAAGGATGGATGGAAAAATATCCTTAAAATGATTACCCCTTTGAAGATGAAGAATTGTAGAGAAAGAAACCATTACCTTGGGGGTTTCATTGCAGCATTGAAAGTAAGAATCATAGCATGTAATTTTTAGAATAACTTTAATTTCCCTGAAGATATTATCAAAACTGAATTTAACTTGAAAAAGGGTTGAAGATAGAAAGGTGAAATTGTTGGTCTTTGCAAAATTGGAAAATGAAAAGAAGGGAAAAGACCCTAAGTTCAAAGGTACTTTCATGGATATTGAGGATGAAATGTCGATAATTGATGCAATCCTATATAACTTTGATAAATCTATTGGACAACTGGAGGAGGAGAGAATAGAACAAGATAAGGGGAAGGCACATTTTCTAGAAGAGAGGCCTACCTATCAACCTCCCAAGAAACAATTTGTCTTCACTAGAAGACCAAAGGGGATAGTAAGGAAAGAAAAAACATTACCTACTCCTACTTAGTCAGAGGATTCTAGAGAATCATCCCCTATTCAACAAGCACCACCATCTCCACCTCCATTGTGACCAACACAATAGGTTATTGATTTGGATTCACCCCTAGGGGACCCTCTCCAAAGAAAAGGAAGGTTGAAGTTGTAGGATTAGTTGAACATCCAATGGATTCAAATGATGAGGTTATAGTTACCGTTGATGTTATAATTCAAAACATGCCATCACCTACAAGAGATGTTTATTTTCCAGCTCCATAGGGCAAGGTAACCAAGGAAATTTTTACTGGAGTGGATAATGTTGATGAAATCAGAGAAAGGGAATCTATTGAGTTAATGACTAATGATGCATTTTTTATATAAATGTATTCAAAGAGTATGTATGGAGAATAAAGAAAGATGAATTTGAGGAAAAGGTGAACTAAGAAGTTGCTAAATCCCATGAATTACTAAGGGATGTTATTGCCTCAACCTAGTAGTTTTTTAGATGAAATCAAAACAAAAGGAACTAACCCTAGAGGAAGGTAGAAGGCTTGTAAGAGAAAGTGGTTTACTTCTCTTATCATTATGGGAATTATCATCTACTATAGCCTTTGACATTGTAAGGAAGAATGAATCACATGTGTTTTCTACAAAATATGAGGTATTGTGTGCACTATAGGGATATGCATTCAACACATAATGGGATTCCCTAGAAATTTGGGCCTTGACCCCTAACATTAATAAGCCTAAAGTGGTAGAGCCGGAAATAGACCTAAGAGGAGGTCTAATAATAATAAAAGTTTCATATACTCCTACAGTAGAAGCAACAACATTGGCAGTCAATGTTGCACATTTCACAAAGGCAAATAATGAGTCTTCTCAAGAGAAATGTGATGCAAAGACTAGAAAATAAAATGATTTAGTGATTTCCTACAATTAATGTAAGCATAGGTTGGAAGAATTGGAACTAGAAATGAAATGTTGAAGAGCCAACAACCAGTGCAACCAATTCCATAATTTCAAGTCTTTGCTCCGTCTTCCTCTTCTCCACCACCTCCTCCAGTTCATTAACCTCCTATACCATCCATGGAAATGGTTGTATATAATAAGGATATAGAAATTGCAAAGCGCACCCAAAGTACATCAGTTGCACCTTTTCCTAGGGAAAGAGTGAGTAGAAGAGAATTGATTCAGAAGCTAAGTGTGTATGAAGAATTATTTGCATTGTATGATGAAAATAACATAATTATTGTTTCTAACATTCTTGAGAATTATTTAGGAAAAGCAATAAAAATATTGAGCAATGTTCACTCAAACTATTCTTTAATGTTTGATTCAATAAGAATGTTTGAGGGAGATAGAACAATAGCTATTCCATTAATGTAGAAACAAATACCTAGGCTTGGTGTATTGAAGAACATGGTTGTAGGATCAACACATGAGCCTAATAAACCACTAAAAATTACCCCTACATATAATATAGTGAAAATAAGTTTTTATTGGTAGGGGTTAATGGATCCACTTGAGAAGACAATCAAGGAATTGCTCCAATAATTTGATAAGAATGATCTTGGCCTCTTGCCAGACATTATAGATAGCAATGGAGCAGTAAAAACATATGAATAGTGGAGAGCTCAAATGGACACTGTTATTGCTACAAAAGCTGCATTGATTTGTGAGGGGGGAGATGTCAAAATAGATATGTTGAAGAATAGCATAGATAAATTTCCCATCACTAGTGTATTTTTGGAGGAATTTGATAAAGATTCAAATCAAGTAATGAAGAATTATGGCCCATTCAGGACACAATTCGATGAATTCATGGCATTCAATTGGCCATCTGAAGAGGATTATGAGGCCTGGGACCAAAAATATAATCAAATACCCGAATTGTAGAATTTCTTGGTGAGGTGGACACATTTTTGTATTTTTTCACAATCAAAAGTTCAAAGGTTTTCAGTAACAACAACAAAAGAGTTTTTTCTTCTTGCACAACAAGGTTTTTGCTTTCATCTACCAGCTCAAATTTCCTAAGTCCACATTATGAAGAATGAAGAAAAGGAGTGGAAAATAATTGCTATCCACATCAAAGGCACTTTTGAAGGGACAATTGGTTACCAAGAGTAAATATATCCATTTTTGTCCTCATAATATTCCACCCACGGGTTTCCAAACATGATCATATTTTGAAATGTAAATGATTGTCAAATGAAAACATGACATGTGTAATGATCAAAAGATTGTTTCTCCCTTGTTTTATAAAAGGGAATTCAAGATCATTTACATGGGATGATTGATATCCCAAAGAATTTTCTAACACATAGCATAGAGAATAGAAGTTGAGCTTTGTTTTAGGTTTTTGATTCTACAATTTTTGCATTTTTTATAATAATAGTACCACCATTTGAGTATAATAACTAGCATAATTTTGAGTCATTTGTCTCATATTGTATAATTTTCATGAGTTATCAGTGAAAATGATCAAGGATCTTTCATTTGATCTCCATTGTTGTTCTAGTGGATGTATGCTTTTATCAATATTCTAATTCAAAGAATTGGTTAAATTACTTTGATAGAAGTATAGGTTTATGCATTCATGTGTAGGGATTTGTTAAGAATAGTTGTTTCAAGATATTGAGTATGATGTTGTAATGAAATATTGTAAAGCTCTATAATGTTATGATTTCAATGTTTTTATACATCATGATTTGTACTGAATTTGACTCCATACCCTAAGTTAAGGCGTTGGTCTATAATCTCTATCTAAAGTTACAAGTTCTTCGATCTTTCACACTCTTAAAGATCAAATATAATTTTTCATTTTAGTTGAATTTAAGTTCATGGAATTTTCTTATAATCCTATATTCTCTTGCTTTAGAATGTTAAATTTTGTATAGGATCAGCCAGATCATTGAAGTATTTCATTAGTCAAGAAACATATAGGAGAATATATCTATCATTTTACAATGTATGAGGTGAATTGGAATAAGAGTGTCTTAATTTCATTGTATGGGATCACCCTCTCAGGATTTACAAAGCCCAAAGTGTAGAGGGAAATTTATTGAAACTTTTACCTGTTCGTTGGCCAATCCCTCTAGGTAGTTGAACATTGGAAGTGAAAAATCCATAGTTTATCAATGAGATCAACTTGGTATTTGAAAAACACCTACAACCTACAAGAGGTGGAAATATAAAATTACAAAGATCATATTAATGCATATCCGCAACTAGCAACAATTCCATCTCATGAAGGTTCAATTTCAAAAAGTGAATAGTTAAAATGGGTTTGATTGGAGTGAGCTCTAAATTTGTATGAGCTTTAAGTTTGGAAAGACATTAGTAAGAGGTTACAAGTTTTAAATCAAGAAGCATTTAAGAATCATCAAGTTGAATAAGCAAACAAGTCCATATTCTGGTGGACATACATCAGCAAAAGTGTGTAATTAATTTTTTTTTATCTCTAACATGTGTTTCAATTACAGGTATAGATTGATAATTTAAAGTAATGATCGCATCCTTGGCTTTGATTAGGTTTGAAATCCCATCAAACTAATTAATTTCTACCACTAAGCAGGAGGCTCATGACAACCCAATTTTTACATGCATTGAAAAGATGGGAGGTATTATTAATTTAACACTCCCTATACATCCATTTTTTTTGAGTGATTGGTTGGGTGTTATTAAAACAAGGTTTACTTTAGCATTTTGGTACCCCTCATTCTACAAGCTTCGATCTTATGGGCTTTAGCATAGCTAGAATTTGTGGTGCTTTGTATTCTATAGGTTAGAAGGGAGTGGAATGGAGTATAGGTCATGGAACTTCAATGTTCTGATGAAGGTGCATGGATGGGAACGACCATTCACAAGGTTCATGAGTCATTCAAATTTGGAGAATATTTTCAAAATCAATCATCCTAGTGTTGAAGAATGTGTGCATGTTATTCTGGGTGTTGAGGTTGCTACATTGGTGGTTGTTGTTGCACCAAAAGACCAATCTATTAATGCCCAATACAACCACCAGATTTATAAAAGATCCACAAGAGGCAATTAACCCATGTCACAAACCCAAGCATCATGTTGCATAGAGGATACCAAGGGATACATCATCTTGAAAAAATTCCCCCAGTGCAAGCAAGGGGTTTGAACCTGTGACCTTGACTCTAATACCAATTGTTACATGCATGGTTGCATCTGTATACAAGCTCTCTAGTATGAGAAAAAAACTTATTGTTATTATGAGTTAGGGCTTATTTAGGATGTCCTAAGATCTAAAACGTCAATAATAAACCTAATCTAATGGTAGAGAATGAATGCACAATCCATTATATTTTAATTATTTGTTACTTTAATTAATTTTACTTAATATTAATTTAGCCCATGGTGGGGGCTAATGTATCTAGAACCCTTACTTTAAGTTATGATTTAAAGTCACTTTTGATTTATTTAATAAAATGATTTTTAAAGATTAGAACTTATTTAAAGAGAAACTTTTTGACTTAAGCCTTTTAAATTTTAATTTAATACTTAAAGTTTACCTAAGATTGAATCTAACTCCTCATTATGATTAAATTATATAAATAGAATAACTACCATTGGAATAAATCATGTTCGATTTAGTGACTTTTATTAAGGATTAATGAATTAAATCATTGGTAAATTTAAATTAATAATTTCATCTCTCCTCGAGAAATGGGATTAGTAAATATTTAACTACTTAATTCTTAAATTAATCAAATTAGGAAAAGTCAAATTAAGGATTTTTACCTTAGGAATCAGATGGGTCTTTGATCAATATTAGAGAAAAATAACCTATTGTGTCTCAATATTTTAAATATTTTTTATTAATTAGAGGAAGGAATACCCTAGGTTATAGAGGCTAGTTCTAATATGTATATCCTCATACATGAGAAATGTGTGGTTCTTGTATATAATCCCTAGTTTATGGTCATCTAGTATATCCCTTTATGATCACTTCCACATGTGATTTAATAAGACACAACATGAAAGTGTTAAGAGTTGTAAATTATCAAGATTTTATAATGTAAAATATTGCAAATTGCACTCAAGATACTACTTATACTTAGTTGATGTTTCAAAAAAAATAGTTAGGCTTTCTTAGCAAAAATTTTGGGGCATGAAAGATATTTTTTTGGAGAGGGTGGAATAAAGTTGTTAATTTTAAGTGCAATATTCGTTTATGGAGGTCCATGGTTCTTTAATAGAGTGATCCCCAAATTAGTTCTAAAGGGGTTTATTCAAAGGATAAGGACACAATAACTTTAATTTGTATGGATAAACCTTGTAGATCCCAAGGTAACATGGAAGTCATTTCTTCTGCAGCCTATCATGATCTAAAACTTTCTCAGGAGAAGGGATTTGAAAAAAAAAATTGTTGGAGGGATATTCTCTGAAGGTTTTTAATTGTCTTAATAATATCAATCTCCTTCTTGGTCGATTGAGCATATAATTAAGGATTTTATCTCCATCTTAAACTCCTTCAAAGATTTTTATGTCTCCCATGTTTATAGAGGCCAATTTCTTAGCCAACTGCCTTACAATTTTGGGAGTGTCCTCTCCTAGGTGTTGGAACTCTAACAACTTATTCCCTATAGAAATTCAAAATCTTGTTAAAAATGATCAAAAATCACATGTTTCTCATACTAGATGGCAGGTTAGAACTTAGAGGTGATAGCTTATCACCTCATAAATGCCTCTTCAATATGAAAAGACTTACGAAATTTTGTAGATATCTTGGAAATTGTAGCAAATATTAGGGAAACTTCTCAAGGGTTACAACCATGATGACACTCAATACTAGGGTTGTTAGTATTACATGCTTTTTGGGTGTTATTTTCCTCCTCTCTTTTTAGATTCTTCATTTTCTCTTGGCTAATTTCTATCTTTGGAAGTAAATTTTGGTCATCTATGTTCTATTGATAATGGGAGGTGATAGGTGTAGGACAAAGCCTATTACCTGTGAGGATACGAAGGCTAATGTATTAGTCTGGGAAATCCTTGAGAAGGGAGGGGTTACACCCTTCATGTTGAAGCTACATGGATTAGATACTTAGATTTATATGGAGTTTGTTAATGGGTGGCATAATAGGGTGTTGAGAATTTTCGGGGTGGAGATCAATATTATTGAGGATTTTATTGCAAAGGTTACCGGTCTTCTCACTCAAGGTAGGAAGTTTTATAGGGAGAGCTCACTTCCAAATCGGCGATGGTTACCTTCCTAAAAGAAAATGAAAAAGTGAAGATTAAGAAGTTGGGATTTGGAGGTTATAATCGACTATCTATAAATCCCATTTGGTGGGAGGTGGCAATGGTGATTATGTGGTACTTCACCTTGGATGGTAGGTTCTCTACCATTTATGGTTATCATTTCATTCTCCTCAACCATTTTAGAAATAACAAGTTGGTGTCGTTTCCTTTTTATTTGCTCTTGTCTCTAGAAAATGGCATCCTAGAGTTTAGAAAGAACTCTAGTAACCCCTATCTACATGAGGGGTTAATTATCTTGATTATGGAGCATATCAAATCTAAGTATGTAATTGAAGCTCCCAAAGTGAACAAAGCCCGTAAGCTTAAGGATTTTCCCTCTGATTGTGAAATAGTTGATGACTCTAATGATTATGAAGAAGAGGATGTTGGGTCACATTCTTTTGAGGTGTACTCTGGAGCCTAGGAAGACTCTATTAATCCATCCAAGAAAAGAGATTAGAAAGAGGCTTCCCCTTCTTGGTCAAGCAGACTTCACACTGATCTATAAATGGAGGTTTTTCCTTCGATTGGGGCCAAGAGTAAAGGCTTGGTCAAGGTGAGGAAAGGGAGTTAAATTTCAAAGAAGGTGGATTTTTCCCTCCCTTCTGGAGTGAAAGGAGGATTTTGGTAGGGGAAGGTGAGAATAGGAAGGTGTGGAAGACTCTACTAGTAAGAATGCCCAAATTTGGGCCTGGGTAAGGATAAGGTAGTTTTGAATGCAAAGGTGGGGAAGACTCTATTGGTAAGAATGCCCCAAATTTGGGCCTGGGTAAGGATAAGGTAGTTTTGAATGTGCCTTTGGTTGGAAAGGTGCAAGTTCAGGATGAAGCTATGATGGAGAAAGTAATTTGTGAGAATAGGGAGCCCTCTGAAGCTATTCATTTGAAGAGATCTGATAAGATGGTTGATGTGAATGTGTCCCCTATTGGTGTGGAATTCATGGGTAAAGGTAAAGGTAAGATGGATTCACCTATTGGTAATTTTTTTTATGATCAACCAAAGAAATATGATACCTTTTAGGGTGGGTATATAAATTGGTAGCTGTTTGATTTAAATCATGTTACTAGATTGGCTAGGGAGGGGAATGGAAACATCTTTTTTCTCTTTAACTGGCTTCTTAACGAAGTTAAATATATTAATATCAATATGGATCTTACTAGCAACAATAAATTGAAGATGACTATGGTTAATAGGGTCAAAAACATAAATGATATCCTCAAGAACATGGCAGTTGATGTAGAAAAACTAAGAGAGGATCATGACTCCATAATTATTGTTCTTGATTAGAAAATGACTAAGATTCATGAGGACATGTTCATTATTGTTAATGTTAGTTGTGATTCACTTTTGAATAGTGTGGAGGGGTTGACTGTGTTAAATGAGAAAGCTCAAAATAGGCTAGGAATCCATTGTTCAAAGGGAAAGATGTGCATGATTTGGAGGATGAAACCCTATTAGGAAACCTAGATAAAGGCGTAGATGTTGGCCTGTGTATTCAAACCAGAAGAAAAAATAAGAAAACTATAATGATTCTAGTTCAAGAATTGAATGATGTTGTGGAAATGCATGATAAGTTCATTACTAGAGACCTAGAGGTATTGAGGATCCTAAAGAATCTATAGTGGTTCCTTTTCTTGTTTTGTTTGGTGTTTGGTTTGTTACTTGTTTTTTGTTGGTTTGTCTATTGTTTTGACCTCCTTTTTGTGACAAGGCTTCTTGTTTCTTAATGTCTTCTCTTTTCAGTAGCCTTCTCATTTTATAAAGGATTTTGAGGCCCCTTCAAAGCCTATTTTTTGCTAATCAAAAACCTGGATGTCATTGCATGGGGCCATGATTCTAAAGGAGTCCTTTTGGTAGCTCTTGGATACCATTATTTATAGTATAAAAAAGAGGGGCATGGAGAGTCTCCTTGGTCGAGAATAATTTAGAATAAATTCAGTTGGCCTAAGTGTAACTTTTTAGTGTGGTTGTTAAGTTAGAACAAGTGTCTCACTTGGGAAAATATCAAAAAGAGGAGACTCCATGGCTCTTTCATTTGTGTTCTTTGTGGTAGTAGTGAAGAATTTACTAATCAATTTTTCTTTTAGTGTACCTTCTATATGAAGATCTAGAACTTATGATGGAATATTTGGAATATATATTTTATTCATACTACTTCATTTCCTATTTTTTGGGCTAGTATGGGTTTTCGCATCACTTCAACACCCTTCCTTTTATTTTCATGGGATGTTGATCCTTCTTTTATGTTTTGAAATATTTAATTAGAGAAAAACTATAGAATTTTCCAAGAGCATCAATGTATAGTTATGAAATTTTGGTATAATATTAGGTGTATGCTTAAAGAGACTATTAAGGCTAAATTTAGTATTGATGAACAACTTTTTTTTTTGTGTGATTAGTAAACCTCTTGGATTTGTTCCCTTTTTTTCCTCAAAGGCTCAACCTATCCATAGAGTGAAATCCTCTAGGAAGGTGATTTTTATGTTGGGTGGTATTGTAGGAATGCCCAATGGGTTCCTTTCATGTTGATTTTTGTGATTGATATACCTATTTGAAAATTTATCTAGTGTGTTTAAATTTAACTCTCCTTGAGTAATTTTTTATTTTTTCTTAAAAAAATAGTACCAATTTTGGTCAAAATTATCTAGTCAAAATAGTTCTAACTGAAAACATTTCAACAGTAATTTTTTATGTGGTAGCATATATAAAATCCTTCCCACCATTGCAATAATTTTTAGAAACTTAATAATTCATCTTAATATTTATCCAATCAATATGAATATTTTATAAATCCAAAAATACTCTTTGCATCGAGCTCAAAGTGTAGAATCTAAATATATATATATTTGTAGTTTATTATGAAATTTCTTAAAATTTATTGCTAGTAATTTTTTTGAATAAAAGTGGCATGGCCAGTATAACGATTATATTGAAATACAAAGTGTTTATACATAGTTGGAGAATGAAGAAAAATATCAAAATGCATTCTTCAAAAGTTACACAAACCCCATACTTAATTAGTACACCTTTTAGATGAACTAGAAAGATCACATGGAGGAGGAAAGTATGGGATTACAAGAGGATTTTCAAGAGCTTTCTTAAGCAAGAAATGAATAGAATTGAGTATATTCAAAGCATTAAAAAATAAAAATCCACCCACTATAGGTTGAAGACCATTGAGGCTTGAACTAAAATCAAAAGTATTATCACCAACCAAACCATATGCCATTGCACACAACATTGAGATATGTACTTCATCAAAGAGTAGTGTGGGATGATCAAATAAACCACCCATCATAAGAGAATGATAATTGAAGTCATACTTCTCCAATACCATAGCAAGATCAGCAAATAAACAAATAGGAGGCAGAATGTAAGTACCTACCAAAAAATTAACCATGTCTACACACCACAATATGTCCATGAGATTAGAAACAAACATTGAAGACACTTCATTCAGAAAATTAATGAAATGATTAGAAAACTAGTACCAACCAACAAATAAAATTAAATCTTATTCTAATTAATGGAATTTAATGACAAAATCCCAACCAAGCTTAATCCTTGATAAGGGGAGATTATCTTTGGTTTCCCAATGTTGACAAGGTATGAAAACCCTAAACAAAGAATCCATGAGGTGAAATAACTTCAGAATTTGGAAGTAAAGTAGTATGAAACCACAAAAATGTGAATGCATTTCCAAATTAAAAAAAGAACAAAAAATATAGGATGGCCTTAGAGATCCATCACACATACGAGATCTCAGCCACAAATCTTGGAGATATAGCTTGAAAAAATCCATGCCAAATAACGACTTCCTAAAGAACTCTTTTAAACCTATACATTTGACACTCACAATGTTAGATAAAAACCTTTTAGAGGCTATTAATTTAGCCAATGGAAATGATGGTTTCCAATCCTAATCCACTTCTCTTGTGTGGACCAAAAAACTTCATAGAAGAAACACACAAGGATCAGAGTCATATCACTGCAAGTAGCACTCCTCAATATTGCCAATTCCCATATTATGGGATAATATTACATTAGAAGAAGTACCCCAAAGAATAAAATTTGAACTAAGCACGATCACTGACAATTATGTACAAAATCACATACATCAAAAGACAACCCACACCTCTTCAACCATCATCTCCATGTGGAAAATCATATATGTACCACCGAAGAAGAGATATGAATAGGTCAGGAAAATTCATGATACTAGCTAGAAAAAGGAGCCCAAAATGGAGTCCACAAAAACCAATGAGATGGTATCAGATGTATAGCCATCATCCATGAAGCAAATAATATCCAATTTCCTGAATGAAGAGCATACTAGAAATGAGTAGAACCATCAAATGTTATCCAAGTTCTTCAACAATTATCCAAAAGTGAGGAAACACTTATGGGTCACTAAAGAAGAATTGAAAACATAAAAAAAAATCAATAATCCTGACTAGAGTACACATGCCAAAAAGCATCTCCTAGGAAAAATGCAGGAGAGATCACGATAGAAAAATAATATCTTTGTGAGAATTTAGTATATGGTAAAGAGTGATTGATCACCCTATTAGCCAGTAAATCTTCCAAACCATTAGATTCCTTGTAATAGTGCATTACCTCAAAGGAAGAAAAACTTTGAAGAAGAGACAAAATGTAACCCAACAAATAATTTAGATGCTAGTTTTCTGAAACCTTCTTTGATAGAGAATTCACCACCACCATTGAATCACCCTAAGTCCAACCCTTACTTTATATGTATCCTATAACCATAACGTGAATAATAACATGTAATTAATTTTATGGCTGCCAAACATCTATGAACATAAAACTAAACATGACCAGGAAAAGAACATCAAGCACAAAATAAAAAATTCTACCCTTCAGCTTACAACAAGCAAAAATATAATAGGAGGTTGGAAAACACAATGTGTTAAGAAACCTACAACCCACATAGTGTTGAAAAACCCTCCATGTATAAGAATGCAAATGGTTGGTCACCCCTCAGCTAAATATGGTTACTTTTATGTATTCCTTGACTACAACTCCTCTCCAAATTCTCCACCCTTCAGCTTTGTACAAGCTCAACAAACTAACTTGCAATCCACTGTGTTTTCCTAGTTTCCTATATTTTAATGATATGACAAAATTGAAATGCAATTCATACTCTATTTAATAGTTTTGTAAATTTTCAAGGTTCCCTTTCTTACATTGGTAGTGTAATGCTTTCATTACACTCATTTTTTCTATTGGTAATTCAATGTTGGAAAAAATAAGTAGACCATAGTGAATGAGAAAAATACTATATTAATTCAAATAACTGAAACTCGACATTGTGTTTTCCAAATTATAGTTATTTTGTGCACTTCATTTTTTCAATCATGCGAAATTTAAACACAACAATGGAATGTGTCATTTTGAAGACATTCATACTATTTTGTAATAATCCATGTTGCAAAACCATGGGTGTTAATAATATAGAAACCCACCATGAGACAACCCTTTACATTTAAACAAGGAGATTCAAATGAATGAAACCCAAAACTGTGTTTTTTGAATTATAGTTATTTTGTCCACTTTGTTTTTTCAATCATGCAAAATTTAAACACAGCAATGGAATGTGTGATTTTGAAGACATTCATACTATTTTGTAGCATTCCATGTTGTAAAACCGTGGGTGTTAAGAATCTAGCAACCCAACATGAGACAAACCTCTACATTTAAATAGGGAGATTCAAATAACGGAAACCCCACACTGTGTTTTCCCAATTACAATTATTTTGTGCACTTTATTTTTTCAATCATGAAAAATTTAAACACAACAATGGAATGTGTGATTTTGAAGACATTCATATTATTTTGTAGCATTCCATGTTGCAAAACTGTGGGTGTTAAGAAGCTAGAAACCCACCATGAGAAAACCCTTTGAATATAAACAAGGAGATTCAAATGACTGAAACCCAACACTATGTTTTTTGAATTACAATTATTTTGTGCAATTTATTTTTTCAATCATGCAAAATTTAAATACAAAAATGGAATGTGTGATTTTCAAGACATTCATACTATTTTGTAACATTTCATGCTGCAAAACCATGGGTGTTAAGAAGCTAGCAACCCAACATGAGACAACCCTGGACATTTAAACAAGGAGATTCAAATAACTGAAACCCCACACTATGTTTTCCCAATTATAATTAGTTTGTGAACTTTTTTTTCAATCATGCAAAATTTAAACTCAACAATGGAATGTGCGATTTTAAAGTCATTCATATTATTTTGTATCATTTCATGTTGCAAAATTGTGGGTATTAAGAAGCTAACAACCTACCATGAGACAACCCTTTTCATTTAAACAAGGAGATTCAAATAACTAAAACCCAACACTGTGTTTTCTGAATTATAGTTATTTTGTCCACTTTATTTTTTCAATCATGCAAAATTTAAACAAAAAAAATGGAATGTGTGATTTTCAAGACTTTCATATTGGTTTGTAGCATTCCATGTTGCAAAACCATGGTTGTTAAGAAGCTAGAAACCTAGCATGAGACAACCCTTTGCATTTAAATAAGGAGATTCAAATAATTGAAACCCCACACCGTGTTTTTCTAATGACAATTATTTTATGCACTTTATTTTTCCAATCTTGCAAAATTTAAACAAAAACAATGGAATGTGTGAATTTGAATACATTCATACTATTTCGTAACATTCCATGTTGCAAAATCGTGGGTGTTAAGAAGCATGCAATCCACCATGAGACAACCCTTTGCATTTAAACAAGGAGATTTAAATGACTGAAACCCAACACTATGTTTTTCGAATTCCAGTTATTTTGTCCACTTTATTTTTTCAATCATGCAAAATTTAAACACAACAATGGAATGTGTGATTTTGAGTACATTCATATTGTTTTGTAGCATTCCATGTTGCAAAAAAGTGGGTGTTAAGAAGCTAGAAACCCAGCATGAGACAATCATTTGCATTTAAACAAGGAGATTCAAATAACTGAAACCCAACACTATGTTTTTCAAATTACAATTATTTTGTGCACTTTATTTTTTCAATCATGCAAAATTTAAAGACAACAATGGAATGTGTGATGTTGGTTGTTTTTACTGTAACTAGGTTGATCTCCTAATCTACTTATGGAATTGCCAATTCCAATCAAGGGTAGCTCGAAGGACCTGGACCAACTGATGAGGCCCTACACTTTGGGCTCTGCAAGGCCCAGGAGGGTGATACCTTAATGATTTTACAACCTCTACACCATTATCATAAACAATATTAATAATAATAGATAATCTCATTTAATAGATCAACATAATAGGATAACACTGAATAGAATTGGATGTTCATCAATATTATCAACTATTTGGAGCATGAGATAATTACAACACTTCATAGTAAAATATAGCCATTAACTTTCGAATTGTAGAAATCTCTAGGCAAAGAAAAATAAATACTGAACCTCATGAATACATACAACTTATATTAGTGCCCTATATCCATTGGAGGAGTCAAATTCATAAGCATCTAAAGGTTCATGACAGATTTAACACATAACATATAAGATCCTCGATAACACTGTCTTACAATCTCATCAATATGTATTCTAACCTAATACTACCTATCAAATACTTATATAGAACACATCAACCTACAATCCCATTTAATCATTTTAATTAATTACTTGAATTAAAGCTAAAACAAGAATTGTACACACCACAACAGTGAAATGAATGAAACAACCCTTGATCTTTTTATTCAAAATTCAGACATGCTTGTACAATCAAGAGACATGAGCTCAAATTAATCATTTTAACTCAAATGTCAGTACTGTCATAAAACATTAAATCCCCATGAGTTCAAAACCTACTACAGAAAAACTCAAAACCTAAATTGCATTTTCTCTAAAAAACTATCAGACTTTACAATTTTCTCTGCAACTTCGCCTAGACTCGATCAAAATTATCTAACTTGCTAACCCGTACTTCTGGCCTTGAAATACTTCTTATAGAGAATGAAGGAGAAAACACCTACACATGTCACCAACCACATGGACCACCTTGTGATATTTCAAAAATTTGTTATAACATCAATCTCCCCAAAGAATCTTCTTGTTCATCTTGCCTGCTGAGAATGGTTGATGCAGCAACAAAACTTCAAGAATTTTGCGCCTACATGGTCAACAAAAACAAAACTAGAATATGTTGTAACTACAACAACTGATTTTTTAATTGTTAGAAGCCTACTCTGTTTCACTCTTCCTCAGTTAAATATACATTTACCCACTACTGGTACTCTTCATCAGTTGGCCAATTAAAACTAATTACCTCATTTATCTTGACACTATATGGTGTATACTTGACTTCCACCTGATTTTCTTCTCTTTCAAAAGACTCAAGGAATGAGTTGGTGTTGATAATTTTTTCCATATAGCTCACCAATAAATCAAAATCTGATTCATCACAAATTAATGTAATTTGAGCATTAATGACCTCATTTGCCTGATCTTGCCACTGTGAAGTGATATGATATTTCCCTGCTCATCAATTATGTCAGGTAATAATGTGTCACTCCAATCATCAAAATTCTTTACCAACCTTTGATCTTCCTACTCAAATCATCTGGTAAGGCCTGAAAACCTTGCAATGAATTAACTAACACTTGAGTAGGCCTTAATGATTGGGGCCTATTATTTACATCAAACCTTGAGGCATTATACATTATATCTAAATAATTAGCCCTAGGGATCCATTTTTCAACTAATGGTATTTCTACCTCTTGATCCCTATCAATGTTCTATATTGCACCTAATAATAAAGAATATGAAGAATACATAGATGACAATCTATCATCAACCTTCTCATTTAAATGCCTCAATACAGCATTAACAATATCCCTTTGCTTTGAAGAGACTCCCTTCTCACTTATCTTCAAAGATGCCTATAGCTCTACAATTTTGTGCATCAACTGTTTCTTTGTTGGGTCAATAGAGCATTCTAAATCTTCTTCAACTAGTTCCAAAGTAGGGCTGAGGGAATGATTTTGACTGGGAGACCCTAGTGTAGAAACAATGGGGGAAGTAGGAGGCACTAACCCTAATGTGGAAGGCAATATTTTAATCCATGGAGCACTTGATGTCTCCCCAATCTACCTATATTTCAACATGTCGACCTCTGTCTATAGCTCAATATTCATTTTTTGCACCTTATTATATTCTCCAATTATAAAATTGTATTTTTCCATAAGGCTTTTCTTTTCAGCCTCCTCTCTCTCAGTAGTCTTCTAGGCCAATTTGGCCACATTTACAGTCAAATTAGTGGCCTATGTGGTTGAGTTCTTTGAAGCTCTCTTTATTATTAACCCCCCTCTCAAATTTGGGTTAGTATCAGTAACATTGGGATTTCTCCCTTGGGGGGCCAAAGCCCAAATTGCCAAAGTCTCATACTCTTCACTAAAGGAAGAATCTTGCAATGTTTCCTTGACCTCTTCTTCAGAATTTTGCAGGGGATGCTTGGACTTCATAATAGCATTGAAAGCTACTACATGGGCAATGTCCCACTCAGGCAGAATCAAGACACCAGCTTGATTGGCCAATTTTCTCCCCTTCTCAGGAGTGATGCTCTTGAATTCATTCATTAATTCATCTTTTACTTCATCATTATTCTCTTGGTATGACCTATCAGGCCTCAATTCTCTTCTCTTCTTGCATTTTTCCTTATATTCTTCCAATTTCATTTTCCATACTAGTTGCAAGAAGACTGGAGTTTTTACAAAGGCATCATCATCTAGAAACTCCTTATAGGCCTCCATCCTCGCATCTTGTACACATTTTCCTTTCATATCCAAATCTGATAGAACCAATTCAGTTGGTCTGGGAGGAGAAGGCATACCCATCTGCATATCCTAGTCAGTGACAACAATCTCACCCACCAAATACTCACGTGACTGCTCAATCTTTCACCTCTTAGGGCTTGGTTCAGATGGTGGTGGTGAGGGACTATTTTCAGGTCATGATTCTAAATCAATTATCTTAATTGCCCCAGGTGTTTTGAGCTTTGGACCTGGTTGTTCAAGAAATTTCATTATTTTTTCCCTTTCTATCTGCATCTTCCTCACCACTGCTATCATTTATTTTCCTTATGTAAATAGGCCAATCATCTATAGGTTAGTAGGTTGGCCTCTTTTCAAATGGATTTACAGCTTTTTCCTATATGCCTAGGTCCAACGCCAAGTTTATCTTCTTATTCATCAAGATGCCCATGATTTATTTGAAGTTTTGTATCAAAAAATCAATTTTCTTATGATATGGATTGAACTCCATCAATGGATCATACTTTGGATCCATTTTGTGCACAATGGCCAATAGATTGCCATAAGCTATTAATTTCTCCTTGTTCAATTCTTGCTTACCTAGATCAAAATCATTCCTAATCAGGTCCTCGGGGAAATTGAACTCATGCACAAACTTGCCCCCTTTTATTCTTTATCTAAAAAGTGCGAAGAAACCCTCAAGATTATGATGCTACTTGGGACCACAATTCAATTGATACATTTCAAAAAAAATCCAAAATGGACCCAGCCTCCCTTTGAAAAAACAAAATCAGACACCACCGTATAATTTGGGGAAAATATCCCCTTACCCTTCCTGTAAGGTTGTCCTCATGGATGCATCCCATCTGCCATATCACCTCAGCAAATCCAACTCTTGGTGGCACATTGTAGGACAATATATGAGGGGTTCCTTGAAAACCATACACCCTCAAAACAGTGCTAATTGGGTATGGGATAATGTCACCTCAGTTGTGGAAAACTTTTAATTATGGCTTCCTCCCCTTTGGTCTGAGGAAATCATGCAACTCCTTAGGAATTCTAGGTACATTTTCCATCAACCTAGCTCTCAATCTGGAAGCAAAACAGTTGTCGAACTGCACATAACTAGAATTATCCCTATTGTCTGATAAATCAACAGTCCAAACTTGCACTGGCAGCTTTTCTCCATTAACAAATTGCTTCAACTTCATCTTCTTAGAAAAGAATTCAACATTCTTATACAAAACATATGCATTAACATGGAATACCAAAGAATGGAGTGTCTGCATCATTTTTTTGCAACTTCAACAGCCCTTCATGTATCTTTTCAGCCAAAAAAGAAGCAAAATCATATACCACCAAGAAATTAGGTTGTTGTATTTGCACCCCCATGAACATGTAAGCTATGGGCATCACTGTGTTGGGGTTAAAACCCAAAATCTTACATAATAAGTAGAAGGTGGCCAAGAAGTGATTTTCAAAGTAGTTCAGTCTGAAAGGATCTTGGTCACCAAAGCTAATATAAAATTTGGAACCTCCTACCCTAGCCAAATGAGGTGGGAGAAACTTAACTCTGAAAAGTGATTTCGACCTCCCATACTTTTGTTTCATCCCCTCAAGATCAATAGGAACCAAGAACATACTGGGCTCACTTAGATCAAAAACCCGTCAGAACTCCTCTATGTTAATGCTTAACAGAACCCTTCCATCATTATCTCTAATCACCCGTGTGACAGGATCATATTGTGTAGCCACTGCCCTAACAAATTCCACATCAGGAAACACATTTGGTACTACTAGCTTCTCCATATCATACATCCAACCATTCAAAAAGGGGTGGGGAAAATTCCTCTATCCAAACCATAATCTGAATATCTCCAAACCCATAAGGGGAACCCTAGCATCGGCTATGTTGAAATAATTATATACTAATCCCTCCCCTAGGGTTTTTCCTTGCATCAAAACCAAACCCTTCTTCCTATCATTTGTTGACAAGGGCAATTGATCTAGGAAATCATCATATAGGTTTCTTTTTAGATAATCAACCTGGCCGGAATGTTGCTTTTATGGCCCCATCTTGAGTAAACTAGGGTTTCCTTGCTACTTTGAACCTCAAACAAACTAGGCTAAACAAAATTATGAAATTATAGAACAAAACCTTGCAATTTCTCACAATTTAGTTAACCTATAGCCCTAAAACAATTGTCAACAAGCCTTCCGACAAGCACACAACAAATTCCCCCCAAATTCAGATTGCAAATTAACCAGGAGATACAGAAATCAACTTACGGATTTGTGTTTGCATGAACCCTAATCTTTGTTGTAACAACTCATAAATTCGTCCTTGACCTTGAGACTGCTCCACGAAAAATTTTGAATTCTTTGTGACACAATAGGGAAGAAAATGGTCACTTTATTTCGATCAAATCATGCCAATAGACGTCTCGTCCACCATTAAAGATCACTTGCACGTTGTGCCAATGGCTCCAATCGTATTTGGTGCAAATTCAAATACTAGTCTTCGATCCTTTACTTTGGTTGCATCATCAAATGGCTGCCTTCAAAACATTCTGACATGACCTCCACCATGGAAACACTGGCCTGCCATACTCTGCATTGCCAAGGAATTTCGTGTGGCACTCACCCATGATATCGCAATCAGTAAAGACCTCGCAACTTCCGATCATGCGATGGCGGGCAACCGTAGATCTCAACCATCGAAAATATTGCTCATTCAACACACTCACCAGCACTTTTCGTTAATCATCAAGCACCTTTCCTACCGAGATTATAACATCTCCATTGATTTGAAACATGTGCATCTTGTTAGGAAATCTGTCTCAACTTTTTGGCTTGAATTCGTTTAGGATTTGACATTTTTCTTCTTGTTTTGGCCTTAATCGATTTACCGTGGCTTTGTCATCATCCCCTAGTGGTTACCACCTTACCACACATGGTGAGTTCTCTCACTGCAATGGTGCGGTAAGGCTGCTAGTGGCCTGGCTCGATGGTTACCGCTATACCGTTGGTGGTGGTTCCTCTCACCGCGGTGTCTGCAGTGAGACCACCAACAGTGGGCTCGGTGGTTATCGCCATACTACAGGCGGTGGTTCCTCTCACCATGGTGTCCATCGTGAGACTGCCAACGGTTAGCTTGGTGGTTACTGCCCTACTGCAGGGTGGCCTGGAAGCCCCCGCGGTAGCACGGTATGACTGCCAGTAGTTTTCTCGGTAGCTACCACCTCACCTTAGCTCGACTCGAACCAAGCAACAGTAGCATGAGGATGGTGGGTCCGGGCTCAGTGATGACTTGGGTGAACTCAGCTGAGCTCACCTCCATACCGCGAGGTGAGTCGGTGAGCTCAGCAGTAGTGCGCTAAGAGCTCAGACGAGCTCAAAGCTCGGTCAATTGAGTTGGACTAGTTGATCGAAGCAACCAACGAATGGTAGATGGACACATGGCAGTTTGACAATAGCTTGATTGGCTTAAGGCCAATGTAGTAAAATCATTTATTGCATGACTTGTGTGATTGGTAGAATGAACCGGATTATGGCAAGGAATTGAATGCCTGGGTGGCTCGATGAAAAGGAATCAATCTATGGAGATCGATGGCATATTGGAAGTTCGATGCATGAATCTAATGACTGTGGGACTGGTTGAAATGTTAATGAGATGTATGAATTTTTCAGTAAGATACATTATTAAATGATAGACCAAAAGGTGACAATTAAAGCGGAGAGTAGAGAGAGAGAGATGGTGGGTCAGTTCAAGCGGTTTTGCATATTGTTCTAACTGTGCACACTTGGTCTCTAAGTTTTTGGAAGATGTGAACCTATGGAGGTCGTGTGGTTAGGTTGGCCATGAGGCCGGTTGTGACAGTCAACTGAGGAGTTGAAGGGAATATACACTATGTGTTGTGAGGGTGCTAGAACAGTGTGAAGGTTCTATATTTTGTGTTGCCTTCTTTCTCTAAATGGACAAGATGTAATCTCCTGAAGAGCATAGCTCTATTTTTTGTATTGTATCTATTTTGATTACTGAATAATACAAGTGAGCTGAGTTTTTTGTAGGGTGGGGTTTTTTACCCGAAAGGGTTTTCCCCGCATATCTTTGTGTCCTCATGTTTTTCATTCATGTTATCTGATTCATGTTCTTGAATCTATGCTTGTGTTGAATCTGTTATAATTTTTGCATTTACTTCTTTCAGAGGATCAATGGGGGATCAATTGTGCCTACTTCCGCTTTATGGCATAGTTGTTTGTGTCTTTGTTGTGATAAAAATAAAAATCACTAAGGCATTGCTTTCTTAGATGTGTTTTATGATGATAGATCGACTCTATATCCCCAACACATCTCATAACTACTTTAGTAACCCATTACATAATGTATTAAAACCATATTAATGTATCAATGTATTCCTATCAATCCTTCGGCTTCACCAAATGAGACATGTGGCGCTCACCCGTGATATCACGATCAACCAAAATAGTGTGGTGGGGTCATCATGGGATGGCAAGGAATGGTTGAGATCGAACGGTGATTGATCTACAGTCATGCAATTTTGTCCCTCTGCAAAATATAAAACACTTATTAAAAGCATGAGGGGACATCACTAGGCCAACGACAAACAATGACATAAGTTTTTTTTAAACATGGGAACATAGGGCCACCCTAGACTTAGAAAATAATAAAGTCTAGTGAAATAAATAAAATGACGGATTAAAAGGGGCCCAACCTAGATGAAACAATAGGACTTAATTTGTGTTAAAACCCTCCCAAAAAGTAACAATTGAATATAACCTAGCCAAGGCATAAAATAAAACACTAGGGTTTTACATGAAATCAAAGATAAAACCCCAACCTTAGGCTAAACATCAAGTAGGACCAAGAACCCAGGCAAGATAAAATGGAACTTATAGAGCAAAAACTTGAAGTTCCTGTTAGAAACCAAAATTTCCTTCAAAAAATCTAAGTTCTTTGCTCTTTTAAGCCTATTATTTCACTATCTTTTTATGAAAAATTCATTTTAGCACCATTTTAAAAGCCAAACTTGACCTATATATTTCATTGCGGTCATACTTATTTCCTTTCATGGTCTTATAGCTTTACCACTGCCTCCCATAATGATCTTGCGGTATTGCGGTGATGGATAACAGGCTGGCATGAAGTTTTACCACCACACTACGGGTGGTCAATTCATTGACTGTGATATCACGGTGGCGGTGAGATAACCGATAAGCAACAAGGTGATGAGCAAAGATGGCAGTGGAGAGCGTTTATCGTGGTACCATGGCCATTTGGGATGGAGACTGCGGTGACGATGAGTTAGCAGTGAAGATGACGGTTAACGACTACCACGATACCGCGTGTAGCAAAGACATAGACCACAGTGATTGTGGTGGACGGTGAGACAACAGGTGAGGCATCACTAAAAGGTTACCACTCAACCACAAGGGGTTCTAATGTAGACCGCGGTAAGGCGATGAATAGGAAGTCAAAAATGAACGAGCGGTTAAGTTGGCTAGTGTGGTACCACTGGCAGTCAGGCCAGTGAGCAGTCAGGGGAGCGGTCAAAGTCAAAGACCTGAGAAACCATGGGGATTTAAAGGGTGAACCCCAATGAGGCGGTAAAAGTAGTAAAGTATATATGGAATAAAGTGTAAAGTGTCGATATGACATATGAAGAAAAATTAAAGCAAGACTATAACGTAGAAAATATTTAATTTTCCAATAAGGCAACCCAATTAAATATTTTAATTTTTGTCTGTTAATGAATTTCAAATGGCTGTAACGAGAAATTGAAGAGTCGTGACTCTTGAAATGAATTGTATAAATATTTGAAAAATCAGTTGCAAAGGGGCAAGAGAGCAGTAGAGAGTAGGAATTAGATTTTTCTGACTAGGAATGTAAAAATGTATAGATCTTTCTTGAAACAGATAAATGGAGATTAATGTTTTTAACTGGTGAAAACCTTCTTGTTTTAGTTGTTGTGTTGCAATAATTTACATTCTTTTATCTGGTTCTCTCCAACTTGAGATCCTTTAATTATTTAAATCAGCATATCAAGTATAATCTTTGATTTATCAGAATGTATTCCCATTTTGTGTGATTTTTATTTTTTGGTGTTTGTAAGTCAAAATTAAATCCCTTCAAGTAAGTCACTACAATTTTAGGATTTCTTTTGGGTAGTTAAAGAAGAACCAAGTTAAGTAACATTCCAGCACTATTTATGTAAGACATAAATAAATGAAGTTGTATGCCAGTAATTGGAATTTTATTTTCAAAGTGCCTAACAACTAGAATCAAACCAGAGAAGGAAACACATATAATTCTTAATTTTTGACTCCGTTGCCCATGTCAATAGAAAGCACTGATCTGCCTCAATCCAGATATAAAATTTTATATCAAACAAAATTTTCAAAACCTTTTTTTTGTGCAGTAGAAGTAGGAGTAGGTGTAGTGTTTTTATCTATTCACTTCCATTTGCCATTGTGGAGAGATTGCTCAACCAGGAAATACATTTCAAAAACTACATCATTCATTAGGTACACCTGCCTTGGTCTAGCAGAACCTAAAGAGAAGAAGGTTTGATTGCATCAATTGGCCTTGTACGTTGGTCAAAAGCGTTGTGAGAGCTTGGCAACCTCTCGTGGTTCAAACCTGTGTTTTTGAGACCCAACAGTTCCATCATGTGATTTTGAAGACATTGATACTATTTTGTAGCATTTCATGTTGCAAAACCATGGGTGTTAAGGAGCAAGCAAACCAATATGGGACAACCCTTTGCATTTAAATAAGGATATTCAAATAACTGAAACCCCACACTATGTTTTTTCAATTAGAATTGTTTTGTGCACTCTATTTTTTCAATCATGCGAAATTTAAACACAACAATGGAATGTGTAATTTTGAAGACATTCATACTGTTTTGTAACATTCCATGTTGCAAAACCATGGGTGTTAAGAAGCTAACAACCTAGCATGAGACAACCCTTTGCATTTAAACAAGGAAATTCAAATAACTGAAATCCAACACTGTGTTTTTTGAATTATAGTTATTTTTTGCACTTTATTTTTTCAATCATGCAAAATTTAAACCCAACAATGGAATGTGTGATTTTGAAGGCATTCATACTATTTTGTAACATTCCATGTTGCAAAACCATGGGTGTTAAGAAGCAATCGACCCATCATGAGACAACCCTTCACATTTAAGAAAGGAGATTCAAATAACTGAATCCTCACACTGTGTTTTCCCAATTACATTTATTTTGTGCACATAATTTTTTCAATCATGTGAAATTTAAACGCGACAATGGAATGTGCGATTTTGAATACATTCATACTATTTTGTAGCATTCCATGTTGAAAAACCATGGGTGTTAAGAAGCTAGCAACCCTCCATGAGACAACCCTTTGCATTTAAACAAGGAGATTCAAATAACTAAAACCCCACACTGTGTTTTCCCAATTACATTTATTTTGTACACTTTATTTTTTCAATCATGCGAAATTTAAACACAACAATGGAATGTGTGATTTTGAAGACATTTATACTATTTTGTAAAATTCCATGTTGCAAAATCGTGGGTGTTAAGAAGCTAGCAACTCATCTTGAGACAACCGTTTGCATTTAAACAAGGAGATTCAAATAATTGAAACCCAACACTATTTTTTTTTAATTATAGTTATTTTGTGAACTTTATTTTTTCAATCATGCAAAATATGAACACAACAATGGAAAGTGTGATTTTGAAGACATTCATATTGTTTTGTAACATTCCATCTTACAAAACTGTGGGTGTTAAGAAGCTAGCAACCCACCATGAGACAACCCTTTGCATTTAAACAAGGAGATTCAAATAACTAAAACCCCACACTATGTTTTCCCAATTACAATTATTGTGTGCTCTTTATTTTTTGAATCATGTGAAATTTAAACACAGCAATTGAATGTGTGATTTTGAAGACATTCATACTATTTTGTAACATTCCATGTTGCAAAACCATGGGTATTAAGAAGCTAGCAACCCACCATGAGACAGCCCTTTGCATTTAAACAAGGAGATTCAAATAATTGAAACCCCACACTATGTTTTCGCAATTACAATTATTTTGTGCACTTTATTTTTTCAATCATGCGAAAATTAAACACAATAATGGAATGTGTGATTTTGAAGACATTCATACTATTTTGTAACATTCCATGTTGCAAAATCGTATGTGTTAAGAAGAAAGAAACCCACCATGAGACAACCATTCACATTTAAACAAGCAGATTCAAATAACTGAAACCCAACACTATGTTTTCCGAATTACAGTTATTTTGTGCACTTTATTTTTTCAATCATGCAAAATTTAAACACAACAATGGAATGTTTGATTTTGAAGAAATTCATATTGTTTTGTATCATTCCATGTTGCAAAACCATGGGTGTTAAGAAGCAAGAAACCCACCATAAGAAAACCATTTACATTTAAACAAGGAGATTCAAATAACTGAAACCTAGCACTGTGTTTTCTAACTTATAGTTATTTTGTGCACTTTTTTCCAATCATGCGAAATTTAAACACAATAATGGAATTTGTGATTTTGAAAAAAATCAGATTGTTTTGTAACATTCCATGTTGCAATTCCCTATGTGTTAAGAAGAAAGCAACCTATCATGAGACAACCCTTCACATTTAAACAAGGAGATTCAAATAACTGAACCCTAACATTATGTTTTCTGAATTACAGTTATTTTTTGCACTTTTTTTCAATCATGCGAAATTTAAACACAATAATGGAATTTGGAGATGATTTTGAAAAAAATCAGATTGTTTTGTAACATTCCATGTTGCAATTCCCTATGTGTTAAGAAGAAAGCAACCTATCATGAGACAACCCTTCACATTTAAACAAGGAGATTCAAATAACTGAACCCTAACATTATGTTTTCTGAATTACAGTTATTTTTTGCACGTTTTTTTCAATCATGCAAAATTTAAACACAACAATGGAATGTGTGATTTTGAAGATATTCACATTGTTTTGTAACATTCCATGTTGCAATGCCCTATGTGTTAAGAAGAAAGCAACCCAGCATGAGATAACCCTTTGTATTTAAACAAGGAGATTCAAATAACTCAAACCCAACACTGTGTTTTCCCAATTACAATTATTTTGTGCACTTCATTTTTTCAATCATGTTAAGTTTAAACACAACAATGGAATGTTTTATTTTGAATAAATTCATATTGTTTTGTAACATTTCATGTTGCAAAACCATGGGTGTTAACAAGCTAGCAACCCAGCATGAGACAACCCTTTGCATTTAAACAAGGAGATTCAAATAACTGAAACCCCACACTATGTTTTCTCAATTACAATTATTTTGTGCACTTTATTTTTTCAATCATGCGAAATTTAAACACAACAATGGAATGTGTGATTTTGAAGACATTCATACTGTTTTGTAGCATTCCATGTTGCAAAACTGTGGATGTTAAGAAGAAATCAACCCAGCATGAGACGACCCTTTTCATTTAAATAAGGAGATTCAAATAACTGAAACCCAACATTGTGTTTTCCCAATTACAATTATTTTGTGCACTTTATTTTTTCAATCATGCAAAATTTAAACACAACAATGGAATGTGTGATTTTGAAGACATTCATACTGTTTTATAACATTCCATGTTGCAAAATCGTGGGTGTTAAGAAGCTATCAACCTAGCATGAGACAACCCTTTGCATTTAAACAAGAAGGTTCAAATAATTGAAACCCAACACTGTGTTTTCCAAATTACGGTTATTTTGTGCACTTTATTTTTTCAATCATGTGAAATTTAAACACAACAATGGAATGTGTGATTTTGAAGACATTCATACTGCTTTGTAACACTCCATGTTGCAAAATCATGGGTTTTAATAAGCAAGAAACCTAGAATGAGACAACCCTTCACATTAAAGCAAGGAGATTCAAATAACTAAAACCCCACATTTTGTTTTCCCAATTACAATTATTTTGTGCACTTTATTTTTTCAATCATACAAAATTTAAACATGACAATGGAATTTGTGATTTTGAAGACATTGATACTATTTTATAGCGTTCCATGTTGCAAAACCATTGGTTTTAAGAAGCTAGAAACCCAGAGACAACCCTTTGCATTTAAACAAGGAGATTCAAATAACTAAAACCCCACACCATGCTTTTGGGTGATCCCATAAAGCTGGTTTACAATTTCTGGGAGATTCTATTTGTTATTGAAATCACATATTTTTAGAAAATATAATGATTTAAGTCTTTAAAATTTCTATTTTAAGGATTTCAATTGAAGAGGGTTTGATCAAACCACCTTAGATCAAACCCCCTTGGATAGAAGCCTGCTGGTTTTAAACCATACTTACAACGAATCTCCTTTACACCTATCAAAATGCTAATAAAAAATCACTTTTGATTTACCTTTTGGGGGATCAAATGAATTCATTTAAAATTTATTTCAAATTATCATGGTAGTCCTCAGAACAATCTATCCAATGAATATAATTTTAATATGTTTTGGTTTTATTATGTATGAGTTTTTTTAGTTTTATTAAACATTGGTTTTTCATCAAAAATCAAGCTCTATGTTCTACACATATGGAAAAATAGCATATTATCAATATAAAATTTTAAAAACTATGTTCAGACTGGGTATTGATGTCCTTGATCCATTAAAACAAAAATTGAATTTTGATACATATAGAAAAATTTATGTTGTATACAGTCCACCTTTGTTTCAATTGTAATTGGTTTGACTTCGAAACTTGATTAAGGAAAAAAAAATTACTAAAATACTATGAAACCAAATGAAAGTGCTAGATATCATAGTTACAAATCTAAATTAAAAAAAATAGAATTTTATCCTTCATACAAAAAAAGTTATGTTGTATACGGTGAGCATCACTCCTTTAAAATGTTGTTTTTTTTTAAAGCTAGTTTTTGAAAGAGATGGAAAAAGAAGTGCAATAAGATTCCAAAAAAAATGAAAAAAAAAATATTTAGAATCTATAGAGAAAATCAAACAAATCACTATTTTGTATCATCTTCAAATTCCTCATGGTTTAGCCACTATAGGAGCCCGAAAGTGAAGATTTAGTTAAAAAAAATCAGTTCAGTTTCCAGTTTGCCCAAAAATTGAAAACCAGTATTGTGGGATCACCCTTTCCCAATTACAATGATTTTTTCCACTTTATTTTTTGAATCATGCAAAATTTAAACACAACAATGGAATGTGTGATTTTGAAGACATTTATACTATTTTGTAGCATTCCATGTTGCAAAACCATGGGTGTTAAAAAGCTAGCAACCCAACATGAGACAACCCTTTGCATTTAAACAAGGAGATTCAAATAACTGAAACCCCACACTATGTTTTCCCAATTACAATTATTTTGTGCACTTTTTTTTTCAATCATGCAAAAATTAAACACAACAATGGAAAGTGTGATTTTGAAGATATTTATATTGTTTTGTAACATTTCATGTTACAAAACCGTACATGTTAAGAATGAAGCAACCCACCATTAAACAACCCTTCACATTTAAACAAGGAGATTCAAATAATTGAAACCTAACACTATGTTTTCCGAATTGCAGTTATTTTGTGCACTTTATTTTTTCAATCATGCAAAATTTAAACATAACAATCGAATGTGTGATTTTGAAGACATTCATAGTGCTTTGTATCATTCCATGTTGCAAAACTATGGATGTTAAGAAGCAAGCAATCCACCATGAAACAACCCTTTACATTTAAACAAGGAGATTCAAATAATTGAAACCCAAGACTGTGTTTTTCGAATTATAGTTATTTTATGCACTTTTTTTTCAATCATGTGAAATTTAAACACAACAATGGAATGTGTGATTTTGAAGACATTCATACTATTTTATAGCATTCCATGTTTCAATTCCCTATGTGTTAAGAAGAAAGAAACCTAGGATGAGACAACCCTTCACATTTAAACAAGGAGATTCAAATAACTGAAACCCAACACTTTGTTTTCCCAATTACAATTATTTTGTGCACTTTATTTTCTCAATCATGCAAAATTTATACACAAAAATGGAATGTGTGATTTTGAAGACATTCATACTTTTTTGTAACATTCCATGTTGCAAAATGGTAGGTATTAATAAGAAAGTAACCCGGCATGAGACAATCCTTTACATTTAAACAAGGAGATTCAAATAATTGAAACCCAACATTGTGTTTTCCAAATTACAATTATTTTGTGCACTTTTTTTTCAATCATCCAAAATTTAAACACAACAATGCGTGTGTAGACATCCAAATTTTACCTCTCACATAAGATCAAATTCATCCCCTTCATCCATCCATTTCATCTTCTTCAATGTTAATTAAATCATTTATTTAATTAATGTTTCCCTTTTCTAAGGTATTTAATTCAATTAGTTAAATACTATCATTAGCCCTTTCCTCTCTGAATTAAATAAATACTCTCATTTATTTAATTTAGTCATTTAACCTTTATGAATTTAAACCAATTTTAAATTCATTATTTTCTCTCTCCTTGTCCCATCCTCTATAACCCATCCTTAACCTGGATTAATCTAATTAATCTATGATTATGGATATGCACACCCTTAATTAGGTTTAATGTCACATCCTCCATCATAACCCACTTGTCTTAATTCTTCATTTACCACCTAATCCCTTGTTTGCAACTTAATCACTTGATTAGGTCAACCTAATCCCTATGTCATTTAGGGAATTTTACAAGTCAAATTTTTAATTAAATGCTTTTCTTTTTGGAGAAGGCGCCCCTTCCCAAGGTGAATTTTAAATTCACTTTTATTCCTCCAAGGACTTTAAGGAATTTTGAATTCCTCAAAGGTAACATCACCCACATAGGGACAGGGACCTCCTTTATGAGGACATCCTATCTAATCTGAAGGTACTAGAAAGTACCTCCCCCTCATGTCCTCTTGACCACATCATCTACCACATGTTAAGATGTGAGGGCTTGTGAGTTCTCAACTCACCCAAACCCTTGATCTTGTCCAAGGTGGCTACATCTTGACCATTGATTCCCTAAGGGTTTTTCCCCTAAAATTAGAGGATTTTCCCTCATTTGGAACAATTCACCAAGTTCATTCAACACTCAAGCAACTAAAATTTCAACTTAGCACTCTCAAGCACTTGCATTCATCCTCCATTGTTGCAACTTTCAAGTTTTCATTGCATCCACATACAACACTCATCCAAATACCCACTTGCACCATTACATTCCTCATCACCTCTACTTCATTTTGCATCCATTTTTAGGTTATTTGTCATCAAAGGAGAACACAAAATCGATTGATCAACAACGCCAACCAATCGATCAACTTGGGGAAGGTAACATCATTTTTTTCTTGCATTTGTTCAAGTTCAACTTAGGCCTAATCATGAGATGTTCTTCGTGTTTTCTTTGTTCGCATTTCTTTAATTTTTACATTTTTAGGCTTAGATAAAACATCTGCACACATTTTTTGTGCGTCCGATGGGACCCACATCACAGGTCTTTTCTTTCACATCCTCTGTTGTTTCACTTTTGTAGGTTCAGATTCCAGTTCCACAGGCGAGATTGCTCTCAGGGGTGAATCTACTTTTTTACAGGGGCGAATATGCTCTTAGGGGTGAATTTGCCTTTTTGCAGGGGGAGAATATTCTCTCAAGGGCGAATCTACCTTTCTGCAGGGTCGAATCTGCTATCAGGGGTGAATCGAATCTGCTATCAAGGGTGAATCTTCCTTTCTACAAGGGTGAATATGTTCTCAGGGGAAAATCTACCACACTATAGGGGCGAATCTGCTCACATGGGTGAATCTTCCTTTTTGTAGGGGAGAATCTGCTCATAGGGCTGAATTTGCAAAAGACAGGGACAAATATGAGGTAAATTTGAGCCATGTTTCTTCAGTTGTTGACATCGTTCGGTCTCAATTTTATCTATTGATTTGCTAACTCGTCTCATTTCTGAGTGTGTTTGGATTTGGCTAACATTTAGTGCATCTTTTTTTTTTTTTTGTCCAAGACCAGCGATCCAAGATTACTAACACTTTTCTTGCAAGACGATCGATCGAAGAACATTAGTTAGTTTTTTTTTGTTTTCCATACTAGTTAGGCACGCGTAGTTTGATTAACGGTCAATTTACAACTATTTATTGTGCTTGTGAGTGGATTGTTGATGTATCCACTCCCCTTGCATCATTTGGTGATCCTGGGTGATGATAAATCGTAGTTCAGTCTTGTCTAGTTGAGTCCACCTAGGAGATCCTAGTGCATCTTAGCTCTCCCCTTGCTCTTCATGCGAGCCTAGGGACCAGTCGATATTTCTAGTGTCTTCTTCCCTTAGCGGGACCTACCTGGGATTTCATCACCCAGGACATGATGCCAACCACGTGTTACCAGTGGGGTATATAAAGAGGGGAGAGAAAAATTTGTACCTCAAACCATTCATGTCATGTCTGGTGGAGCGTCAAAGCTAGGATGATACCTAGATAAGACGTGAAGAGTTAGTCTGAGTTTCCAGTACCTAGTTGGGGCTCCCGACTCATGCTTGTAGATGGGTTGGTGTTCACAGTTGTGCCCCACATGTCGTGCGTATATCAAGGACTCATGAGATAACCTTGTTCAACCTAGATAAAGACCCGTGTTTTAGCCGCAGCTTGGTGTAGTGCAGGGGATGCAGATCATACTCTGAAGTTACTCACCGTGTACTCCCTTAGGCTGAGATAGAAATCCTTGTGCTGGACTACAATAGTCCTCAAGTGAGAGCGTGAAGGTGAGCCCATGGAGTCCGTTGATGACCTTGTGCCATTGGAACACTAGCTATCTGCCTTCGCAAGAAAGGGTGATCTAAAGAACCACCCTAATATCACAGAGTATCAACCTTCGGTTGTTCATCCAAGGTGGTGAGCCTACATTGAGTTTGCAAAATAGGACTATGTTTCTTGAACTATCTTCTTTGTGCTATACCAGTTCTTTCGGTTGAGTCAGTCCAGCCTCTTGTTTGTTGTTTGGTGCATTTTCAATCCTTTGTCATAGTCGGTCCCTTATAGAGGCGATTTTGCTCTCTTGCTTGGGCGAATCTACTTCTAGGGGCAATTTTTCCCAGCTATTTGGTCAAACCTGCCTTCACTATTGGGCTAATTTGCTTAGAGGGGCGATTTTGCATCTCTGATTAGTTGAATCTCCTTCTAGGGGAAATTCTTCACAGTTATTTGGATGAACCTGATTTCACTGTTGGGTGAATCTGCACATAGGGGTGATTCTACTTTGTAGTTTGGGTGATCTTTCTTGGTACAAGGGCGATTCTGCTTTTTGTTTCTATCTCGTTCGTCGTCCAATCTTTCGTTCAAGTCTCCTTTTGGGGCCATTTAGGTGTATGTTCTCCATTTTTTAGTCCTCATTCTGGACCGTCCTCGTGTTCATTTCCCCGTTCGCCATATCGTTCTCTATTTTGGAACTTTGTTTAGTCTCGTTCATGATCCTTTTCTTCGTTCTGAGTCTTCATTCAGTCTCATTTGTGGTCTCGTTTATCGTTTTGAGTCCCCTTTAGGTTCGTTCATGTCTCCCTTTTCCTTGTTTATTATATTGTTTTCCATTCTAAGTCCCCATTCAGTCTCATTCACGATTGTGTTCTCCGTTTTGTGTCCCTATTCAGTCCTATTCAAGATCTCATTCTCCGTTCTGGGTTCCCATTTGAGTTTGTTTAGGAGTCCATTCTTCATTCTGAGTCTTCGTTTGGGGTTCGTTTGGCATTCATTCCCTATCTGAGTTTCCATTTGAGTTTGTTTAGTCAAGCCTGTTACCTCGTTACATAGTTTTCAGAGTCAAACCTACCCATTCTTCCGCATTTTCTACTAATAAATTAAAAAAAATTGCTATTTGGGCGAATCGATCTATTGCTTGGGCGAATATGCTTGCTTTTTTGGGCGAATATGCTTGCTTTTTTGGGCGAATATGCTCCTAGGGGTGATCCTGCCCTACTATTTGGGTAACCCTACATTCTATTTAGGTGACTCTACCTTTTTTTTTGGTGAATCTTCTAAAACAACTGATTATGCTCTATTGTTTAGGCGATTCTTCATGTCATTTCAGGCGAATCTGCTAAAATAGGTGATTCTGCTTTGCTATTTAGGCAAATCTACATGTTGTTTTAGGTGAATCTGCTAAAATAGATGATTTTGCTCTGCTGTAGGTGAGTCTGCATATTTTTTTGGGAAAATCTACTTCCAAGGGAAATTTTGAATCTCCAATTAGATGAACTTGACTCCTATTCAGGCGAATCTACTAAAAGGGGCGATCTTGCTTTTCTATTTGGGAAAATTTGATACTTGTTTTGGGCAAACCCATAGCTATTTCATGAAAAAAATTGTTGTCTTGGGGCGAATCTAAGTCTATTTTTTGTGTCACCTCTGTTGTGGCCAATCTAATCTTTCTAAGTGAGCAAGTTATCATCGTTCATCTTTCTATTATCATCATTCTCGTCTGTCTATACTTTCAAAGATCATCGTTCCATCGATCAAATCATCTAAGATCATCCTTAGATTGCACATCCATCATCATTTTGCCAATCTAAATCCCCTCAAATTCATTTTTTAATTTTTTATCCAAGTTTGCATAGGTGTTTGATCCCAATCACCATCATTGGTACTTGCTTAGGATTGCATCTGTCTTGAGTTAGTAAATCATCTTTGACCCAATCAATCTACCTCTATCCTGAGGTAGATTCGGTGTCATAATCATCTATCTTGTACCTCTATCTGATCAATCAGCACCTTACATCATTTAATCAAATCTTTTGAACCTGAGTTTAAAGTCGGTTTTTCTACTCCAATCCAATCCAATCTAATCAATCAATCATTTAATTCAATCTAATCAATCACATCATCTTATCCAATCCAATCCTATTAATCCAATCAATAACATCATCTCATCAATCAATCATATCTGATCTAATCCAATTGCATCCTTTATCCCTCATCCAATCTAATTAATCAATCATTCATCCAGTCCAGTCAATCAATCCTTCATTCATCATCTAGATCTGTTTTGCACTTTCATGCCCATTACTCGGTCACAAGCAAAGAAGATCATGGAATATCAACAAGCCCAATGTGCTCAGCCCAATATTCCTCAAGATCCCATTAACAGAGGTTCATCAAAATCCAACAACGAGGTCCAAACCACATCACCTCCCGATGAGAGTATGGTTAATCAATCCAAAGTCACGACTAAGGAATATCTTAACAATCCCATCAATCTTTAGATGACTTATCATTTTCTTAATAAGTGAGGAGACAAGATCCTTGTTGCCCTACTAGCGAAAGGCATTAAACTACCATTGATATTTGATTTATCAAAATTCGTCAATACACCACCTTCAGTGCCCCCTGCGCCTCATGACCTAGAGACTTCAAAAAACCCTCCAAGAAATTATTATGTACCTAAGGGTCCTCCCATCGATAATTGGTACCAACCTGGATTTGGTAATTCTTTACTCTATCAGGAATCACAACCCTGAGTTTCGATCATGGTTGTAGGAGCACCACCTGATCCGAACGACCCCCTCACTTTTGGTATGCCACAAAACCTTCCTCTACATCCATCTCAAAATTTCTCTCAAGGTCATACCCCCCTACCTGTTCAATCCATTCAACCTCCCATTAATGTTGGGGGAAATCCTTTCTCCCAACTACCATCGCTTCTAGGATGGACGCCTCCTTCGAATCAACAGCTGCCTCCATTTTTTCCTCTACAACCCCCTCAAAGAAACATTTTTCCTTCCCAACCATCGCAAGGTAATACTCAGAAAATGCCCCAACATATTCAAATCCAGTCACAGCCAATCTAGCAACAACCACTGCAACAAAATATCCCCATTCTGGCACAACAACAACAGCCACCTTTGCGTCCGCCATAGTGTAATCCATCACAACCACCACATCAGCCCCAGGGTCCTACAATTCAACAGGTATTGCCGAAAAATCCACCCGTCAACCAGCCTTGAGCTACCCATCAACTTCAAATCACTCAGCAACCTCAAAACCCCACTCGTCCTTCTTATCACAGCCTCAACCACAATTTCAAGTACAACCTCAACAGTCCCATCATTCCATTCCTAGAAACATGGTGCAATACCTATATCATCCCCAAAGCATGTTCTATCTGCAATGTCCTACGTCAAATCCTAATCCTAGACATGCCCATCACATCCCACAAGTTGTTTCCCATCAGCGGCCCTGTACACAACAACCTCCACATGTAGCTCAAAAATATACCACCTATAATTACCAATCCAATCCATACTATGCTTCACAGCAACATCCATCACAACAATACCCGCAATACCAACAAGGTGCTTCCACTTTATACTATCAAGCACCTTCGTCATACCAACAAGGTGCTTTCGCGTCATACTACCAAGCACCTCCATCATACCAGCAAGGGGGTCTTTCATCTTACCATGAAAATCCACTACCTTACCATCAACTTTATACCAATCCGTCAGCACAACCTACATATACCAATCACTATTAGTTGAATCCATCATATACACCTCTACCACCTTATGATCAAACCGCATCTGCTCCATCCACATCTTACCAACAATGTGATCCCTAAAATCAATCCAACCCATCTTATCCATCTTCATCAATGCCTATTAATAAGGAGCTGGAAGAAGTAAAGGTTGCATTGAAAGACTTGCAAACAGACAATTCTAAAAAGTCTTTCAAATTTGAGGACATTTGTCCTTATCCATTCGACCCCTCAATTTCGCTCATTCCTTTCCCTAAGCATTTCGAAATGCCCAAATTTGACAAATACAAGGGACTGAAGGATCCTAAGAAACATCTTCAAGAGTTTTATTCGCATTTGGAAGAAGTCATCCATAATGACAACTATCTCTTGCAGTTGTTACCTAGGAGTTTAACAGGGGCAGCTTGACTGGTTTATGGGTCTTCAAAAGGGGTCAATCTCTTCTTTCGTTGATCTTTCAAAAAAAATCATTTCACACTTCTCCTTCAATTTGGAGAAAGATATTGATACATTGGATCTTTTGAAAGAATCCCAACGTGACGATGAAAATTTTTCTAGTTACTTACAGAGGTGGCATGCCTTGGCTAGCCAAATGAAATCCCCTCTCAGTGGAAAAGATCTTGTCACTTTGTTTGTTTCCAATGCTCATCTAGAGATGAGACATAATCATAACTTTCACTATGTCTCAACCTTTTCAGAGGTTATTGAGAAAGGTCCCATCATTGAGAGAGCTCTTATCACCAAGGGGCAAGTCAAAATCTATAATCCAGATAAAGAGAAGTCATCTGGAGACAAATCATGCTATTGGAACAAAAATGAAAATGAAAACAATGATGGTGTCACAGATACGAAGCATGTTTAGGTAGCAAACACCTCACAATGGCCTCAATACGCTCCTCCACAACAACTAATGTCTAATACCATATTCATGTCGCAAGCCACACCTCGTCCTCCCCAACAATCCAATCAAAATAATCAAAACAATAAGGGAAATAATTTGTTAGAGTAATAAGTTATTACACTTAATTAGTTATATCATACTGGTTAATTAATTAAGTCACTTATTCCTTTAGCTACTTAAGCTAAACTTAGGCACATTAATAATTGATTAATTATTAAGTGTGCACACTAGGGTTTCATTTAGGGTTTCCCTTTTATGGTTTCTTGATCTCCTTCATAAGGATTGATCTCTTTGTAATAATTGATTCTCAATAATGCATTTTTACTTTGAGGTTTACAGAACATCTTCTTTGATTTTTCATGTCTTTTGCATGTGACAGGTGATTGCATGCAGGTGATCTTGGTTTCTAACATGGTATCAAAGCTCCAGACCTGCAGCTACCTGTTCATGATCTGAAGATATGGCCTTTCAGCGAGTTTCAAGTGCAAGGGTTTTCATAGGCATCCTTTTTGCAAAATCTAGGGTTAGCCAATTTTTTGGGGCACTTTGGGCTCAAATGGAGGTCACCATCATGTTCGTAGCAGCCAAAAACCCTAAGAATGCCTGTCGTTTGGTCGATTTATGAGAAGTTGGTTTCAGAGGCAAAAAAAAATTGCTAGAAAGGTTGTACGACCTCCCCAGCGCGCATTCTGAGGCTCGTTTTTAAAAAAAAAAAATGATTTTTTTGAAAATAAATCTGTGTTGCCCACACAGAGGGAGGCACCATCCAGCAGCCACCATCGTCGGTGGCTCCACCCTGCAGCGCCATTGGCTCCACCCAGCCCCCGCGAGCCCCTCAGCAACTCTACCCTAGTCATATGGATGACCGGGGGCCGTCCGCAAGCCCTTGAGGGCTCCAGCGCCAACCTCCGAGGTCCTATGGAGGACCAAGGGCTCCGCCCCAGCCCCCTACCCAGCGCCTTTGGTCACATGGGTGATCAGGGGCCCAATTTTTTTTTGCAGGAGGGGCCAATTTTTTTTGCAAGGGGGACGAATTTTTGCGGCGATGGCCAGATGGCCGTCAAATTTTTGCTTGTGAAATGCTGACGTCATCGGCTGTACGGCCTCTTTGCCCCCTCCTAGCCCTGATTTGCCTAAAAGAGCAGTTTTTTTTGTTTTTGGCATAACTTGGGCATACAGTATCGAATCAGGCAAACGAGATATCGCCGAAAAGCTAGTTCTGAGCACTTTCTTGTGGTGCAATTTATTTTACAGCATTTTTTTTTTTACTACATTTATTGCTGTTTGAAGTCAGATGTTTATTTTATGCTTTCGAGTTCATAACGTTTTGCCACGATCTTCGATTTTTGCTATCTTTGCGGCGTTGGAAAGGTATTGAGGAGCTCTATGTTGTTATCCATGCACTTTTTTTGTATCTGTCACAGGTTGATCGCTTAGTCCAAATTTGGCCCGATGGTTTGTTTGGAGATTACTTGGATGTTTTGGCAATTGGGAGGGTGCAACTTGCATCTTTGCACTTCATTTTTAGTAATACATCTTTCAATAATTAACTGTTGCTTTATGGATTCCAAGGTTGTTCGCGTTTGGAGTTTTCAAGTGTTCTGTAGCATCGGGTCTGTTGTTGCATCATTATGATTTTGATATGGTTTCTTGTAGACAGAAGTATCTTTCCTTGCTTGCTAGATTGTGGTTCTAGTGTTACTTTACAGTGCTCTTCCAATGCTTCTTTGCAGAATGTCATCTCATTGTAGGGGGGGTTTTTCCCACTGGGTTTTCCTTCTCTACCTCATTCTTGCATTTGTAAATGGGTACCTGATCAGGCCTAGTTGTCGGGACCCGTCCTTGCTTGCGTGCATCTTCTTCTAGTGTTTTAGCTTCTTCCTAAGTTCATCTTAAGGGGGGTGTTAGAGTAATAAGTTATTACACTTAATTAATTATATCATACTAGTTAATTAATTAAGTCACTTATTTCTTTAGTTACTTAAGCTAAACATAGGCACATTGATAATTGATTAATTATTAAGTGTGCACACTAGGGTTTCATTTAGGGTTTCCCTTTTAGGGTTTCTTGATCTCCATCATAAGGATTGATCTCTTTGTAATAATTGATTCTCAATAATGCATTTTTACTTTTAGGTTTACAGAACATCTTCTTTGGTTCTGCATATCTTTTGCATGTGACAGGTGATTGCATGCAAGTGATCTTGGTTTCTAACATAATCAAGGCAATAATAAATGCTCTTTCACTACTTTGGGAGATCCCCTAAGTGTCGTATTTTAACAGGCTTCTACAAAAAGATTATTCAATTACATATCTAGTAACAAAGCCTTTTGATGCATCTACCCCAAAGCCAACATGGTACAAAGAAAATGAGTATTGTGAATTTCACAAGATCAAGGGCCATTCCCTCAATAAGTGTCAAGGGCTCAAGAAATATGTCCAAGATCTTATAGATCGTGGATATATACAAGTGGGCGCCAATCAAGCATCCTCTTCCAATGCTCAATTACAGATATATTAGAACACATTCCCTAACCATAATCAAGGAGCTAGTACATCTAACTCCAATCCTGGGACAAGCATCAACAATGGTCAAAACAATAGCACCAACAACATTAGCTACAAAAATGTACCTTATAACTATGGAGGACTAGTTATGTGCATTAGTCAAGTGAAGCCTAGTGTATCCATGATTTGCATTAAAGGAAAAGATCCTCAATGTGTTGTTACAACCCGCTGAACCTGCATTACAGTCCCTAGTCTTTCCACATCAACCCAACAGGGTCCTATGAGCTCGTAGTATAATATTCTTGACCACCTTGGGAATACACTAGCCCAAATATCCATTTTGGATTTCCTTAAGTCTTCTCCATTCTACCAAGAAATCCTCACCAAGGCCTTATAGGATACCCAAGTACCAAATGATATAAATCCCACCCAATTCCAAGATTTAGTGAGACACTTATCTTCATCTTATAAGTTGGGTTTCAGCCAAAATGGCATGCCTGCCATCAATCCTGACTATAATCGCCCTATCCACATTGAATTCCTTGTAGTCTGACACAAGGTAAAAATGTTCTTGATATATAATGGTTATGTCCTCAATCTATGTATGTTAAAGTTCATAAAACGGGTTGGATACACCTTAGCTGACTTAAATAATCAAGTCATTGCTATAAAGGCTTATGATAATGCTGAGAGAGATTTTGAAGGCACCATTTTCCTTCCCATCCAGGTTGGTCACATTATGTAGTACATCATGTGCCATGTTCTTGATCTTGATCTTTCGTACAATCTCCTTCTCGGTCATCCATGGATTCATTCCATGCAAGTTGTTCCATCCACCCACCACCAATGTCTGAAGTTTCCTTTTCAAGGAATGGAAGTGACTATATCGGCTAATCCTCAACCATTTGATTATTGTTGTTCTTTAGAAGCTTCCTTCCCCCATTCTCACTATTTTCTTGGAGTTGAAATGGGGGCACCTAAGAATTCGTCATCCAATCCATCTCAAAGTCCATCAACCAACACAACATCCACCTCATCCATGTCCGCCACTTTTGATTCCACCATTACCAAGGTCAAGATCATTCACAAGGGCTGTGGGGAATATGAAATGTGGACTGCACTTAATGTGGCCACAATTCCACCCTCTCCTCGCTCATTTGATCAACCTTCTCAAGCATCATTAAATGCAAAAGAAAAGACATTCACACTCACTTCCAAGAACATGGACTCGACAACATTCAGAGATCTAAGTACTCTTGAAGATCAAATGGAAGACGCTATCAGCCAATGGATTTATCATGAAGAGCCTGAGCCATCACCCCCTCTTGTGGAGTACTTCCAGGAAACTTACCCTCATGCATCAAGGTTGGCCGACAAATACAATTATCAGTGGGTGGTCTTGGTATAGAAGAACAAGGACGACGCCAGCCTATAGAACCATCTATGCAATCCAGAAGGATAGGCCTAGGATATGACACGAAACAGAAGGGTCTTGCAGTAGCCACTAGTACTTCTAATAATGTCAGTGTGGATAACGGTCTCCTCGAAGACATACCTAAAGAAGAGTCCATCATACTTGTGTACGATGACATAGATCTCTCTTCCATGTTTGATTTCCTATCCATTTGTATTATTGGCCTTCCCCTTCATCACCCTGAACTTATTGATTGGGACCTACATAGTAGTGCACCTGTCGACACCTTTCCTTCAGTGGATTCTTACATAAATCTCATGGGATTGGGGGAGGATGAACGCCCTAACCGCAAAAGTAAAAAAGACAAAATCAAAATGGGTCATCAAGTTAAAACCTCCCTGAGGCGATTTTTGACTGGGAAAAAGTAAAAACAAAGGGTGTATCTGATAGTGAAAACCTCAATGAGGCATTGGAAGATGGGGACGTTCATCTTCCCCTTGTAGGAACTCATTTGTTTGAAAGATCTTCTATTCTCATTGAGGAGACACAGGAAGTTAATTTGGGAGCAGAAGATCCTAAAATTACTTATGTAGCCAAATCCTTATCTGAAGAAGAACACTCTACCATTTTCCAACTGCTTAAAGATGGCATCATTAATTTTTCATGGGCCTATTTAGATATGTCAGGCCTAGACCTTTCTCTATTTGTACATCATTTGGAGGTTCATCTGAATGCCAAACCCGTTAAGAAAAAGTTACAAAAAATGCATCCTTAGGTAGCCTTGCTAGTCAAGAAAAAGTTGGAGAAACTACTGGAAGTTGGATTCATTAGACCCATTGATTATTCAAATTGGATATACAACATTTACCTATCACCAAACCGAATGGGAGTATCAGGATTTGCACAAATTTTCAAGATCTCAACAAGGCTTTCCCTAAGGACGACTTCCCTTTGCCAAATATTGACATGTTGGTTGATCTCACTGCTGGACATGAAATTCTATCCCTCATGGATGGTTTTTCGGGTTATAATCAGATTAATATTTCCCCTGAAGATCAGCACAAGACTGCCTTTACCACACCTTGGGGCAGATTATTTTATAATGTCATGCCTTTTGGTCTTAAGAATGCAGGGGAAACATATCAACGTGCTATGACAGTTATCTTCCATGACCTCATTCACATTATAATGGAAGATTATGTTGATGACCTCCTGGGGAAGTCAAAAACGAGAGTAGAACATCCTGCATTCTAAAAAGGATCTTTGAACAGTTAGAGCATTATAAACTGCACCTAAATACTAACAAGTGTGTCTTTGGAGTCACATCAGGAAAACTACTGTATTTCATTATCCCCAAAAGGGGCATAGAAGTGGATCTAGCCAAAGTCAAAGCGATAATGGAAACGACACCGCCACGTAATTTAAAACCGCTAAGAAGTCTTCAAGGAAAGTTGCAATTCATTAGGCAATTTGTAGCTCAGTTAGCTGATAAGTCCCAATCATTCTCCCACCTGTTATGAAAAGACATCACCTTCAAGTGGGATTCCAAGTGTCAACTCAGTTTCGACTAGATCAAAGAATACTTAGCTCATTCCCTTGTCCTTATGCCATTGATTCCAGGAAAACCTCTCCTATTATACATCTCAGCTACCTTAGTGGCATTGGGGGCATTATTGGCCCAGCATGATGAGTCGTCAAAAGAACGCGCAATCTACTACATCAATCGAACATTAGTGGGCTATCAGCTTAATTACTCTCCAATGGAAAAAGAATGCTTAGTTGTTGTCTTTTGTTCACAAAATCTATGCCATTACATGCTCATTCATCTAGTAAAGTTGATATCCAAAGTCGATCCACTCAAGTATATGTTATCTAGAACTACTTTAGCCATCTGCATGGCTAAGTGGATCATTCTTTTGAGTGAATTGGACATAGAGTATGTGGACAAAAAGGCCATTAAAGGGCAAGTGATCATAGACTAGTTGGCAAAATCTCCTTTGGTAGATGCATATCCATTGATTACAAAATTTCCTGATGAAGAGATTCTTACAATCACATAAACATCTACCTAGACACTCTACTTTGATGGTTCCTACACACACAATGGATTAGGGGCAGGTATCTTGTTTGTCACACCCCAAGGTGAATAAATACCAAAATCATTCAGATTGGCATTTCCATGCACAAACAACATAACATAGTATGAAGCTCTCATTACAGGTCTTAGAATCGTCGCTCAATGGAATATCACTCACTTGCGAGTCTTCGGTGATTCTCAATTGGTCATTAAACAAGTAAATGATGAGTTTCAAACTAAGGATGACAAGTTGTTACCCTACAAGTGCATGGTGGATGATTTTAAGAAGTATTTCACCTGCATCCAATTTGAACAAATCCCAAGACTCTAGAATAAGGCAGTAGACACAATGGCTACTATTGGTTCCTTAATTGATATGCCAAAAGATCGCACAAATTGTCAATTCCTAGTTGAACAACTCTTAATCCCAACGTATGATATCCTTGAAAGTGATATGGTGTGCGACATCATAGGTCCCGAATCGCCCTAGTATCATGACATCTACACTTGCCTCCATGACAACATCCTACCTCTCGATCTCACATGTAATCAACACAAATCCTTTATCCAATGCACCTACCATTATACCATAGTGGGAGATACTCTTTATCGTTGTGGATCTGATGGAAAGCTTCTTAGGTGTCTAAATGAGACTAAATCCCACACCGCATTGGTGGAAGTGCATAGTGGTATTTGTGGGGCCCATTCTAATGGCATGGCTCTAGCCAAAAGGATTCTCAGAGCAGGCTATTATTGGCCTACTATGGAACACAATTCCTGTGAGTTTGTTAAGAGGTGATTTCCTTGTCAGCAACACGTGGATTTGATTCACACTCAAGCACAAGATCTACAACCCATCGTAGCACCATGGCCATTTTCACAATGGGGTTTTGATTTAATCGACAAGATTTACCCTCCATCCTCTGACGGTCACACCTTCATCATCACTACTATTGAATACTTTACTAAGTGGGTGGAAGCAATGTTGCTCACTCAAATTACTGGTGTTCAGATTTCTAAATTCATCCTCTTCCATATCCTTTGTAGGTATGGGATCCCCTCCACCATCATTTCTGACAATGGAAATCCATTTAAAAACAAGGCCACGAAAATCCTTTGTGAGACATATCACTTCCAACACCGTTGGTCCACTCTGTATTACCCCTAGGGTAGCGGTCAAGCAGAGGCAACCAATAAGACCTTAATCTGAATCCTGAAAAAGGTTGTTAATAATACTAGTCAAGATTGGCATCTCCACATCCATCTCGCCCTTTGGGCTTACCACACCTCCATCCACACCCCCACTGGCACCACCCATATTCCCTTTTTTATGGTGTTGAAGCTATCTTGTCGATTGAAGTCCAAATCCCATCGCTTTGCATATCTCTAAAGAATCTAATAAGTGATGAAGACACTTGGATCACACGCCTTTCTCAATTGGAATGCTTGGATGAAAAACGTGTAAAAGCATATACTCATTTGCAAGCCTACCAACATCGCCTCAGGAGAAGCTACAATAAAAAGGTTTGGCCTCATCAATTTAATGTTGGTGACCTAGTCCTTAAAGAAAATCAGTGCAACTTGCAAGAACATGACAAGAAAGGAAAGTTTGAAGCAAATTAGCTAGGTTTGTATATCATCACAACTAAGTATGGTTCTAGTGCATACAGGCTCGCTACTTCTGAAGGAGAACCCTTGGATGAGCCCATCAATATTATGCATCTGAAATGATTCTATGCTTAAGTCAGTTGGGTTATCCTATCTTGTAATAATACAAAAAAAAAGTAAAAAATGTCAAAAATACAAAAAAAAACAAAATATCAAAAAAATCCAACAGTAAAGAGAAATGATTCATCCTATGGTGAAAACCACTCCTCATGGCACCTTGGATAAGTACGTTTGGTGAAAACCTGGCAACAAGTGCCATTTGTAGAGGGCTTATTCATTATTTACCATTGTGTCCTAGTTACCTTATCCTTCCATCTATCTTATCCTTGGATCCTATCCCATCATCCAATCGATCCTATCATTCCATCAACGCCACATCATCCACTATATGGTAATTTTGTGATTGAGCATTGGACGATCTATATCGACTATCTGAACTCCTAAGCTTTTTATCCTTCATCTGAGCTTGTCATCATCTATACATCGTGTCTTGTCGTCACTCTTGTGTCATCATCTAGGCTCATCCATCGTGTTAGTCATCATTAGGTCACATCTTGTCTTTAGTCTTTTTTGAACTACGTTGCCCCTGCACTTTCACGAAGGCAAGGTTGATCTTTTGATCCGCCCTTGGGGCATTTTTTCATTCATCATTGTCCTTTATCGTGGTTCTCATTGTTCACTTTCCACTTTTATTCATGGTCTTTTATCGAACTAGGAGGGCTCTACACTTTCACGTAGGCAAGGGTGATCTTTGATCAACCCCCGAGCCCCTAGGTCTTTATGGTGTGATGGTCTTGTGTCCCCTAGGTCTTTAGGGTGTGTTTGTTTTGTCGTTTTGTCATCTTATTGTTTTTTCGTCTTGTCATCTTATGTCTCATCATCTTGTCGTGTCGTCAAGTTCATCCCTATCATAGCTGGTAATTACAAACACATGTCACTACTATCATCGGGTTCTATTATTTTCAAATATCCCGTGTCATGTTGATCTTTTAGCTTAGCCTCCATCTTTGGTCTCAACAGGATGCATCCTTCCTAACAGACCTTGTCAATCCCATCCATCTTTTTGATCTTGTGACAAAGGACGTTTGAATTTGATTGTGATCTTTTGATGCTTTTGACATGTTTATCATTTGACCTTCCTATAATACCTCGTCAAGGTCAGCACGATCCATCATATCATGGTGCGCTTTGATTGGTAAATTTAGGGGCATATCTTGATCTTTTGTTTGTTTGATGTTTTCCTGGTTGCCTCACGTGGTCCCCACCAAGATCCTTTTGGGTCTTGTGGTACGTTGGGGTATCCTTTGTGCTTGTGGTTATCTCAATACCTGGCCCGACCAAAGTCCCTACAACTTTGGGGTATTAGGATAGCCTCTCCTGTTTGTTGTGGTTTTTTTTTTGCATTAGACATATGCTTGCCTTAGTTCCTCATACTCTAACGTCTTGTGTCTTTTGCTATAGAAAAACTCAATGCTCCTAAATTGGCAAATGGAATTACGATTGCATTTTTCATACATCATTCTGTTGCATTGCATCTATCCCCCCATATTTCTCTAACCTATGACTAGTGATTTTGGTTGTGCAAACATTCACTTCCCATCCCCTCTTCTTTTCAGGATCCACACGATCTTGACAGGTGCAGTTCCACACCTTCTCCCCTTGTCCATCTCACCTTATTTTTATAATCATTACAAGGAAAGTACTTTTCATTAAACCCAAATAACCCACCTCCATCACTATGCATGTCTTTATTTACACTCATGTGCACGTTAAATTAATTCAAATATTAATGTTTGTAGGACATTTAATTGCATCCTATCTTGCATAGCATTATCATTACCATATTCATTTTAAGTTGTTTAGATTGCAATAGATTTTGTCATTTTGGGCATCTTAATTACATTCATTCCATTGTTATTTGATCACATATTAGTCTATCTCATTACATGCATTACATTATACACATACACTACATTTGTTTCATCCATTACATTTCATTATAATACATTCATACATCATAATAATATAGCCCATGACATAAATCATAAAATAAACAAGCATATATCCATATCATGCATCTTCATCTGCATCACAAACCATTAGTCCATCATCATATCATATGTCACATCCTGTATCATCACATGTTAGGCATCATATATATCCCATCAATCATCATAAATGCATACATATACATGATTACTCATAACATCTAGGCATGCATCAAATCTCATAATAAAAACATCCATACATAAGCATCCATAACATCATAAATGCATAGCGTAAATAAGGGCATCGCATCATATATATATAAATACCAAAAATACCCAAGTCTACAATCACATCCATAATACTGTCCATCATAATAATGAATACATGTCCATCATATGTCATCAAATAAAATACAAGTATAGAGGGTCCCTCAAAAATAGGAACCACATCATTGAGTAGGTTGCTCTTTGTCTGCTCTGCATTGTGGAACCTACAACCTCTGTCCTCGTCCCTGCCAATCCACCCTGCACCTGTCAAGCATCGGGATCCTATCCCTCTAAACCCTGAGTTGCTCACCTCGGACCTCAGCGGTGAATTCGGCACTAATGTCCTCTGTGGAGGAGTCTCTCTATAGCTGTTGTAGCCCCGTGTGTGTGTCCCCACTGTCCTAGATGGTGTTGGCATTTGTGGCACTGCTCGCAAAAATGGTGGTACACGACGTGCCGGATCTGGAACCACCATGAAATATGCCACCATGTAGTAGTTTGACTCCCTCATATACTCATTCCTCTCTACTGCCAGTCCCCACGCAACGTCTCGCTCTGCCCTATACCTGTCTTGTAGCCCCGACAGGAATCTCCTCTCCTACTCACATGCCTCCTGCACCATTTGCAGTTGCTCTACCTGTCCCTGTATCCGTGTCATCTCCTCAGCTAACCTATCCCTCTCATCCCGCAGTTGCTCTATCTCCTCCTGCATTTGCCTCATCTCCTCCCCTGCCATGCCTCTCCCACCCTGTGGCTAACCTATCTGACCCTACATCAATGTCATCCCCTCCATAGCTATGTATCTCTCTCATTGTAGCTAATCTAACCACTCCTGCAATTGTTCTAGTCTCTTTGTGGTTGTATCTCTCTTGCTTTGAAGCGTCTGAATCTACCTCTCTACTACCTCGACTCTCTCTAGGATCACCCCTGAATCTCTCGTGGCTACCTTTGCACACTTCGTCCTCTCCTGCAGCTCATCCCACTCCCTCCTCAGTTGATCCTGCTCTCTCGTCCGCTCCTCTATCAACCTCCCCCTGTCCTCCAGTTCCCTTTGGGTATCCGCTAGCCTCCCCTCCAACTCATGTATCACTATCTCATACCTCAAGACATCACATCTCACCTCATCTGCTAGGGTCTCGAAGGCCATATCCTTTGCGGTTCACAACCTCTCCACATCTGCTCATAATCTATCCTTGTCAACCTCTAGCTTCATGAGTCTCCACTCTGTGGTTTGCAACCTACCCACCTCTGCCTACAACCTAGCCTTCTCTATATTTGATCCCCTCAGTCTCTGCCCAACAATTTGCAGCCTCGCTAGAGCTCCTGTCAACAATACGGTTGGATCCTTTGGTGGCGGCGGTACATAGGGCACCACAGCTAAAGGATAGACCTCTGGAACGTCCACCTTCATCGCATCTACATGCCCTCCCATCTGATCATCCCTCTCCTCCTCAGCCTCTACCTCTCTAACCGCATCCCTCCTCTAACGATCATCTCTCCTCCTGCCTCTCCTTCATGTGGCTGGTCTCGCCTCGTCCTCTACACCAAATTCCCAAGCCCTTATTATCGGGTACTCTGTCGTCATCCGCCTCGGCCTATGTTGAGCCCACCATGCCACAAACCGCATTGTAGTCCCAGTGTCTGTCGACCCTATTGTCCTCCTGGAAAAAACTATCGCTTGCTGCTTCTCCCACATTTGCCTTGCAAACTCTGTGGTCAGCGAGCCCCCCATAACACCTCCCATGAAATCCGCCTAAACCTTTGTGGTGCTGTTGGTATATCCTACTCTATCTCGTACTATTTCAGCACCCCATCCGCCCTATGGAGCTTAATAATGTATGGTTCCCTCCCAACTATGTAGCATACGGAGTAGAAATGACCCATATGCCTCCGCTCATTATCTCTCCATCTCGTGAACCGTTGTGTCATGTACGGCCTCCATATGATATGCTCCCCCCAGAGATTATCTAATCTCCTCCACCCCTCTAAGTCACTGATGTCTGTATAACACAACCGCCAGTGTACTCCGCCCCATACCAATAGGCTACTAGTAAGGTCTCATGCATTGTCCCATGTACTACAATCTCTGGCCTAGTCACGCTGATATGCTCCCATGCCCATATCTGTAAGAGTGTCACATATGTGATACTCTTCGCCCCCTTGTAGCACACTACGTGCATGTCCATATACAACTGTGCTAGCACACAGATCCCCCATGCAAACTCCCCCTCGCGCCTCTCCACTATGAGTTGCACAATCTCAATAACCTTGAGGTTGCAAAACCTCACGCTCCGGTCCAACAGCAGGATACCGCTAATCAACCCGCACAGGTATAGTGGTAAGGTTGGCACTCCCAATCCCAAGCATCTATCTAGATCTAGCTCCATCCCTTGGATAAGAAGCCTCCTTCGTCCAAACAGGATCCATAGGCACCTCTCGATCTCCCGCCTCGCACTGCGTCCAACTGACCATGTGTCCTGTAAACAGCAGGCGCAATATCCTCCAGATGTCCTCCAAGGTCACGGTCATCTCCCCTGTTGGGAGATGAAAGTTGTAGGTCTCTGAACTCCACCGCTTCATCAAGGCTCTCAGCAATGCCCTATGTGCCCGGATGTTAGGATAACCCAACATATCTAACAAACCCACCTGAGCCAACGCCTCATGATCTGTGCCAGTCATAGCGTAGGTAGTCACCACTAACACGGCTGAGTGTCTCTCCCTCATGCACAAAACATCAAATGCCTACATCCATCAAACTACCTATCAACCCTACTAATTCTATTTTTCTTTCTTTCACTTTTCTTTTCCCCTCCCTCGTTTACCCCCGAGAAACTTCACTTGATATTTCCTCCTCTTCTCTTCCTCTCTTTCTCTCTTCACTTCTCTTTCTTTCTTCCTTCCCCGCCTCCTAAGGGTGCGTTCGCACCCTCACCCGGGGTAGTTTCACCCCTCCCCTCGGGCAAGTTCGCCCCTACGAGGAGCGATTCCACCCACTTAGGTGGATCCGCCCCGTCGGGCGATCCCACTCTTGGGCGGATCGCCCCGTGAAGTTCTCACTGGTGGGGTCCACCTCGTGGTGGCGTCCCCACCTATGGTAGCGGGTTCTCCCCCACATGGGGGGCACCGCCACCGATCCCGACAGGGTCGCCCCTACGCAGGGGCACAGTCGCCTACGGCGGTGGGTTTGCCCGTGCCCGGGGCAGGTTTGCCCCTCCACGGGAGCGTCGTCGCCTGTGACGGCAAATCTGCCCCTCCATGGGGGCACCGCCACACTGGGCGATGGATTTGCCCCTTTGGGGTGCAGGTACGCCCTTTTCCCCCTAATGCCCTTCCCCTCAGGCAAATTTGCCTATCCAACAGGCGGATTCGCCCAAATTCATCCCTCTTTGGGAAAATTTGCTCTTCAAATGGGCAAATTCGCCTCTTCTCGCCAAAACCCTTACAAGGCAATTTTGGCTCTTCGGATGGGCAACTTGTCCATCCCTCAACAACCCATTTCTCGTTCTATCCTATTCTAGCTACCCAAAACCCATATGTACTATATCTTTTCAAAATTAACTCAAAATTACAAAGGTGGGTTTTGCTTTAACCTGGTGGGGTACCGCACGCTCGAAGTAGAACTGTCATATCTCCTTGCCTCAGTGGATGATTGCATCCTCAGTCGTGTTGTCGTCCCCGCTGTCATACTCGTGAGTCATCCTCATCACCTTCTTCTCTCTCTCTTTCTCATTCCCTCAATCTCCAACAATGAAAATGGTGAATACTAATTTCTAAAAATTACTATATATTCACTTTCTCTTTTTAAATTTTGGATATTTTTTACCCTTTATTTTAAAAAAAAAACCTCTGATTAATCCTCCATCTTCTACGAGCCGCCATTTGCACCCCGTTTGTCTGTTTCACTTCGTCCAAAAGTTACTTTTCTGGGTTTTTTGAGCTCTTCCACGTGGTATCCTTTGTTTCTTCATACCAAGAAGTCGCTCGAAGCCCTTTTTCTTCCCCATCTGCCCTCTCGAGGGGGCATACCTTATCATTTACTCCATTCTCCCATCCTATCCATTTTCCCGCAACATCAGAGCATCTCCTTGCATCTTTTTTCATTTCACACTTCATACCATCTTTCCTGCACTAGGGCATCGATCTTCTAACCTATTCCTCTATTGAGTCACATATATTTTATTCTTCTTCAAAACACTATTATTCTAACACTATTTCGAATAGGGGCAAATTGTAAACATCCAAATTTGACCTCTCACATAAGGTCAAGTTTGTCCCCTTCATCCATCTATTTCATTTTTTTCAATGTTAATTAAATCATTTATTTAATTAATGTTCCCCTTTTCTAAGGTATTTAATTCAATTAATTAAATACTTTGTCATTAGCCCTTTCCTCTTTGAATTAAATAAATACTCTCATTTATTTAATTTAGTCATTTAACTTTTATGAATTTAAACCAATTTTAAATTCATTATTTTCTCTCCTTGTCCCATCTTCCATAACCCATCCTTAACCTGGATTAATCTAATTAATCTATGATTATGGATGTGCACACCCTTAATTCGGATTAGTGTTACATCGTCCATCATAACCCACTTACCTTAATTCTTCATTTACCACCTAATCCCTTGTTTGCACAACTTAATCACTTGATTAGGTCAACCTAATCCCTATGTCATTTAGGGCATTTCACAAGTCAAAAAATTTATTAAATGCTTCTCTTTTTAGAGAAGGCACTCCCTTCCCAAGGTGAATTTTAAATTCACTTTTATTCCTCCAAAGACTTTAAGAAATTTTTAATTTCTCAAAGGTCACATCATCCACATAGGGACCTCCTTTATGAAGAGATCTTGTCTAATCCCAAGGTACTAGAAAGTACCTCCACCTCACATCCTTTTGACCACATCATCTGCCACATGTTAAGATGTGAGGGCTTATGAGTTCTCAACGCACCCAAGCCCTTGATCTTGTCCAAAGTGACTACATCTTGACCATTGATTCTCTAAGGGCTTTTCCCTTAAAATTAAAGAATTTTCCCTCATTTGGAACAATTCACCAAGTTCATTCAACACTCAAGCAACTCAACTTTCAACTTAGCACTCTCAAGCACTTGCATTCATCCTCCATTGTTGCAGCTTTCAAGCTTCTATTTGCATCCACATACAACACTCGTCCAAATAACCACTTGCACCATTGCATTCCTCATCACCTTTACTTCATTTTGCATCCATTTTGAAGTCATTTGTCATTGAAGGAGCATACAAAATCGATTGATCAACAGGGCCAACCAATCGATCAATTTGGGCAAGGTAACATCATTTTTTTCTTGCATTTGTTCAAGTTCAACTTAGGTCTAATCATGAGATATTGTCCGTGTTTTCTTTGTTTGCATTTCTTTAAGTTTTGCATTTTTAGGCTTAGATAAAACACTTGCACAGTGTGATTTTCAAGACATTCATACATTTAAACAAGGAGATTCAAATAATTGAAATCCCACACATTGTGTATCCCAAATTACAAATTATGAGGTGTTGTAAAACCCTCTGCCTACAACCAAATTGGTTAGCACCCTCACCTCGATTTGGTCGGTTTTCTCCTCCAACTCCTCCACGTGCGCTCAAACCTTCAGCTTTCAATGAGTAGACTAGAAACAAAAAGGCCCACATCATTCGCCAATTTGCCCACGCTAGAAAAAAAAATGCGGATGAAAACAAGACTTCACTGGCAAACTAAGGCACTCGCCTTTTTCGGCCAGCAAGTGGCAAGAAAACCCACCTGACGACGCCGTTAACTCCTACCTACCATTTCCCGGACGTTTGGTGTCGTCTACCAATTTCCTCACTTTTCAGCTCCCATTTGGCAAGCCCCGCACTACGCCGTCTCTTCATATTATGTATGTCACCATGTATGTCGTTATGTATGTTTTCATGCATTTTTGTATGCACATAGGTCACTTTTGTCTAGGAGTTAGTCGGCTCTGTTCTTTGTATTGTTTATTGATTAAATAGCTTTGTACCATTCTTATTATTTAATGATAATGTAAGTCTACTTCTAGGATAAAAAAAGATATAGATAGCTAATCATCAAGATTAGTAATTAGTTTTGTCAGTTAGAATCACAGTTATTTCAAAATTTTCCAGCTCAAAATGATTTTCCAGGTGTTTTTATTGATATTCCCACATGAAGCTTGAAGTTCTCTATTTGCTTCAGTGTTCGATAGAAGGTACAACAATGAACGGATAAATATATTAGATTAAGATGATTGAAACAGGTATGTATTTAAACCCATAGGAAAATCAGAAAAATGATTCTTGCTTACTGAAAGTTGAGCTCAATATATTCTTTCTAACAATGACAAAATAGTTTCTTACAGACAAAATTACCATGTGCTGCATTTATGCAAGTGCATGATTTAATTGCAAGTGGATATCTGTCTTTTTAAAAAATCTCAACCAATAACTACTTTCCCACAAGTGATTTTTAAAGAACTGGGTGTTGCCTCTGGTGATTTGTGGCTAGCCCTTAGGGAAAAGTGATGCCAGTAGGGAAGGAATAGAGGTTCTGCATGATGTGCTAAAACAAACATCTTTAACAAACATGTCTCTAAAACCAATATTTCATAAACAACGTTTATTTTCTTGACAAAAAACAACAAAATATGAATAAAGATGCTCCAGCTTAGAAGGTTGCAACATATTATCATTATTAAACCCCATGATCACCCTCTAGCTCCCAATAACATACCTGTTTCAAAATCCATTTTTGTCAGATGTACACACATGGCGAGAAAAATTATTTCCAACTTCTGTAACCATCACAGTCTGAACCATGATTCCTATCCAAGACAGATGCAAAAAAGGGCAGATATTTATGAGCTGCAAATATTGCTTGACATATGTGCCACAGCAAACATATAAACACAACCAGCATACCAAACATAAGAATAAGCTTTTTTTCACAGTGCTCTGACTAATGCTGCTTTGGAATTTCGCCAGGATATTTTCAATTGTGTTTTCTGTTCCAAGTCTTTTGCACCTTCTTATGGACCTGATGCCATCGTTCTGTCACTTATCCAACCCACTTTTCTCTATTTTGTATACATCGAACTTTCTTGCACAAAGTTTTGGCATTCTGGTGGCACTTATTTACAATACCAAAGCAAACACTGGTGTGAAACCAAGTATTGTGACAGAAATTATCAATTTTGATTGAAAGAAAAGGAATTGAATGAATCTTCACAGCTGCATACCTTCTGCCTTATAATAACTGTCCCTGATATTTTGGTCGGTAAAACTCTCTTAGAATTTTGCATACAGCTAATCCTATTCAAGTACAAAATGAACAATCCTGCTATTATATAGAAAATATTGTAACAGCAAGAGTGGAAATATATTTTAACTTACTCAGGGTACAATTGCCATATAAGTTGTTGGGCCATCTCTTGTTATATTAGAAAGCTCTAAAGGGAGAGATCTTCAATTTTAAAAATGGCACTCTTGCATCCCAAATAATATTACGTCACTTTTCAGTGGGCCGACTCTGGGAATGAATTTTCTCAAATATTTCCCTTTTATAAAACGTTCTGGTCCTTTGATATAGTATCAGTGCAATAAAGAAACCCAAAAGACTTACTGCAGACATGATAAGAAAAGTTAGTCTGAAGCATTGTGAACCATAGCATGTTAGCTCTGACGATTCAGTTAAACCTCCAATATGCACAATTTTTAAATGCTTCTGTTTCTGTGCCTCTGAATCATATAGATACCCAGCAACTTGTACTGAAAGCACATATGAACCAATGGGACTTGCAGTGGCAATTGCATTGAATAAGGTACCAAAATGTTGAAGCCCAAAAATTTCTGAAGTTGTTGCAGGCATCAGAGACCATTGACAACCATAGCAGACACCAATTACTACCGAGCCTGTATACAGGGCACCTGGCAGGCCTGATGCCATAATTAAATGCCCACCACTCATTACAAGCAAGGCTATGGCTATGAATATGGGCCTTGCACAACCTTTTGAGTGCAAAAACGCTTCTGATACAAAACCAGCTCCAAAACGGCCCAGAAAATTCCATATGCTCCACAAAGACACTAACGTGCTAATCTCTGTAGATGTGTAAGCAAGAGATGAGCCTATCTGACTCATATTGTTGATTGTAGTAAGTCCTGAACCCATGCCACATGCCATTGACATAAAAAGAAGCCAGAAATCTAAAGTTCCCATTGCTTGAATGAGATTGAAGTTTTGTCCTCTTTCCAGACTCCCCCTATTTACTTGGTGTACATCATTGGAACCATTTAAGCACATCTCTGCATCTTGGATCTGTTTTATTTCAGAATACATTAGACTTCTTGATGGTAGAGTTCTTTGCTTTCTTTGGGATTTTAACTCAGCAATACCAGAATCAAACCCAACTGCACTTTCTGGAGGCCTTTGCTCTGCAACTTCTGCTTGGCAGGGGATTCCTTCTGGGTAATTTTCTTGTGAAATTAATAATGGTGTAGAAAGAGGCACAACTGGAGAATAGTCAAGTTCAGACTTAATAGCCACTAACATAGGGGATAGCAGAATGATGATAAGAACTACACATATGATCAAATAACTCAAGGAGTCCATAGGCAAGACATTCTCAAATATGATAGCTGCCATTAGGTAAGAAGCAACCATCACTGCAATGGCAGAAAAACAGTCCAATGTTTTTTTCCCATCTTCATGAGTTGGATATATCCGTAGTACAAACATAAACAGTACAGACACAAGTGTGGGCAACCAAAACAGCATGAAGAGATATGAACTTTGATCACCCTCGTACACCATATGATAAATTTGTACAAGTATAGCACCACTTAATCCAAGGAAACCCTGTGTTTAGAATATAATAGTAGTTGGCTTAGAATGTGAAAAACGTAATTCAATGTTCCTAATATTCTGAATGCATAAAACCATAAAAGCGACATGGCCATCAAGACAAGAAACAAAAATGGGAATGCAAAATATTATAAAAACATAAAGCACAAGTGAAGAAGAACTAAAGTGTCGACGAAAGTGAACCTTATTTGAGTTAGCATTTTAATTTGTTTATTCTTCAAATTAGAAAGGGAAACTCCCTAAGACCTAACTAAAGTTAAAACTAACAGAATTTACAAGTATAAACATTATACAAGATTTCATGGTGATTTCGCATTAAATATAAATTGCAAATTGACTATGTTTTGGCCCTGGATGTAAATGCCAAACTGCCGACAGTCAAGTGCTGCAACAAGATTTTCAGATTAAGGAGGATAGTCAATTTGTGCATAAACAACTTTCTATTGGTTAAAACAAAGACTAGTATGTGGCTGTAAACAAAGATTTAACAGGATAGCACCAACGGATGCCAACTATTCACTAAATTAGAGACCAATATTCTACATCAACAGAAAATGATTAAATGGACAAACATCAGACGATTCCAGAAAATAAATTGCTAAGGGAATACACAAAGTTATTACTTTAATAAATCATGAACACCAACGCAAAGCTTAACAGAGTTACTCAATTCAATTTAATTCTCAGAATCACAAACACAAAATCAGTGACCTCAACATAAGCTTTTGCAGCATAGGCTTAACATTAACTTATATGCATTCATTCACTAAACAAAACACAGACTTGACTTCATAGCTTGAATGACAATTTCTCTAGCATAAGTTTGGCATCAACTCTCATTCCATTTTATGTGCTCAAGGAACTTATTTATAAGTTCTCTAGAAGAAGCTTTTAGGAATCAAATAATAATAATATAATTGATAAGTAGGAGGTATTTTCCAGAAGGTTTTGCAAATGGGGTTGCAAGCTAAGTGGGCTTAACCTTGGAGAAAACTCTATGGTTAAGCGTGCTTGAGTTGGAGTAGTACTGGGATGGGTGACCTCCCGGGAAGGCCCAGTGCTTCACCTCTGTGAGCATCACCTAGATGCAATGAGTGCTAAGTGGACCATTCATTATCATGAGAGATGGGTTCTTGTGAACCACTACTCATGAAACATGGGTCAATGAGTTTGACTCGAAACTACATAGTTGAATCCTGATAGCAATATCATAATAAAATAATTTCTTTGAAGTTGTGCTTTAGAGAAGACCTATCTGTTGGCAGATGGTCAGCGCTCCCCTCAGGATTCATGACATGGACTAACCGCCTCCCATGGATCCGTTAACTCTGGCAGTTGTATAGGGCATTAATAGGTCGATCTTTTGGTTCAATGGCAACTGTGGGCCAACAAGTGGTATCAAAGTCAAAGGTGTGGGGTTCAAATCCCCTCAGGTAACATTGAGGGGGAGATTGTTGGCAGATGGTCAGCGCTGCCCTCGAGATTCGTGACATGGACTAACCGCCTCCCGTGGATCCGTTAACTCTGGCAATTGTATCAGGCATTAATAGGTCGATCTTTTGGTGCAACAGCAACTGTGGACCAACACTATCTTCTTTCGAAAGGAGGCAAAAAAATACTTCAATAGCCTAAAATAAGCTTCTTTAGATTTAAATCTGATTTCTCCCTTTCATAGGCCAATGGGATACAATGGTACCATTTCTTTAAGTGATTTTTGCTTTTAAAACTTGAAAATGGGCATTGGATTCTATCACAAATAACTTATCTTCTTAGTTGTGACTTTTAGATGGCAATGCCAAGTGAAAGACATGGCCTTCTTCTTGTGTTTTAAGTTAGTTGAGTTGGACACAGTTTTACATTATGTTTGCCATTTAAGTTGCACTTAATGGTTACACCAGGTAAAAGTTGCAACTACCTTTTATGTTTTTAACGTATTCCCTAGTCACATTTTTCTTAATCTGCCACCCTGATCACCATTTTGTGATGGCAAAAGCATTTAAAAAATGTAACTCACTTAAACTAGTTTCTTTTAGTCTTTTAAGCTGGTCACAATTCATTTAGGGGACAGCCACTTGTGGTGCACTTTTCCTTTGATTGAACCACCTCAAGGACGATAAACTTCACTTTTAATCTCCTTTTTCATTGTCACAGTTTTGGATCAAATATTCCAGCCTAGTCGTCATCTTCTATTGGCATTGTCAGCTGAAAGTTGTGACATTCATTTAACAATTTTTTAAAAACTTTTGTCACAATTTTCTCATCTCTCTGCCACTTCTTTGTCACAATTTTGGACTGGCTTTGCCAAGGCGAAGTTGCACTATGACTTATAACTTTCACTTAAATCCTTTGTATTGGTGGAACTTTCACTTGTCTTTGCCACCTTTTGACCCTTGGCACCATTTTGGACTAGGTTTTCCACCCTACTCACCATTTTCCTGTGGCATTGCCACTGAAATTGTGCACCAAAACTAAGACTTGTCCCTACTTCACGTTATGCCAATCTGTCACTTGAATGGAGTACTGGAGGAGTTTACTTAGACATCTGCCAAACTTTGATCATTTTAAGCCCAATCCTTTTCCATTTCTTTTTCTTTCGTCTCACAGGCTGAACCTCCTCCATTGGTCAGGAACTTCTCCATCTTTCACTTGGCATGGTGCAAACTTGAACAATCTGCAAGAGTTGTTAGTTGAAACAATGAACCATGAGTAGGCATCTTTGCAAGTTGACTAGAGAATAACCCAGTTGACATTAATAACATAACAAGAATCACTTGATCTAAGACTACAAACATGACTAGGAATTTGCCTCAAATGTGTCATTCTCAAATGGTTTTTTTATGACTAGATATTCTTGTTTCCATGTGTTTTTGTACATAACTATGGTGCCAGGTCTAAATTTGACATATAGTATGTTAATATGGAAATATTTGTAATTCTCCATGGAATCTTAAGAGTTTTACAGACGTACAATAATAAAGACACATATCATCAGGTATAAGTGAATCCATATCTGTATTCATGCAATATTAACCCTTAGAAGTTAGAATGAAAGAAGTTATTTGCACTTAATAGTTTATTGGAGACCTAACCCATCGGGAGACATGCAACCTCTGGTGGGAATAAAACAGAGTAATTAATACCTAGTCTTTCTCTTTCACCGTATTCCATGCTGTGATGGTGACAAGACAAAAACCATCCATTTTGTACTTTAGTGTCCTTTCAACCTCTTGGTGTATTTCAGCATATCAAAAAATTACAATACCTGCTACCCATAGTTGCACGGAGATGTGTGTCCGACCCTTAGGATGCGTCTCAGATACCCATACCCGTTTCTCCATACCGGAAACTCATTGGAGACGTCTCAATTTTTCATTAAAAAAACATAAAAACCCTACATTTCGACAAGTTTCCTTATGAAAAGAAAAAAAATGAATCGACATTTCTAAATTTCAATGTGTAATATCAAATATGTAATATGAACTCTTTGACTCTTTGACATTTGTGTGTTTAAACTTTAAATTATTAAATTATATTAAAAACAAATATGGCATCTCCAAGTACCCATCTCCTATTTTCAAAAATAGATGTACCAGTACCGGTACTAGTCTCCCGTACTAGTACCAGTACCAGTCTCCTGGCAACTATGGCCTTTTCAATTCATACAACAAACAGAAACATAAAGCCATAGAATCTATTCAGCCCCTTAATATGATGATTAATTTATTAAAGCTATCAGGACTCAACTGGTTCACACAACACAGCATATCAAAAAAAAATTTGATAAATCAAAAAATATATTAATGAAATGGGAGGTGGCTTTTTACAAAATGCCTGCACCAAGAAGTGTAATCGGTGGAAGGCAACCAAAGCATACCCAAAAACATAACCCAGGGGAAAAAATAGGGTGATCAAGACAGAAAGAATAGTGCTCACTATTATGAAATTAATAAGACATTGCATAGGAGATGATATGACTTTATCTTGGTCTTGAGAATGACAAAAATAGGCAACATTACTAGTGACGACTTATAACTAGCATGATATTAGCTCCACTAATATCTGTCTGTGGCCTCATCCATGCTTGTGTTTGCATCATTGCTTTTCAGACTTGATCTCCATGTTGCTTCATCTGTCAGAGGTGTTGGTTTGACAGGCTGTTGGAAGAATGATTGAGCAAAGGATTGGCCTCAATATGGGTATTGGTCATGGCTTTTTTCTTGGCTGTCATTTGCTGGATGGTTTCATTCAACTGCCTTTTTTGTTTTTCAGAAGTTAAGATGGTTTTTATGGCTTCATTTTGGTTGACTAGGTGATTGTGACTTAATGACAGTTTTTGTGGCTTCATTAGTTGCTCCTGTATTCACAACTCAAGGTTGTACATCCATTCAGTTTTTTCACTTTTTTTATGAAGCAGATTTACAACAATTTTCATCAGGCTGTCAGAATTGTCTTTAGCATGGACTGGAGAGTCCATAATTTTACCGGGGCTTACAAGAGTGTAATTAATGTCAGCCAGGGTTTGTTACAGCATTTCATCAATGTTGTCTTTGGGAATTTGGCTATGGAGGAGAGGTTGGCAAACAGGGATGGAAAGAGGCACATTCAGAGTGGAAAACCCATGGGCATTGGAGTTGGCGGCTGCATTGTGGGTAGAAGAATTGTGAAAAACTCTTGACTGATCAGGGATACAGGGTGCAGCAGAAGAAGGGATGTACGAGGGTTTGGCAGATGTGGGGTGGAAAAGGTCCCTAGGAGTGAGGACCTGGGTGGACCTGGTATTATCTCCCTCTTTCCTGCAGGAGTGGAAATTAGGAACAGCATTAGAGTGGGTTGCAGTAGGAACAATATTACCTAAGACTGGAAACAAACTGGAACAGCATCCTCTTCATCCACATGAATAAGTTGACTCTACAGATTTGAACTGCAGGGCCCATTTGCTCCAGATTGACCTTGCATCATGTTGATAGAGACACTTTTTTCTTTGATACACCTTTTCTGAAGCAGTGGAAGTATGCAAACCCTTATATTTGCAAATAAAGGAACTCTCCTTCATAGATTTATGGTATAGCCACACGCTGCTTTTCGTGTGGTTTTGAATTGCTATTCCCAAAGTCATGAGATTTGGGTAATAATTCCTTTTGGAAATAAAGGCAAGTAAGGAAAAGATTTTGTTTGGTATTTGATCCTAGCAGTGTAAGAATTATTTGATTGAAGTTGATGACCCTATACTGATTATTCTTTCCCTCAGAACATTCCAGAAACCCTAGGGTCAACAATCACAAGTTCAATGTTTATTTGCACCCACTTGACTGTAGCCATAAATGTAAAGATCATCGCTGTTGGCATTTACAGCTTCCTGATGTGCTGTCATCATGGAGTTCATCTTAAAATGCCATTAAGAAGCAGGTCAAAGGAATTCAATAAAGGATTTGGTTGGAGCATTGGGCATTTGAGACTTTATCCAACTGTGTCTATCCAGCCATTAGAATGCACCGATGGCCATCCTAGGAGGCACAACCTATCCAACATTCACAAGGCATAGTGAACATGCTCGATAGCTAGTGCTCAAATCCATTCTCCCATCTTCCATCTTGTACTTGTTAGATTACTACATCAATCATCCAAGGATGATGGACATCAGTGCATCTTGATGACTGGTTAGATGTCCTTTTTGGTGAAGGAAAGAAGTCATGTTGCTTGTTGTAACTGTGTGGAAGAGAGGACTCCAAGTGTAACGTGTACACTGACAAGGAATAAAAGTGGTAAGTGTCTTTGTTAGGGTTAGAGTGCATGCGAAGAAAAAGACCCAAGGGAACATTGAAGTGGGGATTGTGAACTTGTGTGCTAGGGTGTTGTTTTTAATGGCGCAAGTAATGAAAATATAAAGCATGACTAAGGACATTGGAGATGGGTTTCATACCCCCGCTAAGCTAAGAGATCACAGCCTTATGAAATCGCAACCTTAAGGAAATAAGTAAACAATGATCCAAAAGGAATTTCATTAGCAATTAAAAAATAATAATAATAAATCAAGTTTCAAAGCAGCGCTTAATTATGAAGGGGTGTAACTCTTGCAAAGGCAATGATTTAATGAAGAGGTGTGACTCTCTCAAGAAGAAGGTATAAAGGGGGATCATTTCTTGGGGAAGAGATCACTCATCCAAGGAACACACATTCAAAGGTCATTCAGAAATTAAAAATTTGCAATCAACTCACAAGCAATTCAACATATGAATTCAGAACTTCATATTAAAAACAACTAGTCATTCAGCCATATATAATTGTAGAAATTCACTCAAGAATCATTCATAAAGCATTCAAGTATTATTTGAGGATTTTGAATTGTCAATCCATCAAGAAATATAAATCAGCAATAGTCTAGCATATACATCAAGTTATCAATTCTGAATTCTAGGTAGTATTTACAAATCGGAGAGGGTCCAGGCTCACGGGGTGGGCTAAGGGTTGGAAGGACGGTGCTTTTCATGCCCTTGACAAGCTAGGGATAGGGTCCTTAGTATCGTCACAGTTGAGTTAGGGACAGTGGGCTAAGGGTTGGAAGGACGGTGCTTTTCATGCCCTTGACAAGCTAGGGACAGGGTCATTAGTATCGTCACTGTTGAGTTAGGGACAGTGGGCTAAGGGTTGGAAGGACAATGCTTTTCATGCCCTTGACAAGCTAGGAACAGGGTCCTTAGTATCGTCACTGTTGAGTTAGGGACAGCGTCCTTTAATTCAACAGTATTGCAAAGTATTTCTGGGGAATTCACGAGTTGATCAACTTTGGATATTGTGCTATGATTTATTGATCGGAATATATATCATAAATTCGTAATCTTTGATAAAACTATTATCATATTTTGGGCGAATATTATTGTTTTAAAGAATATCCCAAAAGGGAACATTACAATGGGATGTTTGGAAAATGGTGAAAAGGAAGGATGAGAAAGGTCAAAAGGCAAAATATTATCAACTGTAAAGGGAATGAAGGGCATTCTGAGTAGTAGTAGAGAAGAGACAAGGGGGTTGGTGAAGCATAAAAAGTGGGTGCAAATAAGATGATCGAGATAATACTTGTCCTTAGCAACATTAATGAAGTCCTTAGGTGGATAGTCGACAACGGAAAAAAAGTGTCCAAGGTGTAAGATATTAATCAATACTTTGAATACCATTATGGTGTATTACATAAATAGAGATGAATTCAATATACCCGTCACGTGCTATAATGAGATCCTTTGTTGTGATTCTTGAGATTCTAATAACAGAATTCATTATTAACTACAGCAGCAAATAATCCCTCAAGATAGCATTGATGTCCATTTTACTATGAAGATAATAACCCTCATATTGCACTACAACTATCAACCTAGGGCATTAATCAAAGACTCTCATCCACATATTTTAAAAATGTAATCATAAATACAACATTTTAAAAGATAATATGCATATTTGCCATTCAGAAATCAGTATACAAATATAGAGCTTATGTAATTGGAATACCTCATTTATGCATTATTCTCTTTTTTGTTGTTTGTAACTTTGTATTGTGTTGGTTCATCAAACAGTACTTATGTCATGAGGGAAATTCAACACAGTATAGTATTTGGAAAATCTACTGTAAAGAATAGGGTGTGAACACATTATGAGCTGTGAAACCAACTACCAGAATATGAGTGCATAGTTGGGTCCAAATTGATGCAACCTGTGTCTCCAATTGTTCAGGACAAGGGGGACACGGGGATATGGGGATGAGGTTTTGATGATGGCAAAATAATTCCCAAATTTGGGGAATAGTTGGGGGATGGCTATTGAAATAACTTCAACAAACTACAAGCAGCTGAAATTTTAAAAATTAAATACAATGTGTTGAATTTACACTCTCCCTTCAGCTTTTTGGGGATTTTTAGCATTATTTCCTTAAAAATATACAATTTTTATTATTATGCACCAAATGGAAAAGTTTGTCCAGTCCTGAAAATTGGGGGCATCCCATCCATTTCCCTAGGATGTCAAGGATGTTACCCAACCCCCTAGGGATGCATCCCCATGGAATGCTAATAAAAACCGACATATTATACCATAGTCCTCATCCAATTCATTATTAGTATGAATGTCGTTGACCAAACATATTAGAAGATATCCACAAATGGCAAAAACTTATGGCTTTAAAATTGGTAGAGATATTTCTCTCAAAACACCGAACTTGAATTGAATTACATGCCAATGATTGTTGGCACCAAAACCTACTAAGGCATAGCCATCACCAACATGCAATTGCCAATTTTGAGGAAGAAGCCAATCACAAATCTGTGATGGACTTGATAGAGGATTGCTGAAGTAAATAGGAAAAGCAGACAAAGTGCCAGATACTATAGATCACAATGTGTAGTGGATGACAGCTAGATGCCACGTAGAACCTCATGTGTTGAAGATCTTTGAACTACTGCCATGTAGCAAGGCAGAAATATCACCAGTTAAAATTAATATTGTATGCCTAAGGGCATGGGATGGGATATGGTAAGGTATGAGTCATGACTAATCACGGATTGTGATAATGTAACATTGTATTTGTTATCAAATACAATGCAGTACCACTGTGTGTACACTTTTCTTATGTAACCTTTGCAATATATTTGTAGCTTATCACTAATCTTTACTCAGAAAGAAAACACATAACCTGCTACTCAACAAGACATGTGAATGGGAAGCTAGGGCTTTTGTGATATGAATGAGAACCAACATTTTGGTTTTGTTGTTGGGATGGGTTCTTTGGAAATACGGTATGAAGAGTTCCTAAAGAGAAAGAGGAGAGATGGTTTAAGGAGATTGGGGTTCAAATGGTGACGAATATTGAGAAGTGGTTGCATGAGAATGTCTATTGCAATATCTATGAAGAGTTCTTTGCATGGTTTCTAATGCAATTGTATGAATGGATGGAATCCTACACAAAACCAAGAGGTTGGAAATTTTAGCAGCCTACAAAGTGGATTGCACTTTGAAGCAAACAGTGTAAAACTAGCTATTGCTAACAAAGTATGGAAAAGAGTTGTGAATGCATAAGGCACATTCAAAAACTCCATGTTGTAGTTGGTGGTGGCAACATATTCTTGTCTTGAGGCAGAGGTAAAATTTCTTAGTAGTTGGAGGGTACTAAGCATCACAAAGATTCCATCTTTGATCAAGAAGTTGATGGTAGATTAGGAATGGAGTAATTGTGACAGCTAGCTAAGTGTTTTGCATTGCGAGGTACCATGCAAGTAAGGGTAAGGCTAGTCAAAGAGAAAAAGGGATTGTATCACCAAAGCAGGGATGGAGGAAGGAACATCTTTTGAGGGTGAATGGACTTTGCAAGTGGAGAGGTTTAGATTTACCAAGGCATGTGAATTGGCAATTAGAGGAGGAATGCCAACTAGACAAGAAGGTGGCAATGAACCTTGAAGAGGGTGAGATAGGCCTAGAAGAAGCTTATTAGAGGAGGTAGGATAAGAATATAACCATGTCATAGTTGAGGATATGAACCCAAAGATTGGCAATGATGTGAATCCATTTGGTGATGAGCAAGGACTTGAAGGAGACCATAAAAGGGAGGAAGACCAAACACCAATCCACCTCACAGACATTTGTTCAAAGAAGACAAACCTTTTTTGTTTGGAGACAACTAAATATTTGATAATGTAGATTTGTGAGACAAAACGGTAGTGCCTCAACAAAATCCTATGGAAGAAGAAATATTTGTAGAGATTCTAGTAAGAATGATGACTCAACATACAAATCCAAATGGACCACCACCACCACTATCACCGCCAATTCAATATGTCCTTGTGATTGGAAGTGTAGGATTCTCTTTGTCAAATGGGGTATGAAGATGCAAAGATTCAAATGGCAAAGAACAAGATAATCTAAGGATCTAAGGGACTATTGGATGCAATGATAAGGTTGATGCATCATACACATCAATGTTACTACAAGTTTGACCCACAAGGCACTTGTGTGGACTATGCATATCTGCAAACTATGTTCTTAAATGAATTTTGATATCCAAAACTAAAAGAGTTTAACAAAAATAGAGAACAAGCTATGTGTAAGGCCACCCAATCAATTCTCTATAATGCATCTAGGGATCTTCTAATAGCTGGTAATAATGTACCTAGCAAGAATAGATTTCATAATTTTTATGATATGTGTGAGTATAATTATGTGTAACTTACTTCATAGTTATGAAAAAGTAATGTTGTTAAAAAATATAATAAATGAATGATATTTGATCAAGTTGTGAATGAACTTAATGGTATTTTCAATTGTTTGACTCTAGAGTAAATTATTTAAGTTCCTAATGTGATTGCCTTTGTATAATGGTGTTGGTTATTGAAATAATCCACAGTTGAGATATTGAGAGACATTTGATCTTATTAACAAGCTAACGCTAGTTCAAATTCTTGATCGGTGATTAAAACTAAGGACCATGACAAGTACACTAAATTCAGGTATGAATACTTTGTTTACCTTACATTTTGGTGTAGTGACAAGTTTAGTTATATTTAGTTCTTCCTAGTTATTATTTGATTAGAAAATTGTGTGCATCATGAGGATGCACAAATAAGGGGGTGATGATGTCACGACCCCCTCATTAATGATCTTCACATTCCTTGTTTTTATGCATGCCTTTATTTCTCTTTTGGAAAGTTATGTAATTGTGGGTAATTTTCATTCTCATCCTCATATTTTTTCCTAAATTCATTACATGAATTATTGAAATATCATATCTTTAATCAAAACTAAATTATTAGAAAAAAAAAAATATTATTATTATTTAAAAGAATTTAACATGAAAAATAAATATGTATGTATACAAAATTAAGAATAAAACTTTCTTTGAAATTTTGAAGTTGTTTGAGATATATAAAATTGTGAATTCCACCATACACAATAACTTAACCCTCTTCAACTCTAGACAAAACATGTATGCTTCTCCATGTGCATTTAAAAACAAAGATAAATGAATGTGGAACAAACAAAAATAAATATACACCACCTTGCAAAGTAACTACATGATATGGTCAACTTAATTTAATAATTACATTTATGACAGTGCATGATCTTTCAGTTTTATGACTGAGTTGCTGACCCAAACTCAGAGTAGTGGGCGTGAAAGAAAGGGGCAATCTGACTGCTATTTCATGAAATTTATGAACAAAACAGAACTGAAGGTAAACAGGGGAGATCTGACACAGGGAAGTTAAGAAAGAGATAAACGCCAAACACCAAGTGATTAGGAGTTGCATAGAGGTGAAGTAGCGGTTATAACTCCAAGTAGATTTACATGTCACTACAACTGAAACATGGACTGGAGGTGTCAAAATGAATGGAAAAATAATATAAGAATGGTGCCATTGTAGAGTAATGGATCATGCCTTCTACATATTCATTCTTCATTTTTTTTTCTTCATATATCTTGTGTTGTTATTCATTAGTTTTCCTGGCTGCAAAGTAAGAGATACAGTCTGTAGAAAATATACTAATTCATCGCTGCAAGAAGAGGATATTTAGTGCAGAGGTCATTGGAAACCAAAGATAAGGTTGGCGTGGTGACTTGGGTGATTCGTTTCACTGTTCGGTCTCTCAACACTCTACCAAGGTTTCTCAACACTCGACAAGGTTTAGCACAATTCAGGTAGGCTTCGTGTTCATTATTTCCTTGAAATGAATTATATGTATATAGTGTTGGATTGTGCATTTTTGAATATATGCAAAAAAATTACGTTTCATGGAATGCGTCTAATAAAAATGGAAAAATATAGTATAATTACAAATCAGAAGTTTGTGTTCTATTCTATTCTTGCCTTAGAAAGGATAAACTCTTTGTTTTTGTTTAATATATCTATTGGTAGTGCAATGTTAAGTGAATACTTGATTTTGGTATTCGTTTTCTTTCTTATTGTATAATAAAAAAAACCACCATAAAAATAAAAAACATTAGAATGTCAATTAGTCAAACTCGAATGTCATGATATATTACATAGTAAAATTAACTGCATTGCTGCATTTTTCCTTGCAGGTAAGCATCAGGGAAGATTGTCCAATTGGATGACGATATTATAGATGAAGACTTGTAGGCAAACTTGGAAACTTGGACTTGGAGAGTACATGGCATATCAAATGAATTCAATGGGAGTTTAGGTAAATGCCCTAAATGAGGTCAACAAGGTCAAGGGGCAGTGTCCCTTGTGGGCATCTGGGGGAAATGCCCCCAACGGAGTCAAGGGGAAGCACCCCTCCCGAGGTCTAGGGGCAGTGTCGCCAGCACATCCCTGTCGCGATACAAGGCAGGGTTGAGGGGAGGAGCCTTTGCCACCAAGCCCAAATTAAGACCCCAAGAACCACACAAACCTTCATGGAATTCATCATTTTGCATTCACAACAAGGCTCAAATTAAGACCTTCAAAGCCACACAAACCTTCATGGCAAACATCATTTTAGGGTTGGGGGGCTTTATTTAATATTTTTATGTCAAAAAATTCGAAATACGCCGCTTGGGCATGTGAGGAGCGAAAATTCACCGCAGGTCTGCCTGGGTTCAACAGGGCTGAACCCATAGTCTGTGGGCCAGACCCTATCCAAACCCACAGGGGACCAGACCAAGACCCCAGACCCAAGTCAAACCGGACTGGGACTTGGGGGCCCCAAGGGGCAGACCGGTAACATAGTCCAATGTGTCATAGAGAGGCAAAATTTATGAAATGGCAATTTCTTAAACAAGAAGGACAAGTGTGTACAAGTACACTAGTGAGTTTCAAAAAAGGGTTGTCCAAATGGACAAAAATCTGCACGATAAAGAGGAGTTAATGAAATTCATCAAAGCTTTCAAATCCATCTTTGGAGGCTCATATTGCTAACCAAACCTAAGCACATTGTTGAGGCATGCTCACATGATCACCACCTCAAAGCATATGGTCCACCTTTCTCTCCAAAGGAAAAAGGAGCAACCAAGGGAAAAAAGGTGAATACCAAAATTTTAAAATCTGCAAGATATTGCAACCATTGTGATGTTAACAGTCATATAGATGAAACCTATTGGAAGCTAAGTTACCAAAAACAAGGAACGGAAATTGCAACCGCAACGGCAACGCGACGAGAAACGGAATAATTACAAGTTGCGTATAAGGATTATATATACATATACATTTTAATAATATATTATATTTTCTTATAATAATTTTTTTACAATCTATTATTCCAAGACTCATATTTGTCTAATTACTATAAGAAACATTAATCTAATTATTCTCATATTCGTTTAGTTATTATTAAGAAACATTCATCTAATGAATTTCTTACTACTTTTGGAGATTTTTAGAATATTCATCTAATTAATATAAAAATATTTTGTGAGAAATAATGATCTTATAGTCATGTCTATTTACAAAGATTTCATTTGACACTAAAACTGTGACTGTTCAAGAGTGAAAACAAATATATTGCATGAATTGTTCGCTGTTAAAAAATTATGCATGCTACTCCACTATAGCAAGTGGGCAGCCAATGGACAAACAAGCAAATCGGAGGGAATAGGCAGCCTAATGAAATAAATGGACTAGGCATTCATTTCAATAGATGAGCTAACTGAATAGGCAGGCAGAATGGGCTCGGACGAAGACCTAGAACTGGAAAACATTTGAAACGGCATAGAAACGGCCGTTTGCAACAAAAAACCCGTTTCGATTGTCAAAACACGAAACAGAGGGTATCTGTCATGTTTCTGGTAACATAGATTGGAAGCCACATGCAAAAAAGTATCCACATCGGAAGGGCAAGAAAGATAAGAAAAACTACTATGCCCACCATTAAAGGAAAGGAAATTGATTGTGGTTCAGAGGTTAATTCTAAAATTTCTTGCACTACAAAGAAAGTGAGTTTTCATAATCAAGCACAAGAGGGAAAAGAGAATACAGAATTGTTTAACATTAAGATTCAAGTCAAGGGAGTTAAAGTTGATGCATTTTTTTATTATTGTTCTCAAGTTAACCTATTTCTCAAGAATCGGTAAAAAATATTTGTTTAGAAACTGTTGAACACCCAAGCCATATGCTTTGGGCTGGATCAAGGAGGGTGTTGATTTGTTAATTTCTAAATTCTAGACAATGTAGATTGAAGTTTGGTGTTAATCCGCATTTTATTGATGAAGTGTGGGTAGATGTTGTTCCATTGGATGTGCCTGGAGTTTTTTTGACAGCCCTTACATGTTCAAGAGAAGTGTCATTTACCACAAATGGAAAAATAAATATTGCTTAGTCAATAATGGCCACAACTTAATGTTGCATGCCCACAAGGGCATGTCCAAGCAATCCCCACATCCTTAATCTTCAAGCAAGAAGGATGCTCAGTGGAAGCACCACAATCATTCCACTTGAGTCAAGGAAGAAGAGCATTGATACTGCAACTCCATATAGTTCGAGCATTTTGACAATATAGATATCTTTGAATAGTTGCTCTTGGTTGGAGTGATGCAGGGTTCAATAGCAGTCATGTCATCCATTGAAGGAGTTATCCCTCATTTTCTGAATCTTCATAGTTTTTGAGGACCAAAAACCTCCATACTAGGGAGGTGTGATCCATAAATGGATCAAAAAATGAGTTAGTCACACTATGGATCCATGAGGAAGTGGAACACAACTTGAAGAACTCTTTGGATAAAGGGTGGAGATGTTTCAGGAAAGAAAACTGAGGATTTTTTGACTTTAGAGCAAAATTGTCTGTTCAGATGGAGCAATTACCCAACTGTTTGTTCCAAAAAGTGGCAATGTCTTCGTAAATCCAAAAAAAGGCCTATGGTGTTTCGAATTCAACACTTTTTAGTTTTTAACTTCCTAGTGTACTTTCACCTTCTGTTCCGGCTTAAAAAAGGATAAATAAATATTGTAAATGCATTTTTGCATATAGAGGATATAGAGGAAGCATCTAAGTGATGTACGGTTGCAATTTCTCCGTGTAATTAGAATTTGATACTGCAAAAGGTTGGAACAGAACAGAGAGGATGGAGTATAAGCTAATGTTTGATCTAAGGGGCAAACATTGTTCTTGTTTACTGTATGCCAAAGAGGCCTTAGAATGTAATAGACTGGAGATAGTGGGCAAGCAGGCCATTGTACCACACTCTTGCTGGATCTTTCTCCCAAAATTCAAGTTCTCCAAGGTAAATCCTTGGGTCATCCATTCTTGTGTTGCTTGTTCTTGTTCCTTCTCGTTCAATTGCTTAGAGTATTTCAATTCCTATAGTATAGAGTCTCCATCTTAGTTTATAGATCAACATCTCCATGTCCCCCTATCCCTAAAACTCAGAGAAACACTGATTTTTCCATATATACCAAGAAGTTAAGAACATTAGTCGTTTTTTCCCATGAAGATGCCCCATAAAGTTACAGGTCTGAAATAACTGTTGAAGCAAAAAAACAATAAGCCAAGGTGTAGATAAATACAAACTAAGTAGTAATTATGATTTTCCCATCAGTTTTAGCTTTATGACTATGTTCCACGGTATGTCTTTTTGGTGAGGCAGCAGAACAGGGGAACGAAAAATGGGAACCGCTACAATACCCCCAAAAGCCTATAAATGGCATGAATAAAATGGACTGCATTAGGGGGGCAGGGATGGGGAGCTTCTGTCGTAATATTAAGAGCCATCATACTGAGAGCTGTGAGGTTTATGATATAAGACCATACTCTATAGGCTCATCTTCAAAGCCAATAAATATTACCTAGTAGAAGCTTCGCTATAGGTTGGTGTTCACTCGTTAGACTCTTTATTTTTTTCATAAAACACTTATTGTGCAATTCCTGAAAAGAAATTTGATGAATCCAAAGTCCCCAAAAGAAACATATGGTTTACCTTCATAAGGCCGACGACAGTGCCTCTGTAGGTAGGAAAGTTGTTGACGCTTGTGACCACCACGGCCGTATTGAAGAATGTCTGAGCATGTGCAGCAAGGAACATGTAGAAACAGGTTTGCCAGAGCGCAGGGCGGTGAATTCTGTGAGTGACAGAGAGCCATATCATCCCATACCCCACACAATTCTGCAGCGCCCCAGCTAAGAGCACAACCCATGGGTATGATATTCCATAAAGAAAACCTGATATTATCCCAATATTTGCGCCCAGGTCTTTGCTCCAACTGATGGTGTCCAAAGTAGACTGATCGTAATTAAGACTGGATTTTAGGGTCTCCGAGTATAGACCGAAAGTGTAAGACGATCCGCTCATGCATTGGATCCACACGCCTGCTACGATCACAAACCATTTGCTCTTTAGCCCTCTCCATAACTTCTCGACCAACTTTTCCATACAATAATCAATTTTTTCACTCTTCAAACTATCGCTCCCTGTGCGTATCCTCATCTACGAGATTAAAGATCCTTATAGTGTACTGTTCATATCGTTTCAAATCAGATTGACAACTGTTACGTGCTCAATCACCTCTTTTTTTTAAAAAAAACACGTCACGTCATTTGCAAATAGAGTAAGTTGATTTGTTCTCTACTGGTTGAGTAAATCAGTCTAGATTCAATGAAAATTAAGTGCCTTGATGTTCATAGGGTGAAGTATTAGTTTTTTTAGAAGATAATTATTTTAATATTATTTATTAAAAGATGGAGTTTTTTTCAGGATTACATGCTTTTAGTCTTGAATTTGCTATTTTATTTACAAAACCTTTCGTAAGTATATGTCAAATTATCAAATTTATACCAAGAGTCAATTATACATCCATTTTCCATAAATAATGGTTCATATGAACCCCTCTCTCATGAGAATAAATGGTTCACTTAGTGCTCATTCTATTTAGGGTGAAGCATTCCAGGGGTCAACTATCTCAATAATACTCAAACTCAAGCACACTAAACCATAGATTCATTATAGAGCCCCTTGACATGCTATAGAAAATACTTTTTGCTTATCAATTAATGAGCTAAACCTCCTACTTATTAATTGATGAGCTCAAGGGACTCTATAATGAATGGTTCATTAGACAAAACATTTACTAAAGATAGTAAGCTAAATGGACTTGATCTTGGAGGAAGCTACATTGTTAGGTGAACTCGAGTCAATTAAGTATTGGGATGGATGACCTCTCAAAAAGTCTCAATGCTTCACCCTTGTGAGCATCACCTATATGTAATGAGTGCTAAGCAAACCATTTATTTTCAATTGAGATGGGTTCATATAAACTACTATTCATAAAATATGACTAAATGAGTTTGATTCAAAAATTACATACTTGAATCTTGATATAAATATCATAATTTGACACAATACAGAAAAGGAAAGTACATGCTACTTATCAAGAGAAGTAATCTCCTTAAAATTATATTGTCTATTAGTACATTTGAGTACCCTAACTTCATATCTCTCAAAATTATTCGTTAGGGATTTTGAATAAGACTATAATTTTTATAACAACTTGTTTAGCACATATTTGTTTAAACTTAAGATTTGAGGTCCACATCATCAAATATGATGCTTCAAACATTCAAGTTTATAAAATGTATAAAAAAAATTGTATTAATTCTTTATATAATGACATTGCTTAAAAAAAACTTATTAAACCCCTTTTCCTCCTTATCTTTTATCATTTAAATACTCAGATTACTCAACAATATAATTAAAAAGTTAAACAAATTAACCCTATACACTAAACAATTTTTACATGAACATATAATTATTATTATTTTAGTAATGTGTTAAACTAAAACCCAAACTCTAACTATTGTTTTTTTTATTGTTAAAAAGCCTAACCCAATCTTTGGGAGTCGGCTAATTGCTAGACAAAATTCACCTGTGTACATTGAAAAACGCATGAAAAACATACACATTAACATACATGGATACATACATAACATGACGAGACCGTCGTAGTGCGGGGCCCGCCAGATGCATGAAACTGGCGGAGGGGATGAAATGTCCGATCTATGGTTAGGCAAGAGTTAACGGCGCCGTTACAGGCATTTTCCCGCCCGTTGTCGGGCGCAGAAAGCGAGCGGGTTAGCTTCGTCGGCAAGTTTCTTGTGCGGCGCAGGAAAAGCGGAAGGGAATGACGTGGGCCTTCTCTGTTTGGAGAAAGCAAGGCGAAAATACTATTTGTTTCTTGTTTCCTATCTGCACGTTGAAAATGAAAGCTGAACGTCTGAGAGCACGTGCACAAATTCGAGGAGAATACCGACCAAATTAGGTGAAGTGTGGAGTGCACATGGAGGATTTGGAGGAGAATACACACGAAATCAAGGTGAGGGGTAATTTTATTGCAAGCAAAGGGTTTTACAAGTTCTTTGTCTTTGAAATTTGGGAAACAGAATGTGGAGTATTTTAGTGTTTGAATGTCTTCAAAATCACAAATTCCATTGTTCTATTTCAATTTTGCACCATTGAAAAAAGAAACTGCAAGTAATAATTCTGAATGGGAAACGCAGTGTTGGGTTTTAATAAAAAAACTGTCCAAAATTATTCTCAATGGGAAACATAGTGTTGGGTTTCATTTTTTTGAATCTCCTTGTTTTAATGTAGAGGGTTTTACAAGTTCTTTGTCTTTGAAATTTGGGAAACAGAATGTGGAGTATTTCGGTTGCTCGAATGTCTTCAAAATCACACATTCCATTCTTGTGTTTCAATTTCGCACCATTGAAAAAAGAAAATGCAAATAATAATTCTGAATGGGAAATGCAGTGCTGGGTTTGAATAAAAAAATCCTCCAAAATTATTGTCAATGGGAAACACAATGTTGGGGTTCATTTTTTTTAATCTCCTTGTTTTAATGTAGAGGGTTTTACAAGTTCTTTGTTTTTAAAATTTGGGAAACAGAATGTGGAGTATTTCGGTTGCTCGAATGTCTTCAAAATCACACATTCCATTCTTGTGTTTCAATTTCGTACCATTGAAAAAAGAAAATGCAAATAATAATTCTGAATGGGAAACGCAATGCTGGGTTTCAACAAAAAAACTGTCCAAAATTATCCTCAATGGGAAACACAGTGCTGGGTTTCATTTTTTTGAATCTATGTAGAGGGTTTTAAAAGTTCTTTGTCTTTGAAATTTGGGAAACAAAATGTGGAGTATTTTCGTTGCTCGAATGTCTTCAAAATCACACATTCCATTCTTGTGTTTCAATTTCATACCATTGAAAAAAGAAACTGCAAATAATAATTCTGAATGGGAAACGCAGTGCTGGGTTTCAATAAAAAAACTGTCCAAAATTATTTTCAATGGGAAACACAGTGTTGGGTTTCATTTTTTTGAATCTCCTTGGTTTAATGTAGAGGGTTTTACAAGTTCTTTGTTTTTAAAATTTGAGAAACAGAATGTGGAGTATTTCGGTTGCTCGAATGCCTTCAAAATCACACATTCCATTCTTGTGTTTCAATTTCGCAGTATTGAAAAAAAAACTGTAAATAATAATTTTGAATGGGAAACGCAGTGCTGGGTTTCAATAAAAAACTGTCCAAAATTATTCTCAATGGGAAACACAGTGTTGGGTTTCATTTTTTTGAATCTCCTTGTTTTAATGTAGAGGGTTTTACAAATTCTTTGTCTTTGAAATTTGGGAAACAAAATGTGGAGTATTTCGGTTGCTCGAATGTCTTCAAAATCACACATTTCATTCTTGTGTTTCAATTTCGCACCATTGAAAAAAGAAAAACTGCAAATAATAATTCTGAATGGGAAACGCAATGCTGGGTTTCAATAAAAAAACTGTCCTAAATTATTGTCAATGGGAAACACAGTGTTGGGGTTCATTTTTTTTAATCTCCTTGTTTTAATGTAGAGGGTTTTACAAGTTCTTTGTCTTTGAAATTTGGGAAACAGAATGCGGAGTATTTTGGTTGCTCGAATGTCTTCAAAATCACACATTCCATTCTTGTGTTTCAATTTCGCACCATTGAAAAAAGAAACTGCAAATAACAATTCTGAATGGGAAACGCAGTGCTGGGTTTCAATAAAAAAACTGTCCTAAATTATTCTCAATGGGAAACACAGTGCTGGGTTTCATTTTTTTGAATCTCCTTGTTTTAATGTTGAGGGTTTTACAAGTTCTTTGTCTTTGAAATTTGGGAAATAGAATGTGGAGTATTTTGCTTGCTCGAATGTCTTTAAAATCACACATTCCATTCTTGTGTTTCAATTTTGCACCATTGGAAAAAGAAACTACAAATAATAATTCTGAATGGGAAACGCAGTGCTGGGTTTCAACAAAAAAACTGTCCAAAATTATTCTCAATGGGAAACACAGTGCTGGGGTTCATTTTTTTGAATCTCCTTGTTTTAATGTAGAGGGTTTTACAAGTTCTTTGTTTTTGAAATTTGGGAAACAGAATGTGGAGTATTTTGGTTGCTTGAATGTCTTCAAAATCACACATTCCATTCTTGTGTTTCAATTTCACACCATTGAAAAAAAAAACTGCAAATAATAATTTTGAATGGGAAACGCAGTGCTGGGTTTCAATAAAAAAACTGTCCAAAATTATTGTCAATGGGAAACACAATGTTGGGTTCATTTTTTTTAATCTCCTTGTTTTAATGTAGAGGGTTTTACAAGTTGTTTGTCTTTGAAATTTGGGAAACGGAATGTGGAGTATTTTGGTTGCTCGAATGTCATCAAAATCACACATTCCATTGTTGTGTTTCAATTTCCCACCATTGAAAAAAGAAACTTTAAATAATAATTCTGAATGGGAAACGCAGTGCTGGGTTTCAATAAAAAAATTGTCCAAAATTATTCTCAATGGGAAACACAGTGTTGGGGTTCATTTTTTTAATGTCCTTGTTTTAACGTAGAGGGTTTTACAAGTTCTTTGTCTTTGAAATTTGGGAAATAGAATGTGGAGTATTTCAGTTGCTCGAATGTCTTCAAAATTTCACATTCCATTCTTGTGTTTCAATTTCGCACCATTGAAAAAAGAAACTGCAAATAATAATTCTGAATGGGAAACGCAGTGCTGGGTTTCAATAAAAAACTATCCAAAATTATTCTCAATGGGAAACACAATGTTGGGGTTCATTTTTTTTAATATCCTTGTTTTAATGTAGAGGGTTTTACAAGTTCTTTTTTTTTGAAATTTGGGAAACAGAATGTGGAGTATTTCGGTTGCTCGAATGTCTTCAAAATCACACATTCCATTCTTGTGTTTCAATTTCACACTATTGAAAAAAGAAACTGCAAATAATAATTCTGAATGGGAAACGCAATGCTGGGTTTCATTAAAAAAATTGTCCAAAATTATTCTCAATGGGAAACACAGTGCTGGGGTTCATTTTTTTGAATCTCCTTGTTTTAATGTAGAGGGTTTTAAAAGTTCTTTGTCTTTGAAATTTGGGAAACAGAATGTGGAGTATTTCAATTGCTCGAATGTCTTCAAAATCTCACATTCCATTTTTGTGTTTCAATTTTGCACCATTGAAAAAAGAAACTGCAAATAATTATTCTGAATGGGAAATGTAGTGCTGGGTTTCGATAAAAAATTATCCAAAATTATTCTCAATGGAAACACAGTGCTGGGGTTCATTTTTTTGAATCTCCTTGTTTTAATGTAGAGGGTTTTACAGGTTCTTTGTCTTTGAAATTTGCGAAACAGAATGTGGAGTATTTCAGTTGTTCGAATGTCTTCAATCACACATTCCATTCTTGTGTTTCAATTTCGCACCATTGAAAAAAGAAACTGCAAATAATAATTCTAAATGGGAAACACAGTGCTGGGTTTCAATTATTTTAATCATCCACTTGAAATGTAAAGGGTTTTGTTATGGCCGGTTGCTTGTTTCTTAACACCCACGTTTTTGTTAAGGTGGCAGATTTTTGATCCCAGGTTTTTGTTCGACATGGTGCTTCCTGGTGAAGTTGCGAAACACGAAAACGAGCCAATACCAATCATTCAGCCTAATCTAATTGGGCTCGAGGAGGAACAACTTGATATTGTTTCTGAGCTACGTTCGCTTGCATGGAAGGAAAAGTCCAGCTATGTTGAATATTCGAGGGTGATCGTTGTCCTAGATAGAGAGGAGGAGGAAGCGGAATTTAATAATTTGCTGAATGAAATGCTTGTGGAGATTTTATGGGGTCCGCTTCCTCTGGATGTTTAGTGAACTTGTTTTCTATCGACTGAAACTTAATCTTTAATTTACATGCATGTAAATTTTGTAATTATGAATAGTCACCAATTTCGTAGGGTGTAATGGAATCAGTGTCTGTTATGCAGCCATGGAGCCTTTGAACCCATATTTTGTATTGAGAAAAAAGGAAATAAGATTGAATCCTTTAGTTTGTAAATATTTTCTTGATCACAAATGTCTTTATGCTTCTGCGATCATTCTTCAATATGATATTTGCTAAGTCGAATATTGTTGATGTTATATTTGCTGAATTTGTGAATTCTAAAAGAAATCATCTTGTCAAATTAGTTTATTGTTTTTATCTTTCCTTGTCTCAATATGGAATGTTATAATACAGTATGACTATCTTCCAAATCACACATTCCATTGTTGTGTATAATTTTTAGTCGATTGATATGAAAACTCCACAAAATAATTCTGAATGGGAAACACGGTGCTGGGTTCCAGTTATTTGATTCTCCTTGTTTAAATGTAGGGGGTTGTGTCATGGTGGGTTGCTTGTTTCTTAAAACCCAAGGTTTTGCAATATGGAATTTTACAATACAGTATGTCTATCTTCCAAATCACACATTCCATTGTTGTGTTTAACTTTCGCATGATTGACAAAATCAATTGGAAAAACAAAATGTGATTTGGAAAACACAGTGTTGGGTTTCAGTTATTTGAATGTCCATGTTTAAATGTGAAGGGTTTTCTCATGGTGGGTTTCTTTCTTCTCAACACCTCCCGGTTTGAAACATGGAATGTTAGAAAACCATATGAATGTATTCAAAATCATAGATTCCATTGTTGTGTTTGAATTTTGCATGATTGAAAGAAAAGTGCAGAAATCAATTGTTATTCGGAAAACAAAGTGTTTGGGTTGTTCGACTGTCTGATTTCCAGCATGCGTTTGTGTTATATTTTATGCGTAGCTTGATTGAATCTATCACCTTTAATTTTCCTTGGTTGAAGCCAAAACGTCCTATTGGTTTTACGTGGGTGAGAGCAATTCAAGCACATTCTATCTATGTTTTAATGAATGATTTTTTCCTTCTTCTTCACACAATCCACACTAATTTTAAGTATTCGTCCAATGTTGTGATTTGCTAGAATGGGGAGAGGTTTGAAATGGAAGAAGCTAGACGAATTGGAGGTGCAAGATGTACAAAATGGAGGCTCTCCTTTTTTGTCTTCCAATTTGGAATGGGCTACTATTTTCGTGAACAAGGATAAGGTCCCTCACCTTGTTGCAGCAATTCCTCTTACAAGACTTGATCAGTTCATTCACAGTGAAATGTGCATTGAAGGTGTAGAAACAAAGTTTTTGGACAAGAAAATAAGAGAACCTACGACCTCCTGTGTCATCTATGACAAAACTTATAGTAAAACAATTTTGTATAAGAGGTTTGTATATATCAACATTCGTTTCTATGGCCGAATGATATTTTACTCTCTTGGTTGAACATGATGAGATGATGCCTTTCTTGCAGCTACTGGTGTCAATATGGTCCTAAAGACAAAAGAAACTGGCCTCCACCAGAGAAGAAACCACATAAAACTTTTATACAAAAGTGAGGTTGTCAATACCACTTCATGGTAAAGGTTATGGAAGGAAAACCCGATATTGCCTATATTATCTACAAAGAAATGTTCCACGTAGATAAAAACGGTGAATTTTGCCATGGCATTCATGACACAAGTGGAGAGAAGCATTCTATGTTTTCCGCTAATCTATCCACGGAGTGCAAAATCTATATTGAAAGCCTTTTGCTCATGGATGTCAATTTCAATGCAATAATAGATAGACACATCAACGATCCTCTATTATGTGGCATGATGTCCAAGAGAGATCAATTCCTTACAAGAAAGGATGTAATGAATGCGTGGCGAAAGGTGTGTTGTACTCACGCACAAAAACACAAAGTTGATTCCACAAGTATCCTGTTGTGGAGTGGAGAAGACTTTGAAAACTTCTACTTTCAACGGCCCGATGGGAACAATATGCCTTTTGTTATTGGGGTTCAGACTCCATGGATGTTGGATAGGATGGTTAGTTGTTCGCACAATTCAGTCATCTTGATGGATTCCACATTTGCAACTAACAAATATGAGGTGAGGCCTTACAAACATTGACAAATAGTTCATCATGTTTTCAATGATCTTACTGGCTGTAAACTTCACAATGCTCACGTCGAGTTGTTCTCTCTACAATACCCATTGTATACTCTCCTCGTTTTCGATGAGCAATAGAGTGGTGTGCCGGTTGCGTGGGTAGTCTCCTCACGAAACAAGATTGAGGACATCTTTGCGTGGCTACGTGTATTGCTCGAACGTGGAAGAAGAGCCAGGCCTGACTAGAGAATCAATTCATTTTTGACCGATGATGCGATTGCAGAGATCCAAGCCATACACTATGTGCATCCCTTTCTTCATTTGTGTACCTTTCTCATTTTCTATTCATTTTCAATGCCACTTTCCCATGCATTTGAGCGGTAAACAATATCGTTTGTATTGTCTATCAGGGCTGTCTTTCAATGTCATGTGCTTCTATGCCTTTGGCATGTCAAAAGGGCTTGGCTAAAGAATGTGTACAAGTATGCAACCAAAGAAAGGGAAATGGACGTCTTTCGTAGTCTTGGCATGATCATGATGGCAATCGTTGACACCGAAGATTGTGTCACTCAGCTATTTAACTCTTTCTTTGAGGAGTTCAATGATTAGGCCCGATTCTTAGAGTACTTCAAGAAGACTTGGTGCGAAGGAGAAGGTTGAATTGGTCAGTTGATAATTTTTTTTCACCTCGCATGATTCGCACCATTCAAATTCTTTGATGTCACGTCTAATACGTTGTGGCTTACTTGACTATTGGATGTTTTTGTTCGTAGCCATGTGGGCAAAAAATTGCAGACTATTCCCACATGCCAACTAGGATACGAATGCAGCCATTCAGTCGTACCATTGTGTACTAAAAACTCGGTACTTGTGCGATCGTTTAAAAAAATGCAATAGGAGAATGGACTATTTGTATTACACACTTGTGTATAAAATGGAACCATTCTATAGGCAAAAGGAAAAATTGTAGCATTATGGTTTTCTAACAAACAAAAAATATTTAAATATGAGATCTAGTGTGGAGCAGGCCGAAGCAATTTCAGATGATGACTGTATTCCCGATGAAACAGATCCTGGACGGTACTGGGTGAAAAGTCAAAGTAGGTCAATGCACTACCTTGTTCGGAAATTTGGGGAGCACCTTTTTGTTTGTGACTGCCCTTGGAGTTTGGAGGGGAACACTTGCAAACATTTTGTCAAGGTTGCTCACTTGATTAAAAGATCATTTGTCGTTGAAGGGGTGGTCCATGGTAAGTGAATTTCAATTCAAATTGCGTTACTTTATTCAAGTCAATTATGTTTTGCATTTTCTACAGCCTAATACAAATTTCTTTTGGGTCCTCATTTAGACGGGGGAGGTCAACCAATTGATTCAAACATAGATTTCAATGAGACATTGTCAAAGGGGGCCGTAGAAGAAAACAACCCTAATGTTCTGACCCCTGTGCAAGCTCCTTCTATGACTCATGTATATGATGAACATGTGGTGACAATGTCTATTTGGAATGACACTAATGAGCTCTTGAAGAAAGTGATGCGTACACCGCCACAATCTCTACAATAGGTGCAGTCATATGCAAAATGCGTGGACAGGTTTGTAGAGGACCTACGACAATCAAATGCATTTCCATTTGAATTCATTATGGATCCTGATCAAGCTGCAAGTAGCACCATTCACATGCGTCCATGGTTTAGTGCAACCAGGGATCGTCGTCGATGCCCAACCTGGCGTATAAAGCATTCCACACAACAGTCAGATCACCGAACCCCTTTGGATGACTCCTTTCCATTATCAGTGAACAATAGTTTTAATTTGAATGTCAATATGCAATTTCAAACTTCAGATACAACATCTAATACGGGTGAGTATGAGAAAACCCATTTCAATATCTTTATTGTAATAGGAAATGGTATTGCAGATTCCTTTTTCCAGTATGTGCTTGTACCACGCCATGAACTTTATGATTCCGTTTGTGGATTTTTTTGTTCACTTCAGCATTCCAAGCTCGAGAAAGGAGTCCTCGTCAACGACTATCTTTTGCGGGTGTAAACCCAATGGAAGGTATGGTTCAAATTTAATAACTTTGCTTACATAAGTCCATATTTTGGTATGACATTATATAATTTAAGAAGTGTATTTGTTGAATCATGTAGGGGAAGCGAACCATTCAATGTTTGGTTGCTGATCTTTATAAAATACAGAAGATTTCCAATGAAAAAAGATGCGTACAAGTTGGTAACTGAGGAAAGTGCATTCAAAGGAGCTGAAAGTGTGTTACTAAAGCATGGGCAAACATTTCTAATCATGTTTCATGGTGGTATAGCATGGGAAGGTTTGGAATATAGTATTCTATTAAAGCCTCGTTTGATAGAGCTTTTTTTGTGCATAAAGTAAGGGTTTAGTAGATCAGTGTTGCCTTGAGCCTTTGTATTTGTAAAAGTAGATGATGATTTAAGACCTACTCCTTTCTAGATTTCGGCTAATTGAGTGCATTTCCAGCAGTAGAGTCATGTTTTCAAGCATTCTTTTCAAAAAAATAGCATCTCAATTTATGGTATGTAAAAATTGGCACAAATGGGTTTCTGGAACAGAAAATACCTTATGGAACAAACACTTCAAACAAGCTCTTCTTCGTTGTCGTGGACCCCAAGATAGGCCTATTTTACAAACAGAATAATTAAGCCTATAAAATTCTTCAAGAACGACTAATTAAGATTGACAAGAAGGTGAACTTCGAGACCTTGTTTTGTTACAATCTGCAGAAAATAAAAATGTCAGGCAGAACCCACTGTGTTTTCCATCCTCCAATTGTGATCATTTGCATCTTCTGTTCGTAACAAAAATATATTTTGTACAATTCATTACTTCAACTCATGTGATTGCAAGAAATAAAATGCTCAAACTATTTTCCATGTTGGAAAAGACACCATCCATACACCGTGTCTTAGTTATGAAAAGTTTTCTTTCGCTTTCAATATTTTTTACCAACTGTTTCGTGTGTTTCTAATTAGAAAATGTTGTTGAATGTGCTGAAATTTTTGTTCTCTTTCCTTTCAGGCATTGTTCTTCCCACTGTTCGAATCGTGCATTGCCATATGCCCTTTGGAGATACTGCACGTGTCGCCTCGTTCAGTTCAAACAATAGGTACAATCTCTTTAGTGCATACATTATCTAAATAAGTCCACTTTGCTCGCTTATATTTTCACTATTTCCATTGCATTGATAATGTCCTAATTAGAGAATGCAGGTCTACCGTCTAAAATAGTTGTTTTCTCTTTCATTTTAGGAATTTTACAACCTGTTGGTGCAGTCCTATAAAATATGTCTCACAGTTCTCGAGCATGGGTGGCTAGTTGGTTGACGAACTACCACCCGTATCTGGCATGCAATATTCTTGCTCGAATCAAGGAACTCAGCCTCCCCTACAGGTTGCGGGAAAAGATGTTAAGGAGAATTAATAGAAAAGGTCCAAACCACACAGATTTGCAATATGATAATTATGCTCACTTCTTCAACAACGTCTTTGGAGTTTGAGCGCATGTGGGCATGGATGTTCAATATTACAATCTACAAATAGAGATTGTCAATTTATGTGATTGGCCAATGTCTGTTTACCGAGAAATTTGAGACCTTTTCCTAGCTGGATGCATATGGAAGGTGTGCATTAGACCAACAGTTATCATACAGAGGCACAATCTTACGGATCAGCTGAGCATGAGGTTTATGAGATTCCTCAAGGGGGAATCTATGATTAGTAATCACAAAGGTCCTATGGAGGAATGGTTGTTGGCCGTGTTGAAATTCAACCACATTGTCAGGTTTGAGATCCATCGTGTCAGGCCCTCCTTGAGGCTGCTACATGAGAATTACGGGGTGCCAACATTTTATGCTGTCAATTCCACCTTGACAATCACAGTGCGACAAATGCTTCCAGATGCTGAGAACGCAGAGATTATACCTGTTCATAAATGGTTGACACAATATTCAGTGCGACCAGTATTAAATGTGCATTGTAATTTTGTTCAGATTGTATAATATTGACGCGAAATATTTTTACATTTCACCAATTTATGCGTATTGTTATTATAAAATTTGACGGTGAACTTGAATACACTATTTTGTTACAATTTGTGTTTTCCATTCTACAACTTTTCTTGTGCATCTTCTCATCGAAATGTATAAGGATATTGAAATGGAATATCAAAATCTACAACTTTTCTTGTCTTCCTACTGTGTGCATAACACTAGCTGTTGTCTTCTTAGTGTTTTTCTTTAAGTAATGGGTGTCATAAAACAAGAAACTGAAGTTGAAAAGACTATTTTTGTTACAGTCTAGAAAAGAAAATAAGTGAGGCACAACCCACTGTGTTTTCCATGATGCAACTATTATGTGAATAATGTGATGGGAAGAGATTGAACAAGAGTGTTTTGCTGAAAGTAAGGGTTGTTAAAAATTATGAAGCTCATATTCAATACATTGTCCTCTTACTGTGTGCATAACACCAGTTGCTATCTTCCTACTGTTTTTACAAAGTCAGGGACAACCCATTGTGTTTTCCATACTGCAACAGTTAGGTAATTTTTTTGTTGGAAGCATATTCCTATGAATAGGTAGTGAGCAAGACTATTTTTCTTCAAGAAAGGGGTCTCATAAGACAAGAAAGGGAAGTTGAAAACATTATTTTGTTACATTCCGGACAAAAAAAAAGAAGAAGTGAGCCACAACCCACTATGTTTTCCATGATGCTACTGTTATGTAAATAATGTGTTGGGCAGAGATCGAGCAAGAGTGTTTTGTTGAAAGTAAGGGTTGTTAAAAATTATGAAGCTCAGATTCAATACATTGTCCTCTTACTGTGTGCATAACACTAGCTGCTGTCTTCCTACTGTTTTTGCAAAGTCAGGGACAACCCATTGTGTTTTCCATACTGCAACAGTTAAGTCAATATTTTGTTGGAAGCATATGCCTATGAATAGGCAGTGAGCAAGACTGTTTTTCTTCAAGCAAGGGGTCTCATAAGACAAGAAAGGGAAGTTGAAAACATTATTTTGTTACATTTCGGATAAAAAAATAAGAAGTGAGCCACAACCCACTGTGTTTTCCATGATGCTAGTGTTATGTGAATAATTTGTTGGGCAGAGATCGAACAAGAGTGTTTTGTTGAAAGTAAGGGTTGTTAACAATTATGAGGCTCAGATTTAATACACTGTCCTCTTACTATGTGCATAACACTAGCTACCGTCTTTGAACAATATTTGCAAAGTATGGGAAAACACAGTCCCCAACAGTTATGTATAGTAACTATTATAGAGGAACCAATTCAGGTTGTATGGAGAAAATACTCCAAGATAAATATATTTTTAGCAGTAGATTACCCTCCTTAAATGGATAAGAGGTTTGAACAACTATGTTTGTAGAGGATAAACAACTCATAGGGAGTGGCGTTTTAGAATATTGAGACTTAAAACCCTACTTTAAAGGTTTTCTATAAGGATGAATAGGGTTTTCTAATCCACCAATATATGCTTTGCTTTGTCATTGGCATTTGGGTAATGGTAGACCATTAAAATGAATACTTTACCAGTCACATTGTTGTCATTACCATATGGTTGAAGGTACATACTGAGAATCAAGGGTGCATTACTTGATTGAGATATTTTAATGGGCCTATTGTAATCACCTTTGCAATTGTTCACATTAGGCTGATTTTCATCATTCTTTTCTTGAGGCATAGAACTTGTTAGTTCTGAAGTTGATTTGATCTTGTGAGTGAGTCATGGATAGTCCTTATTTCTATGTTTCCAAGATTGAGACCCAACAATATTTTTTAGGTAGTTATATATATATAATATGCATTACAAATGGTGCATTTGAAATATTAGTATATCATTCTATCCACTTGTATGGATTATCACAATCCAAAACTAGATTACCGATAGTTGATGGGTTTCAAATCCCGTACCTCATGGATTGTCTATAAAAAAAAAAAACTCAAATTTATTGATAAATGGTGGCATCGATTGTTCCCATACCAACCACTTTAACATTAATAACCAAATGTAAAGTGCAAGCTCTAGAGAAATTTAGTTATGAAGCATGTTTGATGATTTTTAACATGTATGAATGTAAAGACCATAACCAGATTGCGGAGACTGAACATTATACAAACCGAAAAGCTAAAATATTTACAAGATTACATAATCTTACAACAACTTTATAACTGAATGACATATGATAAATAAATGAACATGAGGAGCAAAACTATCTTCATAACTGTTTCAACTCATATAATTCTATTTGCATATAGTCACAATTTTAGATCCTTATCACAATATGCAAGATGAGTGAACATGAAACAATATGCAATGTACTAGAGTTGAAAAACACTTGTATGCCAAGTCAAGTGATTATCAAAGAACTCAAATGAAGAGACCATGAACTGAATTACCAAACCAATACTAACTTGTTTACCAATCAAGAACATCTTATTGTCTTATTGCTTTGACATTAATGCCAACACATGCTAGAGGGGACAACACAAGAGTCATGTAAAATTTGTGTTCTAAACATATTAACAGATAGTGAACAAGACTGTTTTTCTTAAAGTTTGATATGAAATGGATAAAAATTATTTGTTCCAATGACATGAAATAAGTATATATGCCTATATGTTCAGCATAATTGTACAATAATAAAATAATTAAAGAATCCCATGAAAAGTCTCATATCAAATGTATAACACCATAGTGTTGAAACATATGCAAATGGTGTATCTCTACACCGCAATTGTTCAATATTGAAATATTTAAACCCACAGAGAAAAATCAGTATTTGGAGCCTGTCTCATCAATTCCTACACTGCCTATTCCTTGCAATCGAGTTTAGGCCTGCGTAAAATACGACACGTTTCTTAGGGTCCTTGTGTATTTCCGGGGGGTGATTCCAGATCCACGAACCCTCGCAGATGATGAACGTGACACAACAGATTTCTTCATACTCTATGCTTTGTCCGTGTCAGGTTTAACAGCTTCACCCTATACCAAACAATTAATGATAATTAACATACGCATCGAAACAATATACGCAATATGATATATATACAACAAGTTATTGTTTATGTGTACCTCTGGAACATAATGCTTCATCTCCGCAAGCTACCATATGGCAAAGCCGCCCACACACTCTGCGATGGTATCTGCGCCAAGCATGGGAAAAGGCAAGTGGCATCGACCATCAATGGCCTCAACAATGCTGACTCTCGCATAATTTTCTGGGTGCGTCAAGAAGTGGGTGTGAGCGTTTCTAGCGACAACCTGTAGAATGCCTTTCGCAACCCATTTATGCCGCCTCCAAAGGTCGACATGATCATTGACCTTAAAAGTTATGTCGTTGAACTCTATCATCTGTTCATCCATCGGATTTGCCTGCAATGGAAACATCATTGATGTGAAGCATAATTGAAGGCACATTAAAAGATTCCTAAAGAAATAAGAACAGAGCATGGAAGTGTGTTTGGTTTCATACCAATATAGATGGCATGCCGCACCTCTCCCCATCCCCATTTCCATCTTTATTTCCATCTCCCCCTTGCAGGCCAACGCTGTATTCCTCCTCGGGTCCATCCTTATTACCCTCTCCCACTTGCAAGCCAGTGCTCTCCTCGTCCCCATGTCCATCTCTATCACCCAGTTCCACATTCAGCCCACTGTTCTCCCCATCCTCATGACCATCTGTGTTACCCTGTCCCACTTCGTGGCCAGTGCTCCCCCATCCGCATGTCCATCTATATTAGCCTCTCTCATTTTAATCGCAATGACATGGCCAATTAGGTCAAGGCTAGTACTTCATTGTTTATCCTTGCCCTGTAATAGCAAGAATTAGAAGGTCATTTAAAATTCAAGTGCATGCAACCAATTCATTGAAATAATCAAAACAAACATTAAATAAAAGAATTACAATTCATCGTTTCTTCTACTTCCTCCATGTCAACCTGCTTGAGGGCAGCAATTCGTTGTTCATCATTATTGTGTAATAGGAGGAATTGAAACATTGCACCAAACTCAGGTGCATGCAACCAATTCATTCAAATAAGAAAAACAAAGTTTATAGTAAACCGAAGATTTGGAGATCACCGTTTATTTTCGTTTCTTCTTTAGATGGTGCCTTGAAACTTTCAACTATGTAGGATGCTTATTTTGAATCTTATATGCAGGGGTGGGAGGAACAACACCATCTTCGCCTTTCGTGGCCACAACTTCATCTAGCGAATGAGCCCTACTGTGCCGGTGGGAAGAAACCGCTTCTCGACCATCACCCTGGCATGCCATGTAAGTTAACATTAAGTGAACCTTCTATGCATCCGAACATAAATGATTTAGCATGGAAAATTCACATTTAACAATTGAGTTCGACATTACCATTCCTTCCCATCTCTTTCTCTCCTGCAATTGTAATATTCTTTGCCTTCTCTGCCTCTTCATCTCGTCAGTGTTGTATAACGCCCTTTGCTTCTTCACCTCGTCCTTTCCTTCTTGGGGAAGTTGAAGGAAGTTTTGTTTCCCAAACTTTTGACAGACACGTCTAACAACATGCTTCTGTTGTAGATGTTGTCATATATTCATTTGGTACTCTATATTTTCCACCTTCTTTAGAAGGTACTCTTTCAATTTATCAGGGGGAGGAGCGGGTTGTTTTGGTTTCCCCCCCAACACAGCTCGACCACGCTTTGGTGCATCAAGAATAGGAAGGTGGTGATGCTGAAACCTATGCATGTTGAACACTCTCCAATCATAATACTTTCTGGTACAATCTTCTACAATACAATAATATATATATCTGCCATTCACCGTTTCTCTTATGTATTCAGCAGCAACTTGCACAAGAAGTTTGGAAAAGAAAATAGCTTAATTTATTTGATATTCAATCAAATTGAATGCACAACATATATAAACAGCCAAACGATGCAATAATTCGGTTATTATATCTACCTTCCTGGCCAGCACATCACCCCATGCTTCATTGTATCCCTCTCCATCCTTAGGGTCTCCCTCTGCACGCTTTTCCTTCTGGTCATGGACTATGGCAAGAGCGAGATCATCTCCCTGATTATTTTCCTGAATCAAAGGAACGATATATGCCAAAATTAGAATATTTGTAAGAGACATGATATTTTTGAACTGAAATTAAAAAGCATTTTGATTCAAGCATAGGAAGGGAAGGGCAATTGGAAGTTCACAATCAATTACTGAACATGTCGCTGCCTTATGGTTGACCATTTTCATAAACCGAGGGGACTTCCTCCGTACTGCGGTTGCTGCCTCCTAAATAAAACATTCCCACTTTCCAATCAACCTCATAACCACTTATGAGAGATTAAAATTGTACATTGTATTGCATCTTGTAATCACCAAATCTTACCTGCACATTTCATGAATGGGACCGACTCAAAGAAGATGCCCTACTACACAACCTTTCAGGTGTGTTGTTCACGTCAATGATGTTCTTCACTGTAGGAAGCAGTTTTCGTTTTACATCACGCATCCTTGGTTTCCTGTAAACTATAAAATTGTTGCAAGTGTTATGGATAGTTAAAGTTCAAAAATTTATTGCACAATTTTGTAGTAATCAAGCATATATTGTTTTCAATGAAAAGAAGAAACTGAAATGCACAACCCACAGTTTTGTAAAACGCTATACAAGTAACCCACTCTAGTTTACAACATGCAATTATTTTGTCCAAATATTATTGTCAATCATGAGAAAGATAATGAATTGCAATTTTTACCATAAATAATAGGTGTAATTTTTGGAGGTGGCATTTTTACATTCATACAGTGTAAATAAGAAAAGGTTTTCAAGACACTCAAACTGTTATCCGAATTTTTAGGTTGGAAAACATAGGGTGTTATAAACCATGCAACCCACAACCTATTAAAAGACAACACTTTATGTTATGCAAACTGTTACAAAACACTGTATTGAAGTTCACATTCATATTTTATAAGAATCCATCACATGCACTAAACATTCCATTTCAATATCAGAATATGTTTGAAACAAAAGATGCACAAAAAATATTGCACGATGGAAAACACAGTGGGTTGTCCTTCACTTTTCAAATACTGTTCAATGATGACACTTACTATTATGCACATCGTAAGAAAACAATGTATTGAAGGTCACTTTCATATCTTATAACTGCCCTTGCTTGCAACAAAAGTTGCACACAAAAAAAGAGTAAAGTTGCAGTATGGAAAACTCAACAGGTTGTCCGTCGCTTCTCAAAAGCTTAAATTATTATGGTTATTTTTTAGCTTTAGGATCATTTAGGTTATATATAATTGGAGCAAGCTAAGTCCTGGACAAAATTCACATATGTATATATCATAGGATATGCTAGTTTGAAGCATTTTTTTTTTGTGTCGAGGGTTTTGAAATTTTTGTTTTGTTTCCTCCTCGTTTGCTGGTTATCGAATTTTGCCCTTTTCGAATGAAAAAAGTGACAACCCATTGTACAAATATGAGTGAAATTACTGAAAAATATTTGTAGAAAGCAGAATCACCTCCAATAATCAAATGCTATATTTCAAAAATCATGTAAAACCCGCAATGTCGCCATTGTTCACATAGTTTTTCAGAATGGATAGAAAAGTGCATAACGTGGCATTCGAAATCATGATTGGGAAAAATAGCAAAAATCCCACATCCAATCCCATTTTTGCCACCATTTTATACACTGTTGTTTTGGGAAACACAGCGTCTCCTAAAACTCAGACTATTGTAAAACCCACTGTTTGACTACGACGTGTCCTCATGTTATGTATGTGTCCACGTATGTTCTTATGTATGTTTTTCATGCAGTTTTCAATGTGCATAGGTGAATTTTGTCTAGGAATTTGAAACCGGCATAACTCGTAGACAAAATTCACCTATGTACATTGAAAAACGCATTAAAAACATGCATGGATACTACACAACATGACGAGACGTCATAGTTGGAAAACACATTGTCTCCTCTCTGTTGTAGAGGAACCAGCATATCCTATGTTATATACATATGTGAATTTATGACTGAAACTGGCATATCCTATGTTATATACATATGTGAATTTTGTCCAAGAGTTAGCTTGCTCCCTCCTTAACTTGTGGACAAAATTCACCTATGTGTATATCATGGCCCATGCTGCCATACCGCATGGAGAAAAGAGCCGCGACGGAAGAGGTGGGACCCACGGCAACGAAAAAAGTTGTCGGATGGAAGGAATGACATGACGGCTAGATGTCTCATCCCCCGTGCCGTTTGTTGTCCCGTCGCCATGAAATCGTGTCAACGCTGATGGTTTTTTCAAAATGATTGTTCAATGTGGATGGACAAAAAGCCTTAAACGTGGCCAAATGAAACCATTATTAGCAAACAATAAAAAGGGTTGACAAGGTACCATTTTCGCCATTTTTGGACGGTGACGTTTTGGTGGATAGCGAGGGCAAGGGTAGCAGCCATGCGGAGCTCCTTCGAGAATGTATATCCGCTTTGTGTTATGCACAGAGTAAGAGGACAATGTATTGAATCCGAGCTTCATAATTTTTAACAACCCTTACTTTCATCAAAACACTCTTGTTCGATCTCCACCCAACACATTATTCACATAACAGTTGCATCATGGAAAACACAGTGGGTTGTGGCTCACTTATTATTTTATGCAGGCTGTGAGAAATGAAAGTTTTGAAGTTCGCGTTGTACTCTTTTAACAACACCTACTTTGAGCAAAACATTCTTTTTCAATATTTGCTCATATGTTTCTAACACAAAATTCACATAACAATAGCATCATGGAAAACACAGTGGGTTGTGGCTCACTTTTTCTTTTCTTTTTCTGAAATGTAACAAAATAATGTTTTCAACTTCCCTTTCTTGTCTTATGAGACCCCTTTCTTTAAGAAAAACAGTCTTGCTCACTACCTGTTCATAGGCATATGTTTCCAACAAAAAATTTACTTAATTGTTGTAGTATGGAAAACACAATGGGTTGTCCCTGACTTTGCAAAAACAGTAAGAAGACAACAACTAGTGTTATGCACATAGTAAGAGGACAATGTATTGAATCTGAGCTTCATAATTTTTAACAACCCTTACTTTCAGCAAAACACTCTTGCTCGATCTCTACCCAACACATTATTCACATAACAGTAGCATCATGGAAAACACAGTGGGTTGTGGCTCACTTCTTATTTTTTTCAATCTCCTTGTTTAAATGTAAATGGAAAGCTTAAGGTCTGAGTGCATGTGGAGGAGTTGGAGTAGAATACCGACGAAATGGAGGTGAGGGGTAATTTGAAATTTGGGAAACACAATGTGGAGTATTTTAGTTTCTTGAATGTCTTCCAAATCACACATTCCATTGTTGTGTTTAAATTTAAGTCGGTTGATAAAAAAATTGTCCAAAATTATTCTGAATGGGAAACACAGTGCTGGGTTTCAGTTATTTGAATCTCCTTGTTTTAATGTAGAGGGTTTACAAGTTCTTTGTGTTTGAAATTTGGGAAACAGAATGTGGAGTATTTCTGTTGCTCGAATGTCTTCAAAATCTCACATTCCATTGTTGTGTTTCAATTTCGCACCATTGAAAAAAGAAACTGCAAAAAATAATTCTAAATGGGAAACGCAGTGCTGGGTCTCAATAAAAAAATTGTACAAAATTATTCTCAATGGGAAACACAGTGTTGGGTTTCATTTTTTTGAATCTCCTTGTTTTAATGTAGAGATTCATCTCATGGTGGGTTGCTTGCTTCTTAACACGCATGGTCTTGCAACATGGAATGTTACTTGAATGCCTTCAAAATCACACATTCCATTGTTGTGTTTAAATTTTGCAGCATTGAAAAAAAAAAGTGCAGAAAAGAATTCGAAATGGGAAACACAGTGTTGGGTTTCAGTTATTTTAATCATCCACTTGAGATGTAAAGGGTCGTCTCATGCTGGGTTGTTTAGTTCTTAACACCCATGGTTTTGTAAGATGGAATGTTACAAAACAATATGAAAGTCTTCCAGATCACACCTTCCATTGTTGTGTTTAAGTTTCAAGTATATAACAAATTGCATGCTTCATAACACATTCCATTTTTCAACCTCCACATCACAACATACCCTAGCCCTTTTTGGTTTTTAGACCAGTATATCAAGATGTGCACATTCTATAGTGCATATCAGAAAATACAATGTGTTTTGAAGCCTGCCTTTACTTATACGGTATACCCAACCTTTGTCTTGTAATGCAAATATACAAACGTATAAATGGTGTTTTATTTTATCAAATAGCACATCTCTCATTTAACGGGGACAATAATTACCCTCAACACATAGTGTAATTCATAGTACGCACTTCATTATGTTTCACAACAATTCATGTTGGAAAACCCTACGTGTTAAGAAAGAAGCAACCCAAATAGTGTTGTCAAACCCTGTGCAACACTATTGGATAGTACACGTCACCTCAATTTGGTCGGTATTCTCCTCGAAGTTATCCACGTGCACTGAGACCTTCTGCTTTCCCTTTGAACGTGTAGATAGGAAACAAAACAAATAGTATTTTTGCCTTGCTTTCTCCAAACAGAAAAGGCCCACGTCATTCCCTTCCACTTTTCCCACGCCACACAAAAGAAAATTTTCGACGAAGCTAACCTGCTCGATTTTTCGCCCGGCAACGGGCGGGAAAACGCACCTGACGGCGCCGTTAACTCTTGCCTAACCGTAGCTCAGACGTTTCATCCCGTCTGCCTATTTCGTCACTTTTTGTTTCCATGTATGTAGGCCAAATTATCAATTAAGTTATTCCTACCCATTGGCTTTACGAGTTCTATTTAATACACTGCATAGAACTATTTGGAGTAGTCACTTGTTATATGTGCACATCTTTTTGCAGTGTGGTGGTCAAATCAAAACATACTGAAAAAAGAGCAGAAATAGAATATAGAAATAGCATTCTACAAAATTGCCATCAGATGTTGTTAAAAAATGAACCATTTATAACTTACTACATATTGTATACAAATAGCAAAATTGTAAAAAGAACTACTACAAAAAAACTTATGCACCACATATATACTCTTTTGGTGAAAGATTTCAAATTACCGCAAAACACAATAGAATGACATGAAAATGATAGCTGAGTGAAAACCACAACATTTCACAATTTCAAACAAATCAGCACTTCTAAATGCATATTAAATTTTGGAAATTTAACCATCCACTACACTTGTGATTCAAGCTATGGAAGCCAGAATCACCTGTATTTACTGCAGAAGGTTCACATCTCCTGAAGCATCCTTGTCAATTCACCTGCCCTTGTTTTGTTGAATCTTCTTTCATGGGCTATTTAAACCACCTAGAAGAAAGACAAGTATTAGCGATAGATTAAATTGGAAAATTAAAGACAATTGGAGCTAGAAATAATTTTATTTCTTCCAAATTTCCCCAATATAAAATTTATATGTTCTACTTAGTGCAAAATGACAGCTTGCACAGACAATAAACAAACATATTAAACTGTACATTGGGAATTTAATTTCCAATTTAACCTATTGCTAACACTAGTATATATATCAGCAATCAAATGTGCCATTTTGCCATTCTGCTAGAACTATGAAGCAATGAACGTTCATTCTGTTCTATAAATTCATTTATTCCAATATGGAATCAGGAGAAAGCTAACTCGTAAACAAAAAGCACCTATGTATGTAACATGAGATAAAAATGGCATTTCATTTTCGTCATCTGATTCGATCGAATAAATGCTCGCACTATTTGTAGTGTTGGAAAATACAATGTCCCCATATAAGGTGTTAAGAAACAAGCAACCCAAATAGTGTTGTAAAACCCTCTGCAACAGAGAGGAAACAATGTGTTTTCCAACTATGATGTCTCATCATGTTATGTATGTATCCATGTATGTTTTTCATGCATTTTTTTATGTACATTGGTGAGTTTTGTCTAGGATTCAGGTGGATCCTTAAGAAACAAGCAACCCAAATAGTGTTGTAAAACCCTCTGCAATAGAGAGGAGACAATGTGTTTTCCAACTATGACGTCTCCTCATGTTGTGTATGTATCCATGTATGTTTTTCATGCGTTTTTCGATGTACATAGGCGTAATTATATGTCTAGGAGTTAGCCGGCTCCTTAACAAACAAGCAACCCAAATAGTATTATAAAACCCTCTGTGACAGAGAGGACACGACGTGTTTTCCAACTATGATCCTCATGTTATGTATGTATCCATGTATGTTTTTCATGCGTTTTTCGATGTACATAGGTGAATTTTGTCTAGGAGTTAGCTGGCTCCTTAGGAGAAACAGAAACAAGCAACCCAAATAGTGTTGTAAAACCCTTTGCAATAGAGAGGAGGCAGTGTGTTTTCCAACTGTGCAAATAATGAGAGCAATACATTTGTTCCAATCGGGAGAAATAAAACTCATAAACAAAAAGCGCCTATTCATGTAACATGAGATCAAAATAGCATTTCATTTTCCTCATCTGATTCGACCAAATAAATGCTTGCATTCTCTGCACATTTGGGAAACGCACTGTGTCGATACAAGGTGTTCAAAAACAAGCAACCCATATAGTGTTGTAAAAATTTGTTCCAATAAGATAAAGAAAGCGAAATGACATTTCAGCTATAGCAAAGAGTTGTTCAAAAATGCATGAAAAACATACATGAGAACATAAATGGAAACATACATAGCATGATGAGATGTTGTAGTGCAGGGCCCACCAGAATGGCGATCGACACAAAACCGGCAGACGAAACAAAACGTCCGGGCAATGGTCAGGTGGGAGTTAACAACACCGTTAGATGGGTTTTCCCGCTTGTTACCAGGCAAAAAAGTGGGCGGGTTAGCTTTGTGGACAAGTTTCTTTGTCTCGCACAACAAAAGTGGAAAGGAATGATGTAGGCCTTTTCTCTTTCAAGAAAGAAAGGTGAAAATACTGTTTTCTAGCAACAAATAGTCGTTCTTGTCTTCGCTATTCATTGCACAATGGCAAGATGGCACATACACAGAGCATATATACATACCTGAAGGAGCTTTGCATGGATGCTACTCTTCTGCTACTCTTGCCCTCGCTATCCACCAAAACGTCGTCGTCCAAAAATGGCGAAAATGGGACCTCGTTGGCCCTTTTTATTATTTACTAATAATGGTTTTCCATGCCACGTTTTAGGCTTTTTGTCCATGCTGATAAATTATTTTGAAATCCCGCCAGCACTGTCACGTTTTCTCGGCAACAATTGCAGGTATTGGCCCTTTTCTGTTTCGAGAAAGAAAGGTGAAAATAATATTTCTTTCCACTCTGCACATTGAAAGGGAAAGCTGAACGTTTCAATGTGCGTGGACAAGTTGGAGGAGAAATCATACCAAATTCAAGTGACACGTACTATCCAATAGTGTTGCAGAGGGTTTTACAACATTATTTGGGCTGCTTCTTTCTTAACACCAATGGTTTTCCAACATGAATTGTTGCAAAATAGAATGAAGCGAAGGCAGGCTTCAAAACACATTGTATTTTTTGACATGCACTACAGAATGTGCACACCTTGATATACTGGTCTAAGAACCAGAAAGGGCTAGGGTATGTTGTGATGTGGAGGTTGAAAAATGGAATGTGTTATGAAGCATGCAATTTGTTATATACTTGAAACTTAAACACAACAATGGAAGGTGTGATCTGAAAGACTTTCATACTATTTTGTAACATTCCATCTTACAAAACCATGGGTGTTAAGAACCAAACAACCCAGCATGAGATGACCCTTTACATCTCAAGTGGATGGTTAAAATAACTGAAACCCAGCACTGTGTTTCCCATTTCAAATTCTTTTCTGCACTTTTTTTTTTCAATGCTGCAAAATTTAAACACAACAATGGAATGTGTGATTTGGAAGACATTCAAGTAACACTCCATGTTGAAAACCCGTGGGTGTTAAGAAGCAAGCAACCCACCATGAGACAACCCATTACATTAAAACAAGGAGATTCAAAAAAATGAAACCCAACACTGTGTTTCCCATTGAGAATAATTTTGTACAGTTTTTTTTATTGAGACCCAGCACTGCGTTTCCCATTCATAATTATTTTTTGTAGTTTATTTTTTCAATGGTGCGAAATTGAAACACAAGAATGGAATGTGTGATTTTGAAAACATTCGAGCAACTGAAATACTCCACATTCTGTTTCCCAAATTTCAAAGACAAAGAACTTGTAAAACCCTCTGCTTGCAACAAAATTACCCCTCACCTCAATTTTGTGTGTATTCTCCTCCAAATCCTCCATGTGCACTCCACACTTTAGCTAATTTGGTCGATATTCTCCTCGATTTATCCATGTGCTCTCAGACCTTCAGCTTTCCCTTTCAACGTGGGAGTCGACTAACTGCTAGACAAAATTCACCTATGTACATCAAAAAATGCATGAAAAACATACACATGAACATGTATGGATACATACATAACATGACGACACATCATAGTGCGGGGCCCGCTAGACGCCTGAAACCGGCGGACATGACAAAACGTCCAAGCTATGGTCAGGCAAGAGTTAACGACGTCGTCAGGTGCATTTCCTGCCCGTTGCCAGGCTCCAAAAGCAGGCGGGTTAGCTTCATCGACAAGTTTCTTTTGTGTGGCGCGGGAATAGTGGAAGGGAATGACATGATCCTTTTCTGTTTGGAGAAAGCAAGGTGAAAATACTATTTGTTTCGTTTCCTGTCTGCATGTTGAAGGCGAAAGCTAACTGCTAGACAAAATTAACCTATGTGTATATGATAGCATATGCGGCCATACCAAATTCAGGTATGGCAACAGTTGTAGGTATTGGCCCTTTTTAGTTTCGAGAAAGAAAGGTGAAAATACTATTTCTTTCCACTCTGCACATTGAAAGGGAAAAGTTGAATGTTTCAATGCACGTGGACAAGTTGGAGGAGAAATCAGACCAAATTCAGGTGACACGTACTATCCAATAGTGTTGCAGAGGGTTTTACAACACTATTTGGGCTGCTTCTTTCATAACACCAATGGTTTTACAACATGAATTGTTGCAAAACAAAATGAAGTGAAGGCAGGCTTCAAAACACATTGTATTTTTCGACATGCACTACAGAATGTGTACACCTAGATATACTGGTCTAAAAACCAGAAAGGGCTAGGGTATATTCTGATGTCGAGGTTGAAAAATGCAATGTGTTATGAAGCATGCAATTTGTTACATACTTGAAACTTAAACAGAACAATGGAAGGTGTGATCTGGAAGAATTTCATACTATTTTGTAACATTCCATCTTACAAAACCATGGGTGTTAAGAACCAAACAACCCAGCATGAGACGACCCTTTACATCTCAAGTGGATGATTAAAATAACTGAGACCCAGCACTGCGTTTCCCATTCAAAATTATTTTTTGCACTTTTTTTTTTTCAATGGTGTGAAATTGAAACACAACAATGGAATGTGTGATTTTGAAGACATTCAAGCAACTGAAATACTCCACATTCTATTTCCCAAATTTCAAACACAAAGAACTTGTAAAACCCTCTACATTAAAACAAGGAGATTCAAATAACTGAAACCCAGCACTGTGTTTCCCATTTAGAATAATTTTGGATAGTTTTTTTATCAACCGACTTAAATTTAAACACAACAATGGAATGTGTGATTTGGAAGACATTCAAGAAACTGAAATACTCCACATTGTGTTTCCAAAATTTCAAATTACCCCTCACCTCCATTTCGTCAATATTCTACTCCAACTCCTCCACGTGCACTCAGACCTTAAGCTTTCCATTTACATTTAAACAAGGAGATTGAAAAAAATAAGAAGTGAGCCACAACCCACTGTGTTTTCCATGATGCTACTGTTATGTGAATAATGTGTTGGGCAGAGATCGAACAAGAGTGTTTTTCTGAAAGTAAGGGTTGTTAAAAATTATGAAGCTCAGATTCAATACATTGTCCTCTTACTGTGTGCATAATACTAGCTGCTATCTTCTTACTATTTTTGCAAAGTTAGGGACAACCCATTGTGTTTTCCATACTGCAACAGTTAAGTAAGTTTTTGTTGGAAACATATGAATAGGTAGTGAGCAAGACTATTTTTCTTAAAGAAAGGGGTCTCATAAGACAAAAAAGGGAAGTTGAAAACATTATTTTGTTACATTCCGGACAAAAAAAAAAGAAGTGAGCCACAACCCACTGTGTTTTCCATGATGCTACTGTTATGTGAATTTTGTGTTGGAAACATATGGGTAGATATTGAAAAAGAGTGTTTTGCTCAAAGTAGGTATCCATGTATGTTCATGTGTATGTTTTTCATGCGTTCTTCAATGTACATAGGTGAATTTTGACTAGCAGTTAGCCGGCTCCCATAAGACAAGAAAGGGAAGTTGAAAACATTATTTTGTTACATTCTAGACAAAAAAATAAGAAGTGAGCCACAACCCACTGTGTTTTCCATGATGCTACTGTTATGTGAATTTTGTGTTGGAAACATATGGGCAGATATTGAAAAAGAGTGTTTTTCTCAAAGTAGGTATCCATGTATTTTTTTCATGCATTCTTCGATGTACATAGGTGAATTTTGACTAGCAATTAGTCGGCTCCCATAAGACAAGAAAGGGAAGTTGAAAACATTATTTTGTTACAGTCAGGAAAAAATAAGAAGTGAGCCACAACCCACTGTGCTTTCCATGATGCTACTGTTATGTAAATTTTGTGTTGGAAACATATGGGCAGATATTGAAAAAGACTTTTTTGCTCGAAGTAGGTGTTGTTAAAAGAGTACAACAGGAACTTCAAGACATTCATTTCTCAAAGACTGTATAAAATAATAAGTGAGCCATAGCCCACTGTGTTTTCCATGATGCAACTGTTATGTGAATAATGTGTTGGGCAGATATCCAAGAAGAGTGTTTTGTTGAAAGTAAGGGTTGTTAAAGATTATGAAGCTCAAGTTCAATACATTGTCTTCTTACTGTGGGCATAACACTAACTATTGTCATTGAACAAGATATTTGCTAATAATGGTTACGAATGCCACGTTTTTGCCTTTTTGTCCGTCAACGTCGAACAATTAATTTGAAAACCCACCGGTGCTGACACGATTTCTCGGCGACGGGACAGCAAACGGTACACGGGATGAGACGTCCCACCCTCAAGTCTTTCCTTCCTGTCCGACAACCTTTTCCCTTGCCAGTCCCACCTCTTCCGTCGCGACTCTTTTTCCCATGCCTTATGGGAGCCATATCCTATGCTATATACATAACTGAATTTTCTCCAGGAGTTAAGGAGGGAGCAAGCTAACTCCTGCACAAAATTCACATACGTATATAACATACAATATGCCACTTTTAGGCATAAATTCAAATATGTATATAACATAGGATATGTCGATTTCAAATTCCTAGCCAAAATTCACCTATGCACATTGAAAAAAAGGATGAAAAACATACACATGAACATACATGGATACATACATAACATGAGGATACGTCGTAGTGAAACAGTGGGTTTTACAATAGTCTAAGTTTTAGGAGACAGAGTGTTTTCCAAACAACAGTATATAAAATGGTAGAAAAAATGGGATTGGATGTGGGCTTTTTGCCAGTTACCAATTATGAGTTTTAGGAGACAGTGTGTATTTCAAAACCCTCGATAGAAAAAACATTATCAGATCTGCATTTCAACTAAATCCTAGACAAAATTCACCTCTGTACATCGAAAAACGCATGAAAAAAATACATAAGAACATACATGGATACATACATAACATGAGGAGACATCGTAGTGAATCAGTGGGTTTTACAATAGTCCGAATTTGAGGAGATTCTTCGGCAACCCCATAATTTTAAAAACATAGACGGGAGGAGACACAAAACTAAAACCCTCAACTGAAAATAACAAACCCTTAATGGAGCAACGAATGCCCGTTCATTTCTTCGCCTTTCATAGCATAATGGCAAGATGGCACATACACAGAGTTGATATACATACCTGAAGGAGCTCCGCATGGCTGCTACTCCGGTGCTACTCTGGCTGCTACTCTTGCCCTCACTATCCACCTAAACGCCACCATCCAAAAATGGCGAAAATGGGACCTTGTCGGCCCTTTTTATTATTTGCTAATAATGGTTTCGTTTGGCCACGTTTTAGGCTTTTTGTCCATCCATGCCAAACGATCATTTTGGAAAAACCGCCAGTGCTGACACGATTTCATGGCGACGGGACAACAAATGGCACGAGGGATGAGACATCCGACCGTCATGTCGTTCCTTCCATCCGACAACTTTTTCCGTCACTGCGGGTCCCACCTCTTCCGTCGTGGCTCTTTTCTCCATGCGGTATGGCGGCATGGGCCATGATATACACATAGGTGAATTTTGTCTAGCAGTTAGCTTTCACCCCAAACCAGTGCATATGGGATGTGAAGAGTTAGGTAGAAACGAGGGAGGCAATGGAGTTTCCAAGAATGTAATTGTGTATTTCGTGAAATCTAAGAAATTAATATATTTGATTTGTTTTTCAATTTTAGTGTAATGTTTGTAATTGTAAATTGATTAAATTGACACAAGTATTTGTCAATTTTGGAGTAAATTTTTATGGAGTCTTTTTGTAATCTATATTTGGGTGAATTTGGAAGAGTTTGTGTTTTCTTTCTTCAAAGCCAAAATTATTTAGCTTACAGATAGAGCATCAAGAGAGAGGCGGTTCACACCAAGACCTACGAGTGGAGAGGAAGTACTTGGTGGAGGAGGTCAAACTATTGGTAGAGGAGGTTGAGTTGTCAGTGATGGAGTTCACTGGAGATTTTTGTAGTCTTGAAGAGTGGTTTTATCACTCAACTCCACCTTTGTGAGCCCATTCTCACAAATCTCTTACCTGGTGTGTCTAATGCAGGAGCATCTAGGTCCATAGATGATCTTGCATCAACCAAAAAAATGATTATTTTCTAATTTGATTTAAAGGGGGATGGAAAAGAAAATTTTGATGTGGAAAAAGAGTTAGAATAAAGCATTAAAGATAGTTGAAATTTTTGTTTTGTTTCCTCCCCGTTTGCTGGTTATTGAATTCACCTGCATTTCAACTAAATCCTAGACAAAATTCACCTCTGTACATTGAAAAATGCATGAAAAAATACATAAGAACATACATGGATACATACATAACATGAGGAGACATTGTAGTGAATCAGTGGGTTTTACAATACTCCAAATTTGAGGAGACATTGTGTTTCCAAAACAATAGTGTATAAAATGGTGGCAAAAATGGGATTGGATGTGGGCTTTTTGCTATTTCCCAATTAGCTTTCGCCAAATGGTGGGGAGCCGGCTAGCTGCTTGACAAAATTCACCTATGCACATTGAAAAAATGCATGAAAAACATACACATGAACATACATGTATACATACATAACATGAGGAGACGCCGTAGTGAAACAGTGGGTTTTACAATAGTCCGAGTTTTAGGAGACAGTGTGTTTTCCACAACAATAGTGTATAAAATGGCAGCAAAAATGGGATTGGAAGTGGGATTTTTGCCAGTTATGAATTATGAGTTTTAGGAGACAGTGTGTTTTTCAAAACCCTCGACAGAAAAAACATTATCATACCTGCATTTCAACTAAATCCTAGACAAAATTCACCTCTGTACATCGAAAAACGCATGAAAAATACATAAGAACATACATGTATACATACACAACATGAGGAGACGTCGTAGTGAATCAGTGGGTTTTACAATAGTCCGAATTTAAGGAGGCATTGTGTTTTCCAAAACAACAGTGTATAAAATGGCAACAAAAATGGGATTGGATGTGGGCTTTTTGCTATTTCCCAATTAGCTTTCGCCAAATGGTGGGGAGCTGGCTAGCTACTTGACAAAATTCACCTATGCACATTGAAAAAACACATGAAAAACATACACATGAACATACATGTATACATACATAACATGAGGAGACGCCGTAGTGAAACAGTGGGTTTTACAATAGTCTGAGTTTTAGGAGACAATGTGTTTTCCAAAACAACAGTGTATAAAATGGTGGCAAAAATGGGATTGGATGTGGGCTTTTTGCTAGTTACGAATTATGACTTTTAGGAGACAGTGTGTTTTTCAAAACCCTCGACAGAAAAAATATTATCAGACTTGCATTTCAACTAAATCCTAGATAAAATTCACCTCTGTACATCGAAAAATGCATGAAAAATACATAAGAACATACATGGATACATACACAACATGAGGAGACGTCGAGTGAATCGCGGTTTTCATAATAGTCCGAATTTGAGGAGACATTGTGTTTTCCAAAACAACAGTGTATAAAATGGTGGCAAAAATGGGATTGGATGTGGGCTTTTTGCTATTTCCCAATTAGCTTTTGCCAAATGGTGGGGAGCCGGCTAGCTGCTAGACAAAATTCACCTATGCAAATTGAAAAAATGCATGAAAAACATACACATGAACATACATGGATACATGTACATAACATGAGGAGACATCGTAGTAAAACAGTGGGTTTTACAATAGTCTGAGTTTTAGGAGACAGTGTGTTTTCCAAAACAATAGTGTATAAAATGGCGGTAAAAATGGGATTGGATGTGGGCTTTTTGCCAGTTACAAATTATGAGTTTTAGGAGACAATGTGTTTTTCAAAACCCTCAACAGAAAAAAAATTATCAGACCTGCATTTCAACTAAATCCTAGACAAAATTCACCTCTGTACATCAAAAAACGAATGAAAAATACATAAGAACATACATGGATACATACACAACATGAGAAGATGTCGTAGTGAATCAGTGGGTTTTACAATAGTCCGAATTTGAGGAGACATTGTGTTTTCCAAAACAATAGTGTATAAAACGGTGGCAAAAATGGGATTGGATGTGGGCTTTTTGCTATTTCCCAATTAGCTTTTGCCAAATGGTGGGGAGCCGGCTAGCTGCTAGACAAAATTCACCTATGCACATTGAAAAAATGCATGAAAAACATACACATGAACATACATGGATACATGTACATAACATGAGGAGATGTCGTAGTGAAACAGTGGGTTTTACAATAGTCCGAGTTTTAGGAGACAGTGTGTTTTCCAAAACAACAGTGTATAAAATGGCAAAAAAAATGGGATTGGATGTGGGCTTTTTGCCAGTTATGAATTATAAGTTTTAGGAGACAGTGTGTTTTTCAAAACCCTCGACAAAAAAAACATTATCAGACCTGCATTTCAACTAAATCCTAGACAAAATTCACCTCTGTACATCGAAAAATGCATGAAAAATACATAAGAACATACATGGATACATACACAACATGAGGAGACGTCGCAGTGAATCAATGGGTTTTACAATAGTCCGAATTTGAGGAGACATTGTGTTTTCCAAAACAATAGTGTATAAAATGGCGGCAAAAATGGGATTGGATGTGGGCTTTTTGCTATTTCCCAATTAGCTTTTGCCAAATGGTGGGGAGCCGGCTAGCTACTAGACAAAATTCACCTATGCACATTGAAAAAATGCATGAAAAACATACACATGAACATACATGGATACATGTACATAACATGAGGAGACGCCATAGTGAAACAGTGGGTTTTACAATAGTTCGAGTTTTAGGAGACAGTGTGTTTTCCAAAACAACAGTGTATAAAATGGCAAAAAAAATGGGATTGGATGTGGGCTTTTTGCCAGTTATGAATTATGAGTTTTAGGAGACAATGTGTTTTTCAAAACCCTCAATAGAAAAAACATTATCAGACTTGCATTTCAACTAAATCCTAGACAAAATTTACCTCTGTACATCGAAAAACGCATGAAAAATACATAAGAACATACATGGATACATACACAACATGAAAAGACGTCGTAGTGAATCAGTGGGTTTTACAATAGTCCGAATTTGAGGAGACATTGTATTTTCCAAAACAACGGTGTATAAAATGCAGCAAAAATGGGATTGGATGTGGGCTTTTTGCTATTTCCCAATTAGCTTTCGCCAAATGGTGGGGAGCCGGCTAGCTGCTAGACAAAATTCACCTATGTAGATTGAAAAAACGCATGAAAAACATACACATGAACATACATGGATACATACATAACATGAGGAGACACCATAGTGAAACAGTGGGTTTTACAATAGTCTGAGTTTTAGGAGACAGTGTGTTTTCCAAATTAACAGTGTATAAAATGGCGGAAAAAATGGGATTGGATGTGGGCTTTTTCCTATTTCTTTTGTGTGGCACAGGAAAAGTGGAAGGGAATGACGCGTACCTTTTCTGTTTGGAGAAAGCAAGGTGAAAAAACTATTTGTTTTGTTTCCTGTATGCACATTGAAAGGGAAAGGTGAAGGCCTGAGAGCATGTGGATGACTTCGAGGAGAATAGCGACCAAATAAGCTGAAGCATGGAGTGCACGTGTAGGATTTGGAGCAAAATATAGACGATATCGAGGTGAGGGGTAATTTTGTTGCAAGCAGAGGGTTTTACAAGATGTTTTAATTTAAAATTTGGGAAACACATTGTGGAGTATTTCAATGGGCTTTTTGACTATTTCCCAATTAGCTTTCACCAAATGGGCAGGAGCCAGCAAAATGCTAGACAAAATTCACCTATGCACATTGAAAAAATGCATGAAAAACATACACATGAACTTACATTGATACATACATAACATGAAGAGACATTGTAGTGAAATAGTGGGTTTCACAATAGTCCGAGTTTTAGGAGACGGTGTGTTTCCCAAAACAAGAGTGTATAAAATGGTGGCAAAAATGGGATTGGATGTGGGATTTTTGCTATTTTTCCCACTTATGATTTTGAATGCCATGTTATGCCCTTTTCTATCCATTCCAAAAAACTATGCGAACAATGGCGACATTGCAGGTTTTACATGATTTTCGAATGCCACGTTATGCCCTTTTCTATCCATTCCGAAAAACTATGCAAACAATGGCAACATTATGGGTTTTACATGATTTTTGAAATATAGCATTTGATTATTGGAGGTGATTCTGCTTTCTACAAACATTATTCAGTAATTTCACTCACATTTGTATAATGGGTTGTCGCTTTTTTCATTCGGAAAGGGCAAAATTCGATAACCAGCAAATAGGGAGGAAACGAACAAAAAATTTCAAAACCCTCGACAGAAAAAATGGTTTCAACTAAATAAATTCTTCGAAAACCCCATAATTTTAAAAACACAGACGAGAGGAGATGCAAAACTAAAACCCTCAACTGAAAATAACAAACCCTTAATGGAGCAATGAATGTCGTTCATTTCTTCGTTGTTCATAGCATAATGGCAAGATGGCACATACACAGAGTTGATATACATACCTGAAGGAGCTCCGCATGGCTGCTACTCTTTCCCTCGCTATCCACCAAAATGTCACCGTCCAAAAATGGAAAAAATGGGACCTTGTCAGCCCTTTTTATTGTTTGCTAATAATGGTTTCATTTGGCCACGTTTTAGGCTTTTTGTCCATCCACGCCGAATGATCATTTTGAAAAAACTATCGGCGTTGCCATGATTTCACGGCGATGGGATAGCAAATGGCACGGGGGATGAGACGTCCGACCGTCATGTCGTTCCTTCCGTCCGGCAACTTTTTTCATCGCCATGGGTCCCACCTCTTCCGTCACGGCTCTTTTCTCCATGCGGTATGGGGGCATGGGCCATGATATACACATAGGTGAATTTTGTCTAGCAGTTAGCTTTCGCCCAATCTTTGACCCCATTTCCCTTTAATCTTTCATTTAGTAGACAACACATCCCACATGTGATGCATGATAAATCTTGGGTTCTGGCACTCTGAGATCTTCCAACTAAAAAAATTGTTATGATTGATCTCTAATGAAAAAAAAATTGAACACAATGATGGCAGTAGTAAAGAGGCATAGAACAACACTCCGCAGCGGTAGCACAGGCAATGAAGTAAGGATGAAGAAAACAACATAGGCGTGAGGGCATGGTTACCGCTCAACGTGGCCAGGTGGGCACTAGTCATGGAGGCCAGATAACATGCAAATATTTCTTTTTTGTCATTTTGCTGCTCCTGACCAAAGTTATGGTGGATATTTTGATCAGGTCAAATGTCAAGTGTACTAATTTAAGAGCATATTCCCGTCTACAGGACTTCTATAGCAGTTTTCAAGAACCAAATAATTAATTGCAGTAATGTTCAACACCCAACTGGGTTTCTAGAATGATTTTGAGGATCCCCAACTATTTTTTCCAATAATTCTGAACACTTAACTAATTTTGTATAGCAACTTTCAGCACTTAACTGATGATTTGTACAAAATCCTGCAGTAGAGCTCATGGGTGGATGGTATCCAAAGACAGGCTACATAAAAGTAGTGATTGTAGGAGAAATGAGAGTCAGGAGGCAACAAAGAAGCCAGAAGAAGCAGGAGGTAAGAAGCCTGTATTGGAGGTGAAGAGTGAATCTAAGCTGCAAATACATAAACAACAAAGTACAAATATCACAACTACCAGGGATTCCATTTGTAGCAGAGAAGAGACCTTGCCCAAAGCTAGTGACAATGGATAAGGTTCACTTATGCCTTGAGAATATGAATTGAAGGAGACCTCTCCACATATGGAAGATACAAGATTCAGGGTAGTGGATGAGTCAACAACAATTATAAGGCTTCCATGATTATCTTAGAGCTATGATTGAGTGGATGGTCATATTAAAAACAAAAGTGTGATAGAGCAAAGAATGTTGATATTCTTGGAGTACAGTTTGACAAAGTGTTGTAATGATGCCAATTTATGGAACATTCAAGTTGACACTTATTGCAACACTATGCTTATGAAATAATCATGCAAGGAGGAAAGAAATTAGGATTAGATCCATTGCTTTAGATCCAAATTGTGAGTGCTATTTGGCATGGTCTGAATGCAAATTATAGTACATTCTTTGTTCATAGTTCTATTTATGGTTGGCTCAAAAGTTATCTATAGAGGGCAATAGCTCTGCTAGAGAAGGTTGATTAGGTAGAAGGATATTAATTCTAATAAATATTATTTATATAGCGATGGTATTAAATTATGTTTCTTAGTATTAAGTTTACATGAGGCATTAGCTTTTATGATAATGTCTTTTATGTAAGGGATATTATTATCTATTGCTTTGATCCATTTACGATCTATTTTGAAACACAAGTCAAGGCTCAAAAATAAACAATACTATGTAATAGTAGATTATCTTGTTGGAAGTATGAGGGATGAGAAAGCATCATGTGAAAGGTTGTCTATAATAAACTAGAATATAATGGAGTCTTATAAGAATTTAATGGTGTGAAATTTCTTTCTTTTATTAAAAAATTGAAATTTACAATAGTTTGCCTCCTTAAACAAACTTTCTAAAATAATCCATTGCCTTAATTATAACTTCTTTATTCTCTCTATCTTTCTCATCTATTCTCTAATTCCTTACAAATTTCTTCCAAATAAAATACTAGATATAGCTACCCTCTCATGTAAGACACGTCTTTTCATTTTCAGTAATCCATGATTCTCTTTTCTGAGTAGTAAATTATTATACTCATCCTTTATAAAAGGTTTCTTTATAGAAAATCATCATGTTGTTTATATAAATGTTTCTCCATGGAAGTTGGAAGCTACATCAATTTCCTTATTGATGAGATCTATGGTTACCAAAATCATCTAGAAACGTGTAAGGATAAAATATGATTAAATAATGCAGCAATGCTTATACCATCAATTCTTTACATTTTCAAAGAATTATAGCAATATAAATCATTTGAAATTAGAGCCATGAACTTGAATAAGGTTGTTATTTAATAGTTGTTTTGTTTAGTTTTTGAACACCAAATGGATATTCTTGTTATGATAAAAATTTATGACTATATAGAAAATTTTGAATTCTCATTAGTTTTTCAATTTTCAAAAGAAACCAAAAACAAATGTGAGGAGGTAAACATATTAAAAGATGAAATTCCTCTCGTGGGTGGCTGGGTGGGCGACCCTCCACATTGGTGGAGGGGAACTAGGGGTGTTGGTCTAAGCACTTATGTGGGCATTGTACGATGTAGTCGTTGGCTGAATGTGTGGGCGAGCAAGAAGAGACATATGGCATACAAGTTGGAGCACTTTGTATTCAACGAGTACATGCAATGAAGGTAGTTGGCAAGAATCTCTCATTTCAAGGCAAGGTCATAATTAAAGGTCGGAGTCATGGGATAGCTGAGCTTGTGAGGATTGGATTACCTTGCACAATCATTATGCCCCGTTCGTGTGAAGCGAATTCGGATTTATTGTCATGGGAATTATTTATGGGAGATTCAGTTGTTAGGTTGGTAGAGCATGGTTGGAAGGGTTTCTATGTAGTCCAATTCATGTGTGGGTTGGCAAGAAAAGCTTGGCTTCTAGAGGATTCTATGATGGCTTCGAGCGGTCGGACTAAATCAAAATTCATCATCTTTGTCTTGGTGGAAGGGGTGGAGACATTCGGGGAAGATACTCCCATCTCTATGCAAGCAACGAAGAGACAAGGAGCATTTAGAGCGATAACTGACCAGAGGCTTAAGCGAATTATGTTAGTTTCAGACCCCTTGGTTCTGGTCACGGTTAAAATGGTCTTAGGGAAAGGCCATCTAGAGAGAAAGGATTTCGCGGGAGATAATGCATACATCTCTTTGTGCTTCCTTGCCTTGGTGTTGGACAATGATGTCTCTAAGGTGGAGGCAAAGGGTATGCTGGAACTCCTATTTTACGAGTATTTGGTGGGTGGCCTAGAGGTGACATTGAAGGAAGCCATAGTTGGCAAAGGAATTACGTGGCCTATAGACTTGGAGCAACTTTGGAAAATGGATGAGGTTGTCAAATTCTTCCCTTTTATTTTGGATTTGAAAGGGGCAGAGCTCATGAGGCACTGAATGGTGGTAGCAGTGGTGGTGGAATTTCTGAAAAGGAAGCTCGGGTTGGTGGAGGCGGGTGGCATGGAATGGGTAGAGGATTTTGATTCCTTCGCCAAGCTCAATGGCTTTTTGTGATGGGTGCCTCTTGTGATGGTTTAAATTTTGCTTCTTTTGGGTTGTAGCGATAAGTCAAGGTTTAATTGTTAATTGGGTCTCAGCCATGTTTAGTTGAATCTACCCTGTAATGGGATTGGTAGTATGAGTTTTGGTTGGTTTTGGCTCAATCAGTTGAAGGTTTCTCTTGCATTAGCAGACGTACTGTATGGATTTTATTACAAATATAATATACCTAACTCTTACGGATAAAAAAAAATAGATGAAAGTCCTCTTTACAAGCTAATCTCATTTGTCTTATGATTCCTACTAATATTCTAGACATGCCTTAGTAATAATGTTTTCTTTCTAGAATGCATAAAGGATATATTTTCTATTTTTTCTCTTCCATGGTAATATAAATAATCTATATGTTGCTTGAAAATAAAGAAACATAATAATTTATTTGTTATTAAAAATAAAAATTATGGATATAATGCTTCAATGTTCTATGAATTTTATGTGTGAGTTGTGTGGGAAAATCAATACATGTGTCTACAACCATTTAAGGAAATAGACAATAAAAAAAAATCTTATTAGATAAAAAAAATCAACTAATTTAACAATTCTCAAATTGTTTAGCACATGCAAATATTTTACTTCATAGAGATTCATTAGTGTTGTTTACAAAGTATGGTGTGACTAGATCTATGTAATCTTGTTGCTTTTCCATCATTTGTATCCATTTAATGTGGGCTAATTAGGAGTGATAAATCTTGAGGCAAGGATTAATCTCATAGCTTGACTCCACAATAGTTTTTGTACATAACATGACATACTTCTTGACCTAAGAAAGAAGCAAAGGATTTAAAAATAAATAGAAGAATAAAAGGAAATAAGGGAAAATAAGTATTGAGATTGAAAGATGATATAAATAATTTTCCATTGATTTTGCACAAAACAGAAGTTATTTCCATGGATGTTACCACTCCTACAATGCTCAACCATACCAAAAAAGTTCAAAACACCATGAGATATAATGCAGGAAATGTGTATTGGTTCTCTATGAGCCCAAAGGAAAATAGTTCTCCAATGATGTCAAGAAGCAATGTTGAATGTAGTAAGACTCACGTGACTTTTATTCTTCATCTTCAATAGCATGTTTATATTGATTTTATGCCATATGTTGATAGAGAGACCATTTTAAAATTTAAGGATGTGCTCACATATTAGATTTGTATTAGTATTTAGATTTTATGTTTGAAATTTGTGTTACATGTGATTTATGTACTAAATAGAAAGCTTTACATCTTCTCTTTATCATGCAGGTATTTCAATATTTGGTGGTTGAGTTCTACAAAAAGAACATTAACTATACATTACTTGAAAGACAAGGAATCGCATATTGGAAATTGGGTTTTTTACATGCAACAGGTGAAGAATGTATATTATTCATTATTAAATTTTTATTTGGTTGAGGATTAGAATTTATACACTAGATTTGCATAGATTGTACAAACCAAACTATTCAATGTGACGACAAAGAGAATATTTTATTTTAATAGAATAATATTTTAATCTATAATATTTATGTACAATTATTAGATTGACATATATTTTTTGGAATTAGATTTTGACCACTATTACATGTATTTTTAGTGAGAGGTGATGAGTAGTTGTGCATTTTTTTTGTATAAATGGCATATGTCTTGATTAGAGGTAAAAAATAGGTTTTGAAGGGGCCCAAAACCCTTTACAAAAAAAATCAGTTGAACAAAAAGATACAATCAACTAGAGCATATCAACCATACCACAGCAAAACAACAACAAAAAGTCAGAAAAAAAGTAGGACCCCACCTAGTAGCATTACATATTTTTTAGAATATCAACAACCTCCACATCACATGCCGCATTCTTCAGGCCTTCATCCCCAGCAATAGACAAATCTTTAACAAAAGCCCCAACCTGAGCTTTGGTCTTTTTATGGGTCCTAACCCTAGGCCCACTCGACTTAACCTCACTAATCAAAACAAAACCCTTCTCACCACCCTTGTCACCAAGCACCTCTTCTTCCGTCAACTTGCCATCAACACCATTATCATCACCCTACTTTCCCACATTAACACTATCCACAAGAGAAGTAATACCAACAAATTTAGCATTAAACCTAGATTTATTCCCCTCCCTTCCTTTATCCATATTAGCATATAACCTTTCAATGTGGTTTTCCAAGGTGAGGACTCTTCCTTCAAGATTTTGCTTCATCAAAAGCATTTCGTCCACCACAATTTTCAAGGAATTCATCATAACATCAATTTGATCTTGAATAGGGGAGTTCTCTGCTTTGCTCATTACACCACGCACTTTCACATTTGTCATATTGATTTCATGGAAAATCCATTTAAAAAGCTTGTAAAAAATAATGGAACCCTCTTTGGCGGCTCCCAAAACATCAACAATATTTTCTTTATCAATTTTAAAAAAATCCTTACCCTCATCATCCTCCCCATGCAAGGAGCTATCCTTTTCCAAATCCATAACAACATCCTTACCTTTATCAGCAGCAATCAATGTCATAATCAGCGTCTTGATTTTACGAATGGACTCCACAATCTCTGCAGAAACTACCTTCCTTTTCATCTACCTATCCAAGTACACCATAGGAGAATCCTCGACTTCCTACCCCACCTCAACCACAACCTTTTTATCCTTCTTCAAATCCCTAAGTCCACCTAAAGAAACCGCAACATCTTGTTCCCTAACCCCACCCAGAGAAACCACAACATCCTGTCCATCAACAATTTTAAGTGGAGTATCCAACTCCAGTAATTTACTTGCAAACCTCACCATCATCTTCTTACTATCTCCCACAAGTAGCTCCCTATTTTTTAGAGTAGGGGGAGGCAAAGACACCTCACCAACCGTGTCCTTCTTCTCCTTTCTACTACGACTCAGCATTTCATCAACAAGCTCCTCACTATAAGTGTCATAACCCTGGTTAGGGATTGACTCCTCTTTCTTACGCTTACCCAGAGCAGGGGACCTCATATCCCCATCCATTGTACCTAGAGATTCTGGCACAAAATCCACATCATCCTTTGACGCCAACTCTTTTTCCAGAATAAGCTTCCTCTTCTTTTGTGTTTTGTTGGCCATCTCCTCCTCAAAGACCGTCTCATAACCCTTCTCCTACTTTTTTTTCACACTCTTAGGGGTTGCAAGTGGCTTTACCACTTCAAAGGCTTTGGCATAGTTAGAAATTAAGAGGATAAACCCCACATGAGGAACAGGGTTCTTTGGATTTTTCTTATGATCTGTAATGCCAGCATCCAAGGAGGCCAAAAGGTAAAAAGGAAAGGAAATATTTTTCTTATGTCAAAAATGGTTAAGCAAGACAAAATGATAAGAATTTACCATAGAATATCATCCTTCCAGGGAAATGAATCGCATAATATCCTCATCCACATCCCCCCATATCACCTTGATAGTTTTCCTCTAATATCCCCCACTCTTCGCCACCCGAAGGTCCTAGGCTTCATCTCCTTTAAAGAAGATATTCATGGAATTTTGAGCTTCCTTTTTGTCTCTAAAGAACTTCATACCTTTCATTGGAAAACTAGTAATGTGGGCTATGAGGTCTACATTAACATCAAACTCCATGCCTCCAAGTTTCAAAACCTTGTTATTCCAATTTTTAGCAAACAACGCAGTCGTCTGAGGGTTATTACCATGAAGCCTCTCAAGATAGGGTGACAACCATCCCTTCTCAAGAATTTTCCAGACATCTTGTTTCTTCTTTACCGCATCACAAAATAATGGCTCCACGCGATTTCTGTCTCCACCCATGGCATCCGAACTAACAGAGTCAAGAATTTTTGATATTTCCATACCAATGAAGAAACTTCTTGAGAAAGAAACTCTAAGAATGCCCAAAATTCATGTGAGAAAAGAGATGTGGTCGAGGTGATTAATTATCATATTAATTTGTTCCCTACGATTACCTCTCTTAGTACCATCAACACAAGCCAAAACCTGATTACCAATCCTCCATATCATAACCTTCCACATGATGAAAAACATGCACGCCCAGAGCCTTAAAAGATCATAAATCACCTTAGATTTGGGCATCATGATTAATAGTGACAATAGCTTCTATAGGTAGAGGATCATTCAAATCCCACTTCTAAGCTCCTCTAACTCCCAAATTAGCAAAAATATCAACCAAACTATTTCCCTCTCTCAAAATATGAGAGATATAATAATCATCAAAAGAATTAAGGATATTAATTGAATCCCTAATCATATTTTCAATAGTCCAAGAGGAGGTAGCACACTTCTTCAAATTATTAATGATATTGAGAGAAGCCCCCTCAAGTCAAAATTTCTTGAATCCTTTCTTTTGAGCCAGTTTGAGTCCATGATAGGTTGCAGTCGCTTCCACATAGTGGTTTGTCTGGGTTCCCAAAGGGAGCGCCACTACAGAAACAATCCTACCATTAGAGTTTTGGATTTCCTTTAGCAGCTCCATCAAATTTAACCTTTACCCAACCATCCGAAGGAGATTTCCAAGCAACATTCTCTCTAGAAGCTTTCCCTTTAGTAACTGGGAGGGAAATATCATAGGGAAACTTCCATTTCTATGCAACGGACATATCAAAATGACTCAACCTTATCTTTTTCCCATTGTAAAAAGAAATCCTAGCAACAAAATTTTCTTTAATGGCCACACAAATTTTATAGGCCATAGAGATAGCAAGGAGAGCAGAGTTCCTGAAAATCCTATTATTACGTTCAAGCCACAAACCTCAAGAAATATGAGGCACAGAGAGAGACCACAAAACCTGCAAAGGAGGATTTGAAGTAGGGTAGATCCATTGATACCACTGGTCCTTAACCGAAGCAGGGAACACCCAACTAAGATTCCAAAGATGTAGCATATGATCCCACACACCTCTAGCAAAACTATAGCCACTCAACAAATGGAGGGAATCCTCAACCTCTCTTCACACATAAAGCACCTGTTGAGCATCATAAAACCTCTCTTGACCAAATTTTCAGTTGTTAATACCTTGTTCTAGCATAAAATCCAGAAGAAAATATTAACTTTAGGAGTCAATATTGAAGACCAAACAAAGGCCCAAAAAGGGATTGGGCCAACAAAAGAATCATTAATATGAAAAGTCGAAGCAACAAAAAAGTTACCATTAGAAGAATGTTTCCAAACAATTTTATCAATAGAGGGTATAAAAGGGATATGGACCAAGGATAGAACCTTGTACAGGGCCTCCAACCTCGGATCAGCTTCATGCAACTTTTTCCAACATCCTTCAACAATATAATCAACAACAAATTTGCCAAACTGCCACAAAAATCTTCCATATGAGGTTGAGCCCATGGCTCATATTTAAGTGGCCTATTACCCATCCAACTATCATCCCAAAAAAAAATCTTTCTACCATTACCAAGCTGCCAGGAAAGCCCCTTAGATAAAAGCCTCTGAGCCTTGACCATACAATTCCAAAGAGCAGACCCAGAAGGGGGAGAAAATTCAGGATTCAAAAAGTCTCTCATAGCATCAACACCTCGTAAATTCTTGCTCCAAGAAATTTGCACCCATTCACTCTTATCAAAGAATAGCTTCCACAATTGTTTACCCAGAAGAGCAATATTAAACTCACAAATTTTACAAATTCCAAGTCCACTTGCCTTTTTTATTTTTGCAAACATCATCCCATGCAACCAGGTGGATTCTTCTCCTATCCTCAACACCAAACTAGAGGAATTTTTTTTAATTCCTTCTAGTTTATCGACATATTTCCTAGGCATGAGAAATAAACTGAGAGCATAGACATGGAGATTTTGGAGAGTAGACTTAATTAGCTGCACTTTCCCAACTTAGCTCAACACCGCTCCCTTCCAACCAACCAATTTAGAATAAAACCTATCAATCAGCCCCCGCCATAAGGACTCGGGGACATTAGAACACAGGGGGAGCCCCAAATAAGAAGTCAGGAGATCACCAATCTAGCATTGCAAAATTCTAGCAATTTTAATCTACCTGTGGGTCGGAGTATTAAAAAAGAAGATCACACACTTGGGTAGGCTAACCTTCTGCCCAGAAATAGATTCATACTTCTAAAAAATAATTTTAACAACCCTGAATTCCTTAATAGAGGCCTCCCCAAGCATGAGTGAGTCATCCACAAACCAGAGATGGGAACAAATCAAATTACTAGAAGAAGGGGCTAAACCAGCCATAGCCCCTGAGTTAATAAATCTCTGAATAAGACGCCCCAAAGACTCCACCATAATGATAAACAAAAAGGTAGATATTGGATCCCCTTACCTTAGACCCCTGGAGCAGCCAAACAAAGGAGAAGGTGAACCATTGACAAGGACAAAAAACTGAGGATTGGAAATTAATTGAAGCACAAGAGCCACCATCTTCTCCCCAAAGCCAAATGACAGCAAAATATTGGACAGGAAGCCCCAATCAACTCTATCATAAGCTTTAAGTAATTCAAGCTTCAGAATAAACCCAACATGCTTATTGAAAATTAAGGAATGAATATTATCATGAATAGAGAGAATGGAATCCAAAATCTGCCTACTCACCACAAACCCATTTTGTTGGGGAGAAATGAGAAGGGGCAGAACCCTTTGCGGCCTAACCGCCAGCACCTTGCAGAAGATCTTATATATCTAATTGCATAAACTAATAGGATGGAATTCATCAAAAGAAGAGGCCCCCAGCTTCTTAGGAACCAAAACAATAAAAGAGGAATTCAATTCCTTAAGAAGAGAGCCAGTTTGAAAACATTATTTAGTAGCTGCAACCACCTCCTTGGCAATAATTTCCCAAAAGAACTGAAAGAAAAACATGGGGAAGCCATCCGGGCCTGACACCTTATTCCCTTTGAAGGAGAAAACAACACTTCTAATTTCCTCAACCAACATAATTCCCACCAACTTCCTATTAGTCTCTTCATCAATTATTTGTGGGATTTCCTGAAGAATATCCACCCGACAATCCAAATCCAGCTCCCCCTCCATCGCAAGCAGATTAGAGAAGTAAGAGGAAGCATCATTTTGTAGATCAACCTCATTTTCCAAAACTTGATTATTGAATTTTATAGTCTTAATGTGATTGTTAGCCCTGTGTTTCAGAGTAGACAGGTGAAAAAAATTTGTATTCCTATCCCCACTGTTAAGCCACATAATCCTAGATCTTTGCTTCCATAATTCCTCTTCCTTCACAACAATATTATGCAGTTTAGAAAGAAGAACATTTTCTTTCAGAACTAGAGCCTGATCATACCCAGAGACTTGGATAGACTGTTGCACATCATTAAGCTCCTTATTCACCTCCTCCTTATCAAGAAAAATGTGATAAAAGGAATATCTATTCCATTTCCTAATATTTTCCTTTACATTAGCAAGCTTCTTAGAAAATCTGAACATAGCAGAACCGTCCACCTGAACGTTCCACCATCCAAAAACCAAATTACAAATATTTGGGTGACAGGTCCAAATCAAGAAGAGAATGATCATTTAAAAGGTTCATTAAGTCATATCTGCTATCATCCACAATCTTTGACCCACCCACCTGATCACCATCATGCAAAGGCATATTAAAATCCCCCATGACCAACTGGTTACCAACATAATACCTCATTTTGAAGGCACCAAGGCATTCCCAAAATTTTTTTCTAGCACTCTTTCTATTAGGGGTATATATATTAGAAAGAGTCCAGGGAAACTTATCCCTCAAGTCAAGGAAAGAAGTAGCCACATGATTGCCATCTCTAAAATCCTCAACCCCCTAGATCAACCTGAGATTCCAAAAAGTCACAATCCCTCCTGAAGCACCCACAACATCCGAGAAATGCATACCGCAATCTTTAAAAATATTATTCTTCAATATAGCTAATTTATCCACACCCATCTTAGTTTCTTGAACTAACACAATATCAGGACAATGATCCCTAACCAAGTTAGCCAAGAGATCATGATTATGAGGGTGTTCTAACCCTCTCATATTCCAAGAAATGATCTTCATAATAACTTATGGGAGGTTCTCTTGGAGCACATCTCCAACAAAGTCCTTTGCATTCCGGCAACAATGTCCAATCGACACTCCTTTTCCCTAGTAACATTTGCAGGAGGCCTACCTCTACCTCTCGGCTCAAATCCATAGTCAAATCTTTGCCTATTTCAAGTCACCACTCTCGGTGAGGGAGAATTCTTCTTTCTACGCCCTCAAACCAAAACATAAGGAGGATTATCCAAGTCCTTCACATCACCATTATCCTTAACATCAGATAGAACCTCCAGTCCCTCTACCTTCAACCCATATTCTTATTTCTAACTCATTTCCACCAGAGGAGAAACAAGGCTCACATTTAGAGAAGCCTTAGCTATCTCTGTAACCCCCGTGTTCTCAATAGATTCCTCCATAACCTTTGGTATCTCATCCACAGTATCATTAACAACAAAATCAACAATCTCCCCTCCTAGATCTTGATCCTTGTCTAGATCAACCACACCTATCTTTCTCTCCAGATGTGCATCCTTCTCAGCCACAACTAGGCTCATATCTCTAGGTTTGATAGCCTCATCCACACTGCTCGGGGGGACCTCTCTTTCTCCAAAGGCTCTGAACACTATTCAGTAGCCTTCACCTTCTCATGCCATTGCTTATACATTTGCTTTGGTGCTTTAAGAGGACATTTCTTGATCCAGTGTCCAATCTTCTTACAATGAAAACAAGCAAACATAATGGACTCATATTCAACCGCTTGTTCCCATACACCAAACTTTGAGTTTATCTTTATCATAGCGGGCAGATCGGAAGATTCTTCAACATTCACACTAAATCTAGCATAAACTAGACGCTTCCTAGAAGCCATCATTTGGTCAATCAACAACAAACAACCAAAGGTACTTGCTATCCCTTTAAACACTTCCTCATCCCATAATTCCAAAGGGATCCCACGAAGTCTAACCCAAATCGGGGCAATCACAAACAAGCAGGAGTTCAGGTTAAACCCAGGTTCCCACTTTTTCAACATTAGCAAAGAATTCCCCAAAAACCAGGGGCCGCCATCAAATCATGTTCATAGTTGATTGTGAAGGAGAAAAAACCTTTGTTCATAGAAACCACATCTATCTGTCCCTTAGGTCTCCAATGACTAACAACAAGTTTGCGCACTAGTTCAATATGAGGTCGAGGACCAATGAATTTACCCAACATAGCCATGACCATATTCGACATACTCTTTTCAACAATGCAATCCAAGATGAAGATAGAGTATTCTCCTATAATAACATTAGTAACAAAAGGCACAGGTGGAGAAGTACTTTTACCTTTAGGCTTCGCCCCAAACAAATTCTTCCAATTAATAGAAGAGCCTGACAAAAAATCATTCTTAGTCTTATCAATCCCAATATCCACGCTAATAGGAATCCCATCAAAAGCTCTAGACAACTGACTTGGCCTAGACTTTTCAGCCCCGAGATTCCCCTTTTCAGGAAAGGATGTCAGAGAAAAAGTATTGCATGCAACTTTCAGAGCCCCATTCCTCCCAGAAAATTCATTTCCCACCAAAGGGGACCCACAATCCTTACCTACAGCAAAGGACCCAATTGACATCACCCTCACATCAGCATATTGTTCGCCATTAACGCCTACAACACCATCAATAAATCTCTCCTTTTCAAAATTTGAAAATGCACCACTGCCATCACCACCACCTGAGGAGCTCTCCATCTTTTATAAATGGCATATGTCAAGTTAAATTAAAACCACTGATTTAATAATAGTGAATGCCACGTTATTATATACCCACTGATGTTTTTATATTTAAACAATAACAAGAATATGTTATATTAAGGGATCAAAATATGTCAAATTATAACATACTAACTCATACTACAAAGTAAATACTTAGGTTTTTACCATAGAAGTAAATTCAAGCACATGCTTAAAAATAGGGTAGTATTTTTTTCCATTTTCCTACATCATACATTGCACATGATCAAATAAAAATGTATAATATAGTATTTAAAATTGAACTATATTAATTTTCAACTTGAGAAATAAGACAAAACTTTTCAATTATAATTCATACATGAAATACTTTCAATTATACAAGTTTACATTTAATAAAATATTGATACAAGGTCAAGTCTTCCATATCTAGAAAATGTTTATGTTTCACAAGCCTCAACGTTGTAATCTAAAAGATGGAGAGCATCACCTAAATTATTTACCTCCAACCATAGATCGGTAGCCCCCTGCACACCTTCCAACTGGAAGTGGTCCTACCCTTCATGAAGAGTATAGACTAAGGAATCCACAATTATGCCATCTAAGTTTCTGGTGTTGTGTCTTGCATAACCAATTGACCATACAACTTTAGACATCTCTAAGTATGACCAATCTTACTAGATATGCAATTTGGTACACAATGAACTGACTAATGCAAGTAAATAATTTTGCATTACTTTGGACAAATATTTTAAATATATCAAACACTTCCTTAGGAAGTGAAGTCGTAAGTTCACCCACCTCTAACTCGACTTAGAAACCACCTTGACCTAAGGTTTAACACATAACTAATTGTTTAACTTGTTTGATTAACCTTTCTTAAGGATACTAAATCATAAAATAATAACTTACTAAAGTCGTTAATCGACTAAGATGAATATGCTTTCATAACTTTTAACACCCATGTTACGTTCTCATAACTGTTGATGGTGAAAATGACACAAACAACGTTAAAACAGAACATTTCTACTCTATTTCTCCTAAAAAAGAAAGACAACATGTGGTAGCCTAACTCCCAAGGTCTTGGTAGTTGGTTCTCAACTGTCTAGTGTCACTCAAACCGTTCATGCAACTATAATATTCAAGGGGCCTGTGCTGGTAACAAAATATTCAAGCAATGACTCATTTTATCAAACTGTTTTGGTGAATCAGTGGGGTTTCAAACAAAATAAAAAGATAGATTAAAGGGGTAAACTAGTAAGTATGAATCAAATATATCTATCATCTAGACATATATCTTCAAATAATGAATGTTCTTCCAATCAGATCAAGAAAACCATAAGATGACACAATCTATAGCATAATCTATACCATTGCATACATTTTAGGTGCTTAATTAACTTCACAACTACACATCACAAATATTTCAAGGATTTTCAAAGCAACACACATTCATTCATCATCAAGATTATAGATCAACAGACTTTAATAACTTCAATTCAATGATAATCTAACAAGATAATCTTTAAATCTGGTTTCTTCTAATGACTTTCATCACATAAGAAACTAGCATGCTTCAGTACAATCACTGGCGTTCAGATAGATTATAACTTATCAGCCTTATCAAATCAAAACAACTCATTTGTAATACCATATTGCGTAAACCTGTAATTCTATTAACTGTAAAAAGATCAAGTACAAAGTATCTTTGTAAATCACTACAAAATTCTATCTCCTAAACTCAAGTAAGCCAATCCTATTCTCAATTAGCCGACCTTTACAATATGATACCCATATGATATTTATAGATATACAAAAACTCGAACTCCACTTCTATTTTAGGTCATCAACCTTTTTAGGAACCAAAATTCTCTTGGAAACTCAGATCAATTTGATCTTGAGTCTTTACATTTAGACATTCAGTTTAACTAGAGAATAGAAGATAGGAGAGAAAAAGAAGTCATGCACCCCCAAGACTGCTAGTGTTGTATGCAACATGCAAAGAAGAGGAAAATTATGCATGCAAGGATTCATGCATGTGAAGCTGGATCTGTAATGAACTCATTGTAGCTGGTGAAGACTTGTTATAATGTATCTATTTCTGGCCCATCAAACCAGCTATCTTCAAATTTGATTCGATCCAATTCTGTTGCAGCAAACTCCCTCATACCTTTCACCTTTGTCAACTCTCTTCCAGCAGCTTTTATTTCCTCTTTAACATCCATTAACTGATCTAGCACCAAATCTCCACCATCATCTCCTTTCTACATCAATCCTTTGAATCTTTCATCCCATTTTTCCTTTATTTGACTCAAAGGCATGCCTTCTTTTGTAAATGAATTTACATCTACAATAATGGCAATGACTACTTCCATCTCTTCCAACTACTCAGTCAAATTATTAACAGCTTCTTGGATCTCATCCTTATGTTTACACAAAAAATTAGTTCTAAAATGGAGTATACGAGAAGTTTTCTCCACAAAATCCTTATTGTCCTCCTCAAGTATTGATTGTTCCAGAAGAGTAGTTAAAGGCAATGTACTCACTCTTTCTAACTTCTGATTGTATTCTTTATACTCTTCTTCTTGTTTCTCAGATGCCTCAATGTATTGATGCATCTTTTTTATTAACCCTTATGTGTCCTTGTAGGCTTCAAAACCTTCAACCAAAACTTCACCTACCTCTCGGTTCAACTTGTCCATCCACCTATCCACCATCTCTGCTTTTCCTTTTAGCTGCACCAAATCATCTACCTCCTTTTTACTTAACAAAATAGGAGTCTCAATGGCTGTTACCTGTTGTGATCTCAGAGAGGAGACACTTTTCAAGAATGAATGTAATTGATCCAATTGAGCCTTAAGCTCATCCTTCTTTTGTTTATCCTTAATCATTCTTGACTTGGTTGTTGAAGCCACCACATCAATCAAGTTCATCTGTTGATTCCTAGTGGGCCTTCCCAAGTTGACAGTACTCAACTAATAATCTGTTAGCTGCATGTCCCATACCTCCTTTTTTGTCATTGGCATGGCACATTCAACAACAATTTCTTGTTTGTCTGTGAGTCGGGTAGAATGTAGAATCTTGGCCTTCTTTTTAGGCCTCTCCTGCTCAATTCCCTTCATCATATGCTCCCAATTGAGAGGTTGTCAAGGCATTACTGCCCTCTTCTACAAGTCCAATTTTAGCCAAGTGGGAGCACTTGGAGCAGTAGTCATCATAGAGGAAGAGGGAACAATGGTAGAAGGTGGTTGCATACTCACTTGAGATTGGGAGCAACCCTCGATGTCTCTTGTTGCTCTTGCACTATATGCATCTGCACAAGTCTTTCAGCCTCTTCCCTATCCTTTTGTTCTTCTATTTTTTTTGTCTTCCTTTTCTTTCCTCAACCTCTCTTCTTCCAACCTTTCTTTTTCTAATTTTTCTTTCTCTATTCTTTCTCTTTCTAGAGCTTCCCTTTCTAATTTCTCTTTTTCCAAAGCCTCTAGCCTTTCCTTTTCTAATCTTTTTGCCTCCAAATCCTTAAGCTTTTCTACCTTTGCTTCTTCCTCTTGTTGCTTCTTAACCAGCTCTTCGGCCTCCTTTTCCTCCCTTATCTTTTCTGCTCCTTCCTCTTTTTGGCGAGCTTCCTCTGCAAGTTTTAACCTAGCAACCAAAATTTCCTTTTCCCTCCAGTTCCTTTCCTTCTCTTCCTCAAGGTCATGAATTTTCTATATTAATTCTAACTTGTCATTCTCTACTTTAACTTTGAGCTCATGTTCTTGTTGCCTTCTTTGTTTCTCTACTTCATCAGCTGCTGCCTTAATTTCAACTTGTTTAGCCTTTAATTGTTGTTGGTGTAGTATAGCATTAGCTTGTACCTTAGCATAAATTTCCTTTTGTTTCTCTGTTGTAGCCCTTGCATCAAAATCTCTTTTCACATCTTCAAACAACTTCCATTGATCTTCATGTGTCAAAATCTGCTCAATATCCTCTTCTAGAGGCATGTTCTCTTGCATATCTTTTTCTGACAGAGTCTCATTTGAATCTGTCCCTACCTCCAGAACTTCTTTCTCCATTTCTTTTCCCTTAGCAGTTTCAGCCATGCTATGAAGAGCTCCTTCTTGAATTTCTTTACTCTTCTTCCTCGTAATTGGGACTTGGGCGGATGATTCACCTAATGTAGGTGTTGAAACAACGGATCCTACTGGAACATCTCCTTTTGTGTTTCCTCTTCATCATCTACCGCCTCAAGTTCTATCTCATCAATATCTAGAGGAAGGAATTCCAATGGTTCTTTGGGAGGTGTCTTCCTTTTAATCCTTTTATATCCCTTACCCTTCTTAAGGACTGGTCCTTGAGGAGCTTGAGTTCTTAACATTAACCACTGCACACTCCTATCCAATACTGTCCTTCCAATCTTCTTAATATCAATGGTTTCTTCAACATTCCAATCAATTGGATCCAGACCCTTGGTGCCAATATTCAAAGCTTCATAGGATGGATCCAAGACAATTCTATCATCCACCAATGCGTCAGTAATGTTTTCTTTAACACCTAGCTCTGACATGAGTGAAATAGACAATCTTTCATAATTCTTCTTCCTTAGATCATACTCATCTTGTCGATCACTTCAGAAGTCTTCTAGTAAATTGAAATGTTTAGTAAACACCAAAGGCAACAAGGCATGCATCTTACCCTTTGGATCAAAATACTTATGAGCTATGTATAATCCCAATTTCAACTGTACCAATTCATTACAGACCACCTTTGCTCCTACCAAGTGTTGACAGCTATATTCACCCAAATTCATGGGGAACTTATGACATCCAGTTTTATGTTTGATCCCAAACCGAGCATTAACTCCAAGAGCCTGATACACAAACTCCATTAGTGCTATCCTATTATTGTAGCACCTTGGAAGCAAATGTGGGTGGCCTTCAAAACCAAATAACCTGAAATATGTGAATTTGGGGTATTCAATGTACCAACATCCCCATTCAGCAATGAATGCCATGGCTTCCTGACTCAACCAGTACCTTGCATCCCCGTTCAATTGATTGATGACCAGATATAAAAATGCATCATTGACTCTTCTAAAATGAGTCTCAGCAACCTTAAGAGATAATTGGTCATAGTGCTCCCATACCTTCTTTTGTCCATCCAAGGCTCCCATTATGCCCACTCTGTTCAAACCTAGGAAAACACCCAACCTTGTTGTGGCATATACAATGTAAGAAGTCATAAAGAAAGATTTGGTCTACCTAACATTAGTTAATTGATCATGAACAACATTTGACACAATCATCAACCAGTCAAACTGTTGGGCTCCATTTAAGATAGTCTGGATGAAAGGAAACATCCACTCCTTGAACTAAAATGTATCTCTCTTCCCAAAGGCCCTAGACAACATCATGATTAGGTCTGATACCTCCTTATAGAAATCTTCCCTCTTTGGCTGGTCTACAAGTTTACTCAAAGATTTATTTTCTGTGCTCAACCACTTTTTGTTTAAATGACTTATTGGAGTCCTTATACTCAATATATTTCTCCAAAGCCTCTGCCTCATCCAAATGCACCAAATTCTTAGGATTTGGGACATTAAATATATCTTGAAATGCTTGAGGAGTAAGATTGATGATCACATTGTTTTGTGAATCCATGCATAGTCTTGTAGCAGGATTATAGGCACTAACTATAGTTAAGATCAATTCTGGACATTGGACTGACAAAGGAAACAAAGTTATATGAGCCAATCCAAACTTAAAAATCTTCTTCATTCTAGGTGTCACATCCTCAGTGACTGCTTCAACATATGTCTCCTCAAAGTTATACCAGCCTCAGTTTGTGTCAGTGATGTCCGACCAGTCTAATTCCACTTTGCTGAATTTGATAACTGGACTCCTATGCTTATACCTCAAGGTGTAAGGAAATTGTTTTGGCTTCAACTTCTTTGGTTTTGGTGTTGCCTTTGATGTTCCTATAGGCTGGTTCCTTCGAGCAGCCTCCCCTAATGTTCCTGACATCTTTCAACTTTCCTGCAAGCAAAACCTCTAATTAGATCTTTAGATATCATTACATGCTTTAAAACCCATACCTTTCACATATGCACCAGAGGCAGAACCAAGCATAACACAATCTAAACAGTCTCTTTTACAACACTGCCAGACTCGGAGCCAAAACTGATATAGATATTTCACAAACAATGAACGAGCTTGGAGTCAGAACCGGGATCGGAATGAAAAACAGATTTTGTTTTCTTCAGACTTTTATATTTTCATATTTTATTTCCATTCTGCCTCTGCTTTTGTCTAGGTTATCGATATTTCAAAAGAAGACTTCTCATTATATGGCGGAGCCAGAGACGGGATGGAAATGGAATCGATACCTTTTGCAAAATGGAATTCTCAAGTTCAAGATCGATTATGATCTCGTCTCCGCCTAGGTTGACCATGACATCATCAAATATTTCATCGATTTAACACACAACTCCATGATTAAAACCAAGGTCGTATTAAATGAAAAGAGGCTTAAATAAGACTATACCCATATGACCCTCTACAACAACTGTATATTTTTAGGGCATCATATTTTAATCATTTAAATGTGATTACAAAAACATTCGAAACCCTAATCCAAAGAAAAACATGATAAAAACTAGGGCACGAATTTTAAACCTTACCATTTTACCAATTTGAATGCGCGACAAAACCCTAAGTAAAAACGAGATTCAACTAACCCTAAATCACTATAAAAACATGAATCTAATCTACCTCACTATAGATCCCTAATTTAAACCAATGCTATTGCAAATCAAAATAGCACGACGTGATCACGATTTAATCGTGAAAGCAACCGCGCCCTAAAACACTAAAAACAAAAGCAAAGATGGGAAGAACACAACCAGACAAACCAAATAAAGCAAGAACCTACTCGAACAAACAAACCAAAAACCATGAATTCGTTAAAAATGAAATGATTCAAAGCACGAGCATATATAACAAACACGACAATAAATAAATAAAGAACAACAATGACATGAGACCCTACCTTGAATACACAAGAACCCAACTAACCTTCCGAACTTATTTGCTCGCAAAAATCTTCTCCTCCTTCAATCGATTTTCTCAAACGAACTCTGTTGCTGCTCTTTTGTGCTCTTTAATCTCTTAACAATGATAATAATGATTCATTTAGCCCTTAATGAAGGTAAAAATGAAGATTCCTACCTACACAAGCAACTGTCATTAATGCATTAAAACACAGTTAAGGCGGAGTCAGAACTGAAAGAGAATGAACACTTCTCTGCAGTGCAACTTCAATCAAAAAGTCAACGACCCAAAAGTGGCAAGGGCGGAGTCAGAATGGAAACTAATTTAGAAACTTTAGAAATTTCCTAACTTTGTTCCCGTTCCGGGTCCAGGTCTGCCAACCAAACACAAAACCAAAACCAAACACAAAAATTAAAGCAAAATATCAACATAATAAAACCAAATACAAAAACCTAGACTAAAACCAAAAGTCGAAATAGCGGAGGTAGGAGCGGAATTGATTGTGATTTTGCAATTTTCGATAAAGACCAACTTAACACCCACTCCGGCTCCAGGTCCGCTGAAGACAAAACAAAAAGACAAAGGAAAAGGAAAAGACCGTCGGGATGGGAACCAAAACAAATTTCAACTGAACATTTAGAACCCGATTCAGTTCCGGCTCCGCTTCTGACAGACTAAACAAAAATAAACCAAGTGTTGGAAGCAAAATGACTCCAAACTTTATTTGAAAAATAACCAAAGATAAAGAACAACAAGGGGGACCCATTTTGACCAAGGCAAAAGATGGGGTGGTTATGCAAGGTATAACAAATGGCGACTCGGTTGGGAAAATGGTTTACCCATTTTCAAGATACCCAAAGAAAATTTGTATCACCCAAAAACTACTTGACTTATAAACACTTCAACTTGAATAAGATCAGATATACTTAGGATAGGTTTGAGTTGGAATCTCAGATGTATGTGCTCATGAGTTATTTTTGAATCTAGGTGTGTGCCTATATTGTACATCATTCTTCATAGATACTTTCTCTACTCTTTGAACCACCATACCTAAAATTCAAGCTACATGAGTTGAGTCTTTTAACTATCGTGCAGTAAAATCTTGGGTATTGCTCCGCTGCCAGACAGGCATCCATAGCCCCGATAGAGATGCCTCTAGTTCTCACAAAGCATTGCTCTACTACCAGCCAGGCGTCCATAGCCCTGATAGAGATACTTGATTACCCAATTGATATTGAACTTTCCTTTTCTTTCTTTTCTTTTTTCACTTGTGGAAATTCTTTTATGCATCTTTCTCAATACTTAGATTCAATGAATCTAAAATGTGCGTTGAGAACTAAAATGGATTTCATGATAGTCTTGGAATCATATTTTTCACTTGAATCAAAGGTAGAGTCATTCTAAAACATATAGGAACCTACTCATGCAGATGTTTTATCAAAATTGGTGATAGATTTTTTATGACAATTCATGAGATATTCACAATGTATCTTCTTATCTTTAAATAACTTCTCAAACCCAAACAAGAATGATCATAAGACATAAGTTCCAGAATGACATCCTTTTCAATGATGATGATGAAAATACCTAAACCAATTTCTCTCCTAGTACCAATAGTATACCTTGAGTAATAATCCCAAGTCTTGAGATGAACAAAATAAAAATCCCCAACGAAACAAAACACAACAAAACATAAAACAAACAAAAACAAAGAAAAAAAACCAAGAAAACAAAAACAAAACAACAATGATAAGAAAACCTAACTAAATAGAGACTTAATTACATATGATACAACATAATACATTCTTTTCCCAAAACATCAGACCTTCTATGCACCAAAATAGTGCTTGAGAGGCTAACCATTAGCTGGTAATGGAACAGGCTCTCCTATTAAGGTACTCAAATGAAAAGCATTCCACCTAATATTTCAGCCACTTGATAAGGACCTAACCAAAGTCTATCAAAATTTTGGTGATCTCCCTTCTTTTCTCTAGCCTTATCCCATAATAACACAAAATCTGATATTCTAAAGGCTTTTATCTTGGCTCTTTTGTCAAACCAGTGTTTGAAAATAGCCTGATGTTTAGAAAATTGCTACAAAGCAACGTCTCTTTGTTCTTCCATATTTAACAAATTAAGCAGTCTAACCTCAATCCTATCATCCTTGTTATAAAACTCCTGCATAAACTTCATAACAGGTATTTGCAAATGAATGGGGAAGATTGGATCTTGTCCATAGACTAATTTAAAAGGCGAATTCCCTAGGGCTGCTTTGATTCTGGTTCGATCTGCCCATAAGGCAAATCTCAACTGGGTGTGCCAGTCCCTAGGGTTTCTTTCTAACAACTTTCTTATAACTTCCAACAAGTTCTTATTTGTGGACTCAGCCACTCCATTCCCCTGAGGGTAATAATTGGAAGAATATTTTAACACAATCTTATGTTCATAAGCCCATGAAATAAACTCAGCAGAAGAAAAAGCAGGGCCATTATCACATACCAGAGCAAATGGAACTCCAAACCTGGTTGTGATGTTCTCCATTAGAAACTTGATGACCACCTCCATGGTACTATTCTTGCAAGGTTGTGCCTCAGTCTAACGTGTGCAATAATCAGTTGCAGTCAAGATGAATTTATGCCCTGCAGAAGAGTTTGGATTAATTACACCTACAAAATCAAGTTCCCATTGAGCGAATGGCCTTACCTCATACACTGGCTGTAGGGGCATTGTAGGATTTCTTTCTCTAGGTGTAGAGGTTTGACATACATGACAAGTCTTGCAATGTTGATGAGCATCTCTAAACACATAAGGCCAATAATAGCCTAATCTTAAAATCTGATGAGCCAAAGCATTAGCAGATTGTCCTGTTCCATGCCTCCCATGAAATTTACTTATGGCATGCTTAGCTTCTTACTGATCCAAACAACGTAGATATATTCCTTGAAAATTCTTCCTATAGATTGATCCCTCTTTGAGCATATAATGGGTGCTTTTCATTCTCAATGCTCTCCTTTGAGTAGCATTCATTCCCTCTGGACATTTGTTATTGAGGAGGAAGAAAACTAAATCTGTATACCAGGGATCCTTTGTGAATGATTGAACTGTGTATTGTTGACAAGTAATACTTATGTCTACTTCTGCCATTGACTTTGACAAACCTTGGCCTCGAACAAGTTTCATTGGGTGAATCTCCAAGTCAAATTCTTGCAAGATGGCCATCCACTTCCCTCTTCTTTCCCCTAATTCACTTTGCATCAGAAGAGACTTCACAGCTGGATCTGGGACTATAGCCATTACCTGACTTCATATTATGTAATGCCTAAACTTCTTTACTGCTCGTACCAACGCAAAGGCTTGTTTTTCTAATGATGAATATCTTACTTCTGCATTCTTAAATGGAGAGCTCATAAAAGCAATTGGTCTCTCCTCGTTCTCTTCTCTTCTCTGTGTTAAGACTGCTGCACATGAATGCTTAGAAGCAAAAGAATAAATGTAGAAGGGCTTTAAATAATCTGGACTTGTCAAAATAGGTGCCTCAAATATAGATTGTTTAATTTGCATGAAAGCAGACTTAGCCTCTTCACTCCATTCAATCTTTGCATCCTTCTTCATCATTTCATTAAGTGGTTTGACAATCTCAGCAAACCCTGTTATAAATTTCTTGACAAAATTGATCCTTCCAAAGAAAGACCTCATTTCCTTCTTACTGCCTGGCTTTGTCAATTTCAAAATGGCCTCCACTCGGTCAGGATCTATGGATATTCCCTCCTCTAATATAATGTGACCTAAAAGATTTCCTTCAGAAACTCCAAATACACATTTTTTTGGGTTAAGGGAGACACCATAACTGATACACTTCTTTAGCACCTTTTCCAAATCAGCAACATGATCTTCTCTATTCTTAGAAAAGATGGTCAAATCATCAACATAGATGATTATACATTTCCCTATCAGATCTTTAAAAGCTACATCCATTGCCCTTTGAAAAGTAGCACTAACATTAATGAGACCAAAAGGCATTCTTCTGTAGGCAAATGTGCCCCATTTAGTAGTGAAAGTAGTCTTCATCCTATCCTCATGACTTATAAGGACCTGATTGTATCCTGAATACCCTTCCAAGAAAGACATCATCTGAGATCCATTGACCTTTTGCAATACTTCATCAAGGGAAGGTAATGGATAGTTGTCCTTCTCAAAGGCCTTGTTTTAATTCCTGAAATCCACACATAACCTTATTTCACCATTCTTCTTCCTTACAAGAACTAGATTAGCTACGCAAGTAGAATGTCTAACTGGAAAGATTATTCTTGCAGCCAAAAGTTTCTGCACTTCTTTCTGAATCAAAGACTCAATTAATGCATTGATCGGGTGTTGCTTTTGGTGAAATGGTTTAGCTTTTGGCTTGAGAGGAATTGTATGTGTGATCACAGATGTATCAAAAGTTTTCAAGTCATCATAGCTCCAGGAAATAGCTTCAATATTCTACTTCAAGACCTTAATTATCTCATCCTTGATTTCCTGAGGACAGGTCTTCCCAATAAGAATGTTCCTTTCTGGAACTGAGTGAGTCAAATTAACTTGTTCATACTTACCTCCCTCACTCTTTGTAGGCGCTCTTTGATAAGCTTGTGGATCTGAATCAAATATCCTTTCTAATGATATCATCCCTTTGGGGATGTTATTGCTCTTTAAATCCAATATCCCTTTTGGACTGTTACTTTATGGATTTCAGTCTCCCTGATCTCTGTCAGAATCATCAATTATCTGCCCTTTGAAAACATCAAAATTTGCCAAAAAAGCCAATATATGTTGATCATCATTAAATACCTGAAAGTGTCTGACATTATCAGGAATTGTTGGGACTGAAATCAACTCCACTGAAAACCTCTTAAGATTTGAGTCTTGCATAGGCTCTAATGTACTAGCAGCAACAACAAGTATCTACAATTTGATTTGCTTCCCTTGGGATGAGAGTAATCCCAAAGGCATCAAAATCTTCTATTAAATTCCAAACCCTGTTTCTGTATGCAGCCAATCTTTTGTTATGGCATGTGTATTGGCTACGTACCTATTTCATAATCACTTCACAATATCCCATCACTGTAAGAGCAGTTACCTTCTTCTTATGAGCAAACATAAGACCACGAGTGAGTGCTTCATATTCAGCCACATTGTTAGTGCAACCAAACTGCAATCTATAAGAATCAAAATAAGTCTTTCCTTTTGGATTAATTAGTTCAATCCCTGCTCCACTTCTTGCTTTAGATTTAGAACCATCAAACTTAAGAGTCCATAACTAGTCTTTGGCTAGAAGTTCTTTCTTTTTAGAAGCAACAAGGAATTCATCACTTGAGATGAATGGCAGCTCGGGCTTTTGCTGTCTGTCAGAATTTGTGTTGGGGAGAGGCTCCATTAAAGATTTTCCTATATCTTCAATTTGTTCAACAACTACTTCTTGAATGATTTCTTGGGTTGATTTACCATCTAATTCATCTTTCATCGACTCCTTTAGCATTGGTAAAGCATCCGAAGCAGGTGCATGAAAAAGGCACTGTGCTACCTTAATCTCTCCTTGAATTTCAGAACATAAGACTATAGTTTGTTCTACTGATGAGGAATTTTCCTTCTGAGAAAGGTTAACCTGAGTAAGGACAGTAGCATCCTTAACTTTGAAAGAGAACTCATTGATGGGAGTCTCAGATTCCTCTTGACATTTTTGTTGTGGCTGAGCTATATGACCTAGAATATCTAGGCATGACTGACATGTTAACTCCGAATGATTATGATAGTGAATCCTACACCAATTAGGAAGCAACAAACTACTCAAATCAGTTTTTGCTCCTAAATCTAGCCTATCTTGTTGTAATTTCATTATTAGAACCTGTCGGTTGATGTGGATCATCGAGTCACTATGATCTAAGGGTAATGTATCATTAGGACTGACTACAGAGAAAGTAAGAACTTCCTCTTGTTTGTAAACACCTATCTCAGTCTCAAAGAATGCTACCTCATTTGCAGCATCATATTCTATGATCATGTGTTTGAGCCTAGGTTCACTTTCAATTATTATCTATGTGGCAACTCCTTTCCATGGTAACCACATGTGTGAGAAATCCAAGGATAGATTTCCCACTATGCTTTTCATTAGCTCTCAACTTAGGAGCATACCATAAGTTTATGGGATATCAGCTACCTGGATATCTATATAGGTTTGGATCCTTGGATCTGATCCAACCTGCACATGCATGTTCTTTAATTCACCCACAATAGTAACTTCGATTTTATCCAACTGAATCACCTTTTTATTGGTTTGGATAGGACTCAATCCTAACTTCTTAAAAATTGAAAAAGGCATGACATTCCTTGATGCTCTAGAATCTAATAAACAATTGTGTAGGTTCTTTCCAAAGATTCTCAAACTTAACAGAAAAGGTGGGGTACTGGTCTTACCTTTATACATAGTTGCATTTGTCTCCTTTGCGGGAGTCACTTTACCTTTCCCTTTTAAGTGATTTTCCTCTTCCAAAGCTTTTAATACCACCTCTCATTGAGCTGAGCACCACTTCATGATATCAAAGAAAGACAGTGATGTCTTATGCCTTTGTAATTCTGCAACAAAGTCAAACTCTAAATTATTCCTAACTTGATACTTAGGAAAAGAAGGTTGATTACCTCTATTCTGAGAATCAGAAGGTCCCTTTGGTGGAGGTGGATTGTTATCTGCATTCTGATTTGGTGGAACCATATTATTCAGGGGTGCAAATGTAGTGAATGGCCCCTTATTCTGATTTCTTAGAAAGTGACCACCCTTAGATTGAAAAGCTTGAGCATCATAAACATCTTCTTCTGGCTCATTATCCCCTTGCATAGGGAATTGATATTTTTCTTCAATGGTTTCATAAGTCATGGCAGTGCTGACTGGCCCATTATCCTTATTGGAATTTCCTGCCAGAGGATGGGCATCAGCTTGTGCAATTTTCATAATTTTCTCCATTTCTGAGCAATTGACCTCAGAATGTGTTGTTGTATCATGCAACCTACACCAATTTGTCATAAAATTCAAATCAGCAACATTAGCAGTATGGGGTCTTTCCTCACCTGTTTGATAATTATGGGGAACTCCCCCATTGTTAGGTCCAGTATTCCACTACCTATTATTGTTGTTGTTATTGAACCTTTGATTATATCCTCTATTCTGATTTTGATAATTTTGATTTGAAGAGTTTTGACCTTGAAAGTTCCTATTGGTGTTCTGATTTTGGTTCTGATTAGAATAATTACCTTGATTGTTATAACCTCCCTGATTGTTGTAATTCTGATTTTGATTATGGGGAGGGTTTTTCCTGAGTTGTGCCATGTTATTTGACATCTGAGAGAGTGTCTTCTTAAGAGTCTCTACCTCACTTGTAAGTTGAACAGTTTGTTCATTCTGCACATTTTGGACTATGGCTAGGGAATGGACATGGGTTGATCCTCCCCCTTGTGACAATTGATTTTGAGGTTGTTGTTGTTGAGGTTGATGAGAGGAATCTTGCATGCCATTTCCAAAGAGGGGCACAGTGGGTGGAGCTTGCAACTCAGATGCAGGTCCATATTGGGAATAAGACATCCCTAGGACAGTATTGTATAATGGTGGATTAGGCATTTGATAATTCATTGGAGGGAGAGTTGCTCCTAACCCTCTAGATTGCAGACTTATCTACTATTGTAATTTGATAGCCAAGTGATAAATCTTAGACAGTGAGTCAATCTCAGCAGGTTGATAAGTTCTTTGCAAGAATAGGCCAATCAAAGGGTCAACAACTCTCAAATATTCTTGTATGGCCATACCCTCTGGCACTAAGTAAGGCTCTTGTAGCCTATGATACATCCTTTGGAATGTAGTGTTAAACAAGGGCAATAGTTCATGATGTTCTTTCCTTATGGTGGCAAACTGGTGATATAATATTGCAGGATCAACATAAACCCTGAATTGATTAATAAAAGCATTTTCTAAATCTATCCAACCCAAAATAGATCCCTGGGGAAGATTTAGATACCAATTATATGCCATATCTCCTAAACAGTAGGGAAACAGTCTACATACCACATCTTGATAAGCAACTTGAGCTCATGTGCAAGCATCCTTGAATGCTTGTATATGTTCCTCAGCACTTCTGGATTCTCCATGCATGTATTTTGGACAGAACCTCTCTGGGTTCTTTGGTAAATCATAGAATCCCCCAGGAATAGTCCCTAACAGGGAGGGATTATTCACAAAGTAAGCCATTGGTGGGATTGGTTGCACAGGTGGTGATATGGGCCGAATTGGTGGTGGTGATACAGGCCTAATTAGAGGTGGTGATGTGGGTTGAACTTGTGGTGGTGTAGGTGGATTTGGAGGAAATCCAAGTGGAGTAAGCGGTGGTGGTAGTGTAGGTAGCAAAACCCTATGAGCATGAGGACTTGGTCCAACCGGGGCTTACAATTCTTGTAATGGTTCAGGATCAGCAGAAAATCTGAGAATCCTTCCATATTTGTCCGATGAGAATGACCCTATGCGAGCTAGCTTGTTCTTTCAAGCCCTCCTTATAGCGCCAATTCCTATTGATGGTGAAAATGACACAAACAACGTTAAAACAGAATATTTCTACTCCATTTCTCTTGAAAAAGAAAGACAACGTGTAGTATCCTAACTCCCAAGGTCCTAGTAGTTGGTTATCAACTGTCTGGTGTCACTCAATCGATTCATGCAACTGTAATATTCAAGGGGCCTATGTTGGTAACAAAAGATTCAAGCGATGACTCATTTTATCAAACCGTTTTGGTGAATCAATGGGGTTTCAAATAAAATAAAAAGATAGATTAAAGGGGTAAACCCGTAAGTATGAATCAAATATATCTATCATCCAGACATATATCTTCAAATAATGAATTTTCTTCCAATTAGATCAAGAAAACCATAAGATGACACAATCTATAACATAATCTATACCATTGCATACATTTTAGGTGCTTAATTAACTTCACAACTACACATCACAAATATTTCAAGGATTTTCAAAGCAACACACATTCATTCATCATCAAGATTATAGATCAACAGACTTTAATAACTTCAATTCAATGATAATCTAACAAGATAATCTTTAAATCTGGTTTCTTCTAATGACTTTCATCACATAAGAAACTAGCATGCTTCAGCACAATCACTGGCATTCAGATAGATTATAACTTATCAGCCTTATCAAATCAAAACAACTCAATTGTAATACCATATTGTGTAAACTTGTAATTCTATTAATTGTAAGAAGATCAAGTACAAAGTATCTTTGTAAATCACTAAAAAATTCTATCTCCTAAAATCAAGTAAGCCAATCCTCTTCTCAATTAGCTGACCTTTACAATATGATACCCATATGGTATTTATAGATATACAAAAACTCGAACTCCACTTCTATTTTAGGTCATCCACCTTTTTAGGAACCAAAATTCTCTTGGAAACTCAGATCAATTTGATCTTGAGTCTTTACATTTAGACATTCAGTTTAACTAGAGAATAGAAGATAGGAGAGAAAAAGAAGTCATGCGCCCCCAAGACTGCTAGTGCTACATGCAACATGCAAAGAAGAGGAAAATTATGCATGCAAGGATTCATGCATGTGAAGCTGGATCTGTAATGAACTCATCGTAGCTGGTGAAGACTTGTTGTAATGTATCTATTTCTAGCCCATCAACCCAGCTATCTTCAAATTTGATTCGATCCAATTCTGCTGTAGCAAACTCCCTCATACCTTTCACCTTTGTCAACTCTCTTCCAGCAGCTTTTATTTCCTCTTTAACATCCATTAACCGATCCAACACCAAATCTCCGCCATCATCTCCTTTCTACATTAGTCCTCTGAATCTTTCATCCCATTTCTCCTTTATTTGACTCAAAGGCATGCCTTCTTTTGTAAATGCATTTACATCTACAATAATGGCAATGACTGCTTCCAGCTCTTCCAACTGCTCAGTCAAATTATTAACAGCTTATTGGATCTCATCCTTATGTTTACACAAGAAATTAGTTCTAAAATGGAGTATACGAGAATTTTTCTCCATAAAATCCTTATTGTCCTCCTCAAGTACTGATTGTTCCAGAAGAGTAGTTAAAGACAATGCACTCACTCTTTCTAACTTCTGACTGTATTCTTTATACTCTTCTTCTTGTTTCTCAGATGCCTCAATGTATTGATGCATCTCTTTTATTAACCCTTTTGTGTCCTTGTAGGCTTCAAAACCTTCAACCAAAACTTCACCTACCTCTCGGTTCAACTTGTCCATCCACCTGTCCACCATCTCTGCTTTGCCTTTTACCTGCACCAAATCATTTACCTCATTTTTACCTAACAAAATAGGAGTCTCAATGGTTGTTACCTGTTGTGATCTCGGAGAGGAGACACTTTTCAATAATGAATGTAATTGATCCAATTAAGCCTTAAGCTCATCATTCTTTTGTTTATCCTTAATCATTCTTGACTTGGTTGTTGAAGCCACCACATCAATCAAGTTCATCTGCTGATTCCTAGTGGGCCTTCCCAAGTTGACAGTACTCAACTGATAATTTGTTAGCTGCATGTCCCCTACCTCCTTTTTTGTCATTGGCATGGCACATTCAGCAACAATTTCTCCTTTGTCTATGAGTCGGCTAATTGAGAATAGGATTGGCTTACCTGATTTTAGGAGATAGAATTTTGTAGTGATTTACAGAGATACTTTGTACTTGATCTTTTTACAGTTAATAGAATTACAAGTTTATGCAATATGGTATTACAATTGAGTTGTTTTGATTTGATAAGGTTGATAAGTTATAATCTATCTGAATGCCAGTGATTGTGCTGAAGCATGCTAGTTTCTTATGTGATGAAAGTCATTAGAAGAAACCAGATTTAAAGATTATCTTGTTAGATTATCATTGAATTGAAGTTATTAAATTTTGTTGATCTATAATCTTGATGATGAATGAATGTGTGTTGCTTTGAAAATCCTTGAACTATTTGTGATGTGTAGTTGTGAAGTTAATTAAGCACCTAAAATGTATGCAATGGTATAGATTATGCTATAGATTGTTTCATCTTATGGTTTTTTTGATTTGATTGGAAGAACATTCATTATTTGAAGATATATGTCTAGATGATAGTTACATTTGATTCATACTTACTGGTTTACCCCTTTAATCTATCTTTTTCTTTTGTTTGAAACCCCATTGATTCACCAAAACGGTTTTAAAAAAATGAGTCATCGCTTGAATCTTTTGTTACCAGCACAGGCCCCTTGAATATTACAGCTGCATGAACTGATTGAGTGACACTAGACAGTTGAGAACCAACTACCAGCACCTTGGGAGTTAGGCTACTACATGTTGTCTTTCTTTTTCAAGAGAAATAGAGTAGAAATATTATGTTTTAACGTTGTTTGTGTCATTTTCACCATCAACAATAACATCTTGGGACTTGGCAACTACCACTTGTTCAAGTTCTTGCACGCCAAACTTAAGAGTAAACTACTCTCCTATTTTCATGCACATATGGTTTACAATTTGCTAACAAACAATGTTATCTACTTGAGACACTTTTTCTTTCATTTAATTTCTTGACTACTTCGCACATAAGTAAAATAAAATAATATTAATCATTAATAAAAAGAGATCACTTATTCTTTTATAATAGTTTATATTTTTCAATGTTTTCCCTCATGGTTCTATGCACAAGAACACAATAATAGTGTTGGTAAAAATACGGTATAATATACCAACTTCTTTTATCCAAAAGAATACTATGTTGAAGTGTTTGAAAATCTTTCAATAAATCAGATTATAAACTGATTTCATTCAATTAATTCAACATTGTAAGCATTCAAGATTATGTTTTTTTTATAACTTAAAATATCCTTTACATATTTTTATATAAATATCTATATATACATATATATTCTTATATATTTCATTATGAACATATATATGTTTATAAATATAATTTTATATATATATATCAAACTGTAATTATACTCTTTTTGAGAAAATGGAATAAATCATTCAACTTAACACACCTAAGAAATAAATTTCTACTTTGTTTTCCATCTCAGAATGAAATCTAAATATTAATTAAATTCTTGTTTCAAACAAGAAAAATCAAACCAATCTTTATTTGTTTTAACATATAATTTTCTTCAAATTAAATAACTATTCTTTCAACTTTTTAAAACTAAAAACTAAAGAATTAAACTATGAATTTACATAGGAATAATAAAGTATGTAAACATGCTTGAGTTGATCTTTTTTATGCACTTTTGAAATCCCAATATCACAGTCACTTTGATTGACACAACTTTCCCAAGAAAACTCAACTTGATAATATTGAAACTCATACTTTGCTTGTAAAACTCCTTCACACCACAACTAATAGAAAACTAAAATCTCTTTGCTCAAAATAGAGTGTAGTGTCTATATATAATACATATATGACTTAAAAACTCTACAAACTAAGCTTTGAACACATACAACTCTACTTGTATGTGATGCATTCAAACTGCTTCAAGCTCACTGGAACATATTGTCCAACACTTTCTCCTTTCTCCTATCTATCACTCGTAGAAAGCATAAGAAAAATAATGATTAACAATGCACATAGAGAATGATAAGAAATGAATTCTTCTCTATCTATGGCCCGTCACTTCTCTCTCCCAAAATTTGTGCCTAAATAATGAATAATGAAACAAATGAAATTATTTTTCCTCTCCAAAAGCTCAAGGCCTCATCCTCTAACTATTGGTATTAATTACCAACTACCACCCTTTGGTTTGGCATCACACTTCTATTAACTTAGCATGCTAATAATACAAGTTATCACCCTTAAAACACTTGACGAAATAGATCAATACACCACCTCCATTATAGATCAAATAAGGGTTGTTAAAATACATTTATTGATAATTAAAACTACCACTTAGTGGCTTGAAATGCAATTACAACTAATGTGCCACTAAGATGGCCATCATTATGGCTTTAATGCCATATAATTTTCCTTATAAAAAGCCTTCGATGTTGGCTTGTATTCCCCATGAAGTGTTCACAACAACACAATAGGCAATTAGAGCCTAAAATAGCACCGAATTTTAGTGTATTTGAGTCCATCAATTGGACACGGCTCACAACACAAAAGTCGATGCTAAAAGGTACGCTTATTCCGGTGCTGGATTTTGTACCAAATTTAGCACCCACTTTAGCGCCAAAATTTTCATTGGAAAAATGGTGCTAGCAATAGTGTCTCCTTTAGCACCAAGAATAGCGCTAGAAAATAATGTCGGAAATAGCGCCTGAATTAGCACCCAATTTGGCTTCCAGTTTTGCTTCCAGGTTTGCTTCTTATTTTGCTTCCAATTTTGCTTCTAGTTTTTCTTCCAGTTTTGCTTCCAATTTTGCTTCTGGTTTTGCTTCAAATTTTGCTTCGAATTTTGTTTCGAATTTTTCTTCCATTTTTGCTTCCAATTTTGCTTCTAGTTTTGCTTCCAATTTTGCTTCCAAGTTTGCTTCCAGGTTTGCTTCCGGTTTTTCTTCCATTTTTGCTTCCAGTTATGCTTCCATTTTTGCTTCCATTTTTTATTCCAATTATGCTTCCATTTTTGCTTCTAGTTTTGTTTCCAGGTTTGCTTCCATTTTTGCTTCCATTTTTGCTTCCAATTTTGCTTTCGATTTTGCTTCCAATTTTGCTTCTAGTTTTGCTTCCAGTTTTGCTTCTAGTTTTGCTTCCAATTTTGCTTCCAATTTTGCTTCCATTCTTGCTTCCAGGTTTGCTTCCAGTTTTGCTTCCATTTTCGCTTCTAGTTTTGCTTCCAGTTTTGCTTCCAGGTTTGCTTTCGATTTTTCTTCCAGGTTTGCTTCCAATTTTGCTTCCAGTTTTGCTTCCAATTTTTCTTCCAGGTTTGCTTCCAGTTTTTCTTCCAATTTCGCTTCCAATTTTGCTTCCGGTTTTGCTTCCATTTTTGCTTCCAATTTTGCTTCCAATTTTTCTTTCGGTTTTGCTTCCGGTTTTTCTTCCAATTTTTCTTCCAATATTGCTTCTAGTTTTCTACTAGTTTGGCTTCCATTGTTGCTTCCATTTTTGCTTCTAAAAATTCTTCTTTTTTTGCTTCCATTTATTAATTTAATGTTTTATTTCAATTAAATTAGTTAAATATATCATGCCTCTTAATTAACTCATATGATTAAATAATAAGATAATTATTATAACATGATCATCATCTATAATTAAAATAAGTGTGTCAAATATATATAATTTAATTGAATTTGACAACATCCATCTTGAGCAATAAATTAAAATCATCATACGTAATAAATATCCATCTAAAATTAATCATTGACGACTTTTAAGATATATAAATTGACAAGTCAATACTAATAATATCATCATCATATATAACTAAAACAAGTGAAAGTCAAATATGCCAGTAGATCAATAACATGTCAAAATGATACATGTCCAACAGTCGACATAAGTCAAAATGATACGTGTAAAAATGATATAAGTAAAAATGAAAAATTATGTAACTCAAATTGATACAAGTCAAGATGATACATGTCCAAATGATATAAGTCAAAATGATAAATTTCAATATGATACAACTCAATAATATTGTAGTGTATGCCGTGAAAATGATACATATGATAGTAACTATGAAAAGAGGCATCATAACAATATATCAGCAATGATCCATGATGCAGTCTATATGATCATGAATGTCACTGGGTACTACCAGCAACTGCCTCATCATCATCATCATCATCATCATAACAATATACCAACAATGATCCATGATGTAGCCTATATGATCATGAATGTTGTTGGATACTACCAGCAACTACCTCATCATCATCATCACCATCCTGATCATCATCATCGTTGTCATCATCATTGTCATCGATCTCGGTGTCTTTTGTATTTGTGTCATCATCATCCTCTGCCATGTGATATGTATCGACAAAACCAATATTTTTTGGATCTATATCATGATGACGATCATCTTGATCTTCTAGAAGACCCGTGTTCTGCAAAAAAAAAACATTTAAAATGAAAAGTTATTATTTATTTCATGCAATAATTTATTTTTCTGTTATATATATAATATTACAAAAGATGAGACGAAATCATAATCATATTACATCATATCAAAGTGCACATACCATAATAAAATTTCAAAAAGGTTACAACTAATATGTCATTCCAATGATGTAAAACATGCAACAATAGTAATAAATGTTAGTAAAGATCATAAAAAAATTGTTATGCAATTTAACTATCAACTGCAAATTCTATTACATAACCTTAAGTGCCAACCCTCTGTAAAATAATGAGGAGACTGTAAGAAGATTGGCTACAGGGGGCATTGGTACAAGAGATGGACATGGCTCTTTCAAGCCATCCACTGAGATGGTTTCGTACAAAAATGTGGAGGATATCCCCTTTTCTAGAAAGCTCATGATTCAGGTTGATATGAAAAATGATGTTGTTTTGCTACCCATATATGGCATCATGGTTCTATTTCATGTAGCCACCATCAAGAGTGTTACAAGCCAACAAGATGGAGGGAATTCTTATATAAGGAAAATTTTCAATGTTCTAAGTACCAACTTTAATGCCAACTATATGCCAACATTGAAATTCCCTATTAGTATTTATGTTAAGGAAATTTCCTTTAGATCCAAGGATTCAAAGCACATCAACCATATGGTACAAATTATTAAATCCCATAGATGATATGTAGCAATGAAAGAGTCTGAAAAGGCAAAGAGAGCTACACTAGTAAATCAGAAAAAACTTCAACTTTCAAAAACAAAGGCAATTAGGCTGATAGACTTGTGGATCAGGCCAACATTTGGTGGAAGAGGAAGAAAGATGACTAGAACTCTAGACGCCCACCATAATGGATTTCGATATTCAACCATGAGAGTAGAAGAGAGAGTTGATACCATGTATCAAAATATTAAGCATGCATCCTTCCAACCAACAGAGAAGGAGATTATTACTTTGCTTCATTTTCATTTGCATAACCATATCATGGCGTGGGAACCAAGAAGACCAAGGATGTCCAATTTTATGTGGAGGTAATGGATGTGGTCCATACTTGAGGAGCGGCAAGAAGGTCAATGTATGATCCTGATGAAATTGAGGAAGAACATCAAGAGAGGGACAAGAAAAATTAAATCAGTGCAGAGTTTCAAGGATTTGTCAAGCGAGTAAGAGAGCTATGGGAGCAACCTCATCTAAAATATTTTGAACTAGAGTTTGATATACCATTTAGAGAGCTTGGTTTTCATGGAAGAGGAATAAAGAGTTGGTGGAATTACCTTTATTAGTAATCACTATTAGTGAGATTGAGATTGTTAACCTTGAGAGAGTAGGACTTTGGAAAAATGCATTTGATATGGCTATTATTTTCAAAGACTTCAAGCGGGATGTACTCCTCATTGACGACATTCCTCAATCTTTGCTTGATGGCATCAAGGAATGGTTGGACTCCATGGATATAAATTATTATGAAAGAAGAATGAACTTGAACTAGCAGCCAATTTTGAAGACTATTACTGATGATCCAGATAAATTTATTGAAGATGGTGGTTGGGAATTTTTTAATATGGAAGCTAGTGATTCCGATTCTGATAATTCAGAAGAGTCAGATCAAGGATATGAACCCTTTGATGTAGAAGATGAATCAGAATCAAATGAGGAAGGTTCAAAAGATGAATATCTTATGGAGTTAGATGAGGATGAAGAAGATTTTGAAGAGGAGGAAGGTAAAACATGGGATGAATTAGAAGCCGAAGCCAAAAATGCAGATAAGGAAAAAGGAGATGAGTCTGATAGTGAAGAGGAAAGATGACGACAAAAGGTAAAAGCTATAGGGAAGTCTTGGGCACCTAATATTAGAGATTCAAGAGGAATTTCTACCAAGAGGCATAAATTCAAATGAATTGAGTTCATCTACACCCTTCTACTATTTATTCATGCACATAAATGGTTCAGTTGTTTATGTAAATGATGTATATATGTTAACTTTGCTTACTTTGCTTCATTTTCATTTGCATAAGCATATCATGGTGTGGGAACCAAGAAGACCAAGGATGCCCAATTTTATGTGGAGGTAATAGATGTGGTCCAAACTTTAGGAGGGGCAAGAAGTTCAATGTATGATCCTAATGAAATTGACGAAGAACAACAAGAGAGGGACACAAAAAATAAAATCAATGTAGAGTTTCAAGGATTTTTCAAGCGAGTAAGAGAGCTATGGGAGCAGCCTCATCTAAAATATTTTGAACTAGATTTTGATATACCATTTAGAGAGCTTGGTTTTCATGGAAGAGGAAGAAATATGATTAATTTGCTTAATTTTAATTTGTGTAACCATATCATGGTGTGGGAACCAAGACCAAGGATGTCCAATTTTATGTGGAGGTAATGGATGTGATCCAAACTTTAGGATGGGCAAGAAGGTCAATGTATGATCCTGATGAAATTGAGGAAGAACAACAAGAGAGGTATAGGAAAAATAAAATCAATGCAGATTTTCAAGGATTTGTCAAGCGAGTAAGAGAGCTATGGGAGCAGCCTCATCTAAAAGATTTTGAACTAGAGTTTGATATACCATTTAGAGAGATTGGTTTTCATGGAAGAGGAAGAAAGATGATTAATTTGATTCATTTTCATTTGCATAACCATATCATGGCATGGGAACCAAGAAGACCAAGGATGTCCAGTTTTATGTTGAGGTAATGGATGTGATCCAAAATTTAGGAGGGACAAGAAGGTCAATGTGTGATCCTGATGAAATTGAGGAAGAACAACAAGAGAGGGACAAGAAAAATAAAATCCATGCAGAGTTTCAAGGATTTTTCAAGTGAGTAAGAGAGCTATGGGAGCAGCCTCATCTAAAATATTTTGAACTAGAGTTTGATATACCATTTAGAGAGCTTTGTTTTCATGGAAGAGGAAGAAAGATTATTACTTTGCTTCATTTTCATTTGCATAACCATATCATGGCATGGGAGCCAAGAAGACCAAGGATGTCCAGTTTTATGTGGAGGTAATGGATGTGGTCAAAAATTTAGGAGGGGCAAGAAGGTCAATGTATGATCCTGATGAAATTAAGGAAGAGCAACAAGAGAGGGACAAGAAAAATAAAATCAATGCAGATTTTCAAGGATTTGTTAAGCGAGTAAGAGAGCTATGTGAGTAGCCTCATCTAAAATATTTTGAACTAGAGTTTTATATACCATTTAGACAACTTGATTTTCATGGAAGAGGAAGAAATATGATTACCTTACTTCATTTTCATTTGCATAACCATATCATGACGTGGGAACCAAGAAGACCACGAATGTCCAATTTTATGTTGAGGTAATGGATGTGGTCCAAACTTTAGGAGGGGCAAGAAGGTCAATGTATGATCCTGATGAAATTGAGGAAGAACAACAAGAGAGGGACAAGAAAAATAGAATCAATGCAGATTTTCAAGGATTTTTCAAGTGAGTAAGACAGTTATGGGAGTAGCTTCATCTAAAATATTTTGAGCTAGAGTTTGATATACCATTTAGAGAGCTTGATTTTCATGGAAGAGGAAGAAAGATGATTTTTTGCTTCATTTTCATTTGCATAACCATATCATGGCATGGGAACCAAGAAGACCAAGGATGTCCAATTTTATGTGGAGGTAATGGATGTGGTCCAAAATTCAGGAGGGGCAAGAAGGTCAATGTATGATCCTGATGAAATTGAGGAAGAACGGAAAGAGAGGGATAGGGAAAATAAAATCAATGCAAAATTTCAAGGATTTTTCAAGCGAGTAAGAGAGTTATGGGAGCATCCTCATCTAAAATATTTTGAACTAGAGTTTGATATACCATTTAGAGAGCTTGGTTTGCATGGAAGAGGAAGAAAGAGTTGGTGAAATTACCTTTCTTAGTAATCACTATTAGTGAGATTGAGATTGTTAACCTTGAGAGAGTAGGGCTTGAACAAAAGGCATTTGATATGGCTATTGTTTTCAAAGACTTCAAGTGGGATGTACTTTGCATTGATGCCATTCCTCAATCTTCGCTTGATGGCATCAAGGAATGGATGAACTCCATGGATATAAAGTATTATAAAAGAAGAATGAACTTGAACTAGTGACCAATTTTGAATTCTATTACTGATGATCCAGATAAATTTATTGAATAAGGAGGTCGGGAATTTTGAATATGGAAGCTAGTGACTCTAATTTTGATAATTCAGAAGAGTCAGATCAAGGATATGAACCCTCTGATGTAGAAGAGGAATCAGAATCAGATTTCATGTAGCCACCATCAAGAGTGTTACAAGCCAAGAAGATGGAGGGAATTCTTATGTAAGGATAATTTTCAGTGTTCCAGGTATCGGCTTTAATGCCAAATACATGCTAACATTGAAATTCCCTAGCATTATTTATGTTAAGGAAATTTCCTTTAGATCCAAGGATTCAAAGCACATCAACCATGTGGTACAAATGATTAAATCCCACAAACAATCTATAACAATGAAATAGTTTGAAACGGTAGAGAGATCTACACTGGTGACTCAGGAGAAACTTTAGCTTTCAAAAACAAAGGAAATTAGGCTAGCAGACTTGTGGATCAAGCCAAAATTTGGTGGAAGAGGAAGAAAGATGATTGGAACTTTGGAGGGCCACCATAATGGATTTCGGTATTCAACCATGAGAGCATAAGAGAGAGATGATACCATGTATCAAAACATTAAGCATGCATTCTTACAACGAGCGGAGAAGGAGATGATTACTTTGCTTCACTTTCATTTGCATAACCATATCATGGCGTGGGAACCAAGAAGACCAAGGATGTCCAAATTTATGTGGAAGTAATGGATGTGGTCCAAAATTTAGGAGGGGCAAGAAGGTCAATGTATGATCCTGATGAAATTGAGGAAGAACAGAAAGAGAGGGACATGGAAAATAATATCAATGCAGAGTTTCAAGGATTTGTCAAGTGAGTAAGAGAGCTATGGGAGCAACCTCATCTAAAATATTTTGAATTAGAGTTTGATGTACCAGTTAGAGAGCTTGGGTTTCATGGAGTTCCTTTCAAAGCCTCTAATTTTATTGTTCCTATGGTAAACTATTTGGTAGAGCTGGTGGAATTACCTTTCTTAGTAATCACTATTAGTGAGATTGAGATTGTTAATGAATTAGGCACTAATTGACTATAATAATGAAAGAGTCTGAAAAGGCAGAGGGAGCTACACTAGTGACTCAAGAGAAACTTCAGCTTTCAAAAACAAAGGCAATTAGGTTGGTAGACTTGTGGATCAGACCAACATTTGGTGGAAGAGGAAGAAAGATGACTGGAACTCTGGAGGGACACCATAATGGATTTCAGTATTCAACCATGAGAGTAGAAGAGAGAGTTGATATCATGTATCAAAACATTAAGAATGCATTCTTCCAACCAGTGAAGAAGGAGATGATTACTTTGCTTCACTTTCATTTGCATAACCATATCATGGCATGGGAACCAAGAAGACCAAGGATGTCTAGTTTTATGTGGAGGTAATGGATGTGGTCCAAACTTTAGGAGGGGCAAGAAGGTCAATGTATGATCCTGATGAAATTGAGGAAGAACAGCAAGAGAGGGACGGGAAAAATAATATCAATGTAGAGTTTCAAGGATTTGTCAAGCGAGTAAGAGAGCTATGGGAGCAGCCTCATCTAAACGATTTTGAACTAGAGTTTGATGTACCATTTAGAGAGCTTGGTTTCATGGAGTTCCTTTCAAATCCTCTACTTTTATTATTCCTACGGTAAACTATTTTGTAGAGTTGGTGGAATTACCTTTCTTAGTAATCACTATTAGTGAGATTGAGATTGTTAATCAATTAGGCACTAGATTTCTATAGCAATGAAAGAGTCTGAAAAGGCAGAGAGAGCTACACTGGTGACTTAGGAGAAACTTCAGCTTTCAAAAACAAAGGTAATTAGGTTGGCAGACTTGTGGATCAAGCCAACATTTGGTGGAAGAGGAAGAAAGATGACTAGAACTTTGGAGGGCCACCATAATGGATTTCGATATTCAACCATGAGAGAAGAAGAGAGAGTTGATGTCATGTATCGAAACATTAAACATGCATTCTTCCAACCAGTGGAGAAGGAGATTATTACTTTGCTTCACTTTCATTTGCATAACCATATCACGGTGTGGGAACCAAGAAGACCAAGGATGTGAATTTTTATGTGGAGGTAATGGATGTGGTCCAAACTTTAGGAGGGGCAAGAAGGTCAATGTATGGTCCTAATGAAATCGAGGAAGAAGAGCAAGAAAGGGACAGGAAAAATAATATCAATGCAAAGTTTCAAGGATTTGTCAAGCCAGTAAGAGAGTTATGGGAGCAACCTCATCTAAAATATTTTGAACTAGAGTTTAACGTACCATTTAGAGAGCTTGGTTTTCATGAAGTTCCTTTCAAAGCCTCTTCTTTTACTGTTCGTACAATAAACTATTTGGTAGATTTGGTGGAATTACCTTCCTTAGTAATCACTATTAGTGAGATTGAGATTGTTAACCTTGATAGAGTAGGACTTGGGCAAAAGGTTTTGATATGGCTATTGTTTTCAAAGACTTCAAGTGGGATGTACTCTGAATTGACATGATTCCTCAATCTTCGCTTGATGGCATCAAGGAATGGTTGAAATCCATGGATATAAAGTATTATGAAAGCATAATGAACTTGAACTAGCAACCAATTTTGAAGACTATTACTGATGATCCAAAAAAAATTGTTAAAGATGGTGGTTGGGAATTTTTGAATATGGAAGCTAGTGATTTTGCTTCTGATAATTCAGAAGAGTCGAATTAGGGATATGAACCCTCTAATGTAGAAGAGGAATCAGAATCAAATGAGGAAATTTTAGAAGATGAATCTCTTGTGGAGTTAGATGAGGACGAAGAAGAAGAATATTCTGAAGGGGAGGAAGGTAGAACATGGGATGAATTAGAAGCCAAAGCCATAAATTTAGATAAGGAAAAAGGAGATGAGTCTGACAGTGAAGAGGAAAGGCAATGACGGAGGTAAAATCTACAGGGATGTCTCAGGCACCTGATGTTAGAGATTCAAGAGGAATGCTTGCCAAGAGGCATAAAGTTAGATGAATTGAGTTCATCTACATCCTTCTACTATTTATTCATGCACATAAATGGTTCAGCTATTTATGCAAATGATACATATATGCTAACTTGATTAGTGTTGTTAGTTCGGTAGTTTGAATTCTATGACAACCAGCCATTAGACCATTCTATGTGGGAGCACGTTTGTTTTTTTAGTTAGATTTTTTGGATAGCTCTACTTGGTTTTAAGGACATTCCATTTATCTTTTGAATGTTAAGAAGTATAGTATTACACACTTCTCTTGTTGATCAGATCAGGTTGTAGGTTTTTCACTACTAATTTATTTATTTATGGAGTTTTTTAACTTGGAAGATAGGAATTTACTGCCTTTTTTAAAATTAGATGGACAAAATAAGTGGTTGGTTAGCTATGCAAAGTGATGTAGACTACAAGGATGTGTTAGATCTATAGGATTCCTACCAAGATGCATCAAAACATTCTTACATGTTAAAATAATGACATCATCGTGAGAAAGGATGGCAAAGATCCATGTGGATCACTTAGTAGAATGGCAACATGAATTCAAGGAAGCACTCCTTGAGATACCATGTTTGAGAGAAAAGAAGATAAATCAAATCAACATGGGACTAAGTTACTCAAATTATACAACTCATAACTTAAATGAGGACACTTGAGAGATATTAAAAGATAATGGTCATTAATTAAAAGATGCGATGAAAATAAGGCATGAATGGAACCCACTACCCTTTAAGGCAAACAATATTTTTTCCCTCAACATGAAATAATGGGATAATTGAGTGGGGTCTAGGGCCAACAAAGAAGCACTTTAGAACTCATCCTACGCATCAATAAATAACTCAACACAAGAAATGAAAATTGACATATTAACACAACAATATCCAACTAAGTTATTGAAACTGAAAGTCAACTATTGATACCTCGTTCTCCATCCAGATTAAAAAAATAGCCCACTTTTTGCTTTGTAACTTTTCCTTTTCAAATTGCTTTAGATGCTGGCCATATTTCTCCTCCTGTCAAAACATGACACATGGATAGTTAGTTAAAATAATTGACATGCAATCATTTACTTTTTCCTAGGGAATTAAAAAAAATATCATTTAACATATTAAATATACTTACAAATTTACAAATCAAGGCCTATAAACCTTTCAGGCCACTGTGATGTGTGGCAAATTTTTTTTGAAGCCTAGCCTTGGAGGCCTTGTCCTGAAACATATACTAATTCAATTTAACTATGCATAAATAAAATTTAAAAATCGCTTAATAAATTTGATATAATCTTATGAGCAAATTCAAATACCTACATACTCTCCTCACCAGACTTCCTCCGTGCTTCGGACTTCTCATATTATTTTACAAGCTCTTTCCATAATTTGACACTTACATCAATTGGCCTTTTTTTGAGCCTTAGCTCGGGAGGGATTTTTTTATCTTCTTTGTTTGGTTGCACCAAAATCTCTTGCAATTTTGAGACATTCGTAGCTTTACCTTCTTCATAGACCAACTTGTGCCAAATTTATTCTCCATGTCATTGATAACTATTTTTTGTAGTGTATGGGTATCTTTGAGAATGGAAAATGTAGATGGTCTTTGAACCATTGAAGGCATGATTCCTTCAACCTATTCACAAACTCTTTTCCAGCAGCTGTCATTCAGACTTCCCCTGAAACCACATCGTATTCTATCTTGGTATTGAAGGTACTAATGCAAGATTGAAAACTTGTCGTGGTGGAAGAAGTGTATGTCCTAGGAGTGGCTGGCACAGTGGAAGCCTCTGTTCCCTATTCTACATTCCTAGAGTTTATTGTTATTGATTTTCTACTGGATCTTTTCCTCGATCCAAGACTACTTGAGGAATCAATTGATTCCCTTTGACACGATTGATTTGGTTCCGATGTTTGAGGGGCTTCACTAGATCAATTTTATATGCATCTGGCAAGAATTATCCAGTGCACATCATCCAATTTTTTCATTGCCTCTACCCCAAATATGGAAGCCAATGCCTCTTTATCTTTGTCAGTCCCATGTCCCTATGTATATATATAAAATATTTTTTTTCCTTATTAAATTTAAAAAGTAAAAATGAAAAATGAAAAATGAAAGAAACAAGAGAAACATTTACAAATCTATAAATTGACAATGAATTACCTCATCGTGGCCAGAGTCTACTCCCTTTGTTCTCTTCCCTCTATTTCTTGACATTTTGAGGCGACCTAGGGAAAATTAATTTTTGTCCAATCTGTGGAGGCAAATGAAGTACACACTATCAGGTATGAAATTTTTACCTTGAATGACTCTCTCTCTAGATTTAAACGCCTATGAATCAATTTCTTGTGCACCTGTAAAGAATATAAATATATTTGAAAAGATATAAGTATATGCAAAATGAAACAAATGTATTGTAAAAAATCAACGCTTGCGCACCTATATAGAATGGTAATCTTTGAGGGATAAACAGGGTGCGAAGTGTGGTTTTATTGAGAGTTAACACAGATAGGTCACATGCTCAAGTCTCATCCGCTAATTACAAATAAAATGAATGTTTGCGCACAATCAATTCGAAACCATGAGCTCATTGTTTTGTAAAATATTTGTGGGAACGAAAAAAAAAATTCTAACCTTACCTATGGTGTCGCAAACTAAATCAAATTTCTAATTGACTTGCTTGTAGCCCTCCTTCGCATCATTTTCCCCTTTTTTATCCTCTCTTCATTCGTACGGATTTTTTCTCTTCTCATCTCTTCCTTCTTGACATGGGAAGTTTTAAATTTTTGTTCCTGGTTCAATAGTCGATGCCATAGTCAATGGCGCAAAGTGCACCTAATTTAGTGTCACATTTCAACCAAAAAATGTAAACTGTTTGGGATGCAAAAGGCAGTGCAAAGTGCACCTAATTTAGCGCCTAGCAGTGCAAAATGATGTATTTTGCTTGGAAGTTGATAAATAAATTGATCCTAAATGACTTCATGTTCATATGTTCCAAGGGAGCATTCATGGCTCCCTATTTTATCTATTCCTTATCCCATGTCAATTTTGTGGGTGCAAAACTAATAGAGGTTAGATTTGTGAACTCATGAATGACCCCTATATAAATAGATGAGTCATCTAAAGTATGAAATATGTGTCAAATATATGTCTAAAGTGAGGTTTTGTGTTGGATAGAATATTCATTGAAATGATATAATTGGTGTACAAAACATTATTTACTATGTTGTGTATTAGAGGGCAAGACAAGGCCATGGCAATAGATCGTGTCATGTCAAGTGAGGACACAACGGTTGAAGCGAGACATCAGGTACTCAAATGTTGACTTAACGTATGAAAAAATGATCCGATGGCATTTTTTAATACGTCCATCTTTTTTCACAATATTATTGAAATTTATAATGTATTATCCAATCTTGACATAAATTAATGCATGTTGTTGATTATTTTAGATGGAGATTGGAGAAAATGTAGAGCCTGAGTGTTCAACTAGAAAAAGAGGAAGATATGTACGTGGACATTGAACTAAAACTATTAAATCTTGTAGACGACAGTGGGTGTTCGAGGATATGACAATGGATCTTGCAGACACAACAAATGACTGCACTGAATAAGAGGTTGGTTAGGACTATATTACATGGGATGAATACTTTGAGAAAATATATGACTAAAGTGAGGTTTTGTGTTGGATAGCATATTCATTGAAATGATATAATTGGTGTAGTAAACATTATTTACCATGTTGTGTATTATAAGGGTGAGACAAGGCCATGGCAACAGAGTGTGTCATATCAAATGAGGACAAAACGGGTGAAGCGAGACATCAGGTACTCAAATTTTGACTTAACTTAGGAAAAAATGATCTGATGGCATTTTGTGATATGTCCATCTTTTTTCATAGTATTATTGAAATTTAGAATGTATCCAATCTTGACATAAATTAATGCATGTTGTTGATTATTTTAGATGGAGATTGGAGAAAATGCAAAGCTTGAGCATTCAACTAGCAAAAGAAGAAGATATGTATGTGGACATGGACCTAAAACTGCTAAATCATGTAGACGATAGTGGGTGGAAGAGGATATGAAAATGGATCTTCTAGAAATAATAGATGATTGCACTAAACAATAGGTTGGTTAGGACTATAGTACATGGTATCATAAGCCTAGTATGTCAGCATATAAGCCTAGCATGTCAGTATATGGTCTATTCGAATATGTATACACATCGTCTCCAATTGGAAAGTGGAAAATAAATTAATAGAGATCATCTTATGTATATAGATGGACGTGCATACACACACAAAAATATTGTAGGATTTATAAATAGTAGTAAGGGAAGGGACCCTAATGTAAGACCGAATTGTCAAATTTTTGAGGTTATAAATGATAAAGATGGAGATATGGAAAGAGGGGTTGATATATTGATAATGGTTGAGGCTATTAATGACCTTACCATTGGGGATGAGTTATTGATTGATTACCCCTTCTTAAAATGCACTCTTGTGCGAAAGAAAAGGGAAGAACAAGGTCTCCCTAAGGATGTTCTTAAGGGTAGAAATCCAAAGAATAATAAACGAGTGTGGAATGATGTTTTATAAACTATGTTGTCAAAATTGTGTTTTATTTAAATTATTGTATAAAAAAGGTTGTCTATAAAATAATATTCCATTATTCAATTGATGTATATATGTTCATACAATTTTTATTTTTAATTTTTAAGCCATATTTGATTATATTTCTTTGAAATTGGTACATTTATGATTTATCCAATTGTTGCCAAACATTAAATAATGCTTACATTTGTTGATAGGTAGAAGATTTTGATAAAACACATACTAATACCCAAGATCCAACTGGGTTATTAAGATTTGGACGGGATGATATGAACCATCCTTTAAACCATACCAGGGCAAAAAGAGTAAGATTGAAGAAAATGCTACCACCTAAGAAATTTGAAGAGCTGATGAGATTCACATACACTAATGACATGCCACCTAGTCTTAATGATGATGATCATGGTAGTGAAAATGCAGTGCATGAAGAAGGATCGAATGAAATGCTTACATATTTCTTTGGGGATGGAAACAATGATGACAATAATGATCATATGGTTGACAGTAATGATGATAGTAGGGGTAATTACCACCAACGTAAGATTTATGATAACAACCTAAAAGACTCCATCAAGCAAGCATCGAAGACACTCGTGTTCAAATTGGGTGCAAGTAGAACCTCAAAACTGGCATGCACATTAATATTATTAGAAATCAAGGCACTATTTAGTTGGTCAAACAAAGGATTCACTACCCTACTAAAGTGATTTGAAATATATTTCTTACTTTGCATTTTCACTTGGTGTACATAATTCATAAACATTCATCAACTTAGTTTATATTTCTTTAAAGGTATGTTAAAACCATATGTTGTATATAAACAGTCCTAGTATAGATTGACATATCAAACATGTTCATCATAAGTCAAACATTCAATTTATTTAATCTCTAGCAATCTTATAGGGCACTAAAAACTAAAATATTCCCCGAAGAGAATGTGTTGCCATCAACTTGTAGAGAGGCGTGTTTGTTGTTGGTTGAGTTGGGGATTGAATATAAGAAAATTCATTCATGTAAAAATGATTGCATTTTATACATAGATGAATATCAGAACAAGGTAGAATGCCATGTACGCAAAGAGAAGAGATATCGTATAGATGTACAAGGTCCTACAATTCCAAAGAAGGTTTTACCTCACATGCCAATTATACCTAGACTTCAACGAATGTTTCATTGCAAGTCACTTGCATAATTTATGGATTGGCATGCAAATAACAAGAGTAAAGATGGATTCATGCAAATTTTGGCTGACTCCAAAGCAATAAAACACATAGAGGAAAAATGGCCAAGAAAATTAAAAAATGAACCCTGTAGTATTAGATTTAGTCTTTCAATTGATGGAGTGTGCCCATTCTCTTTCCTGAGCTCAAATTATAGTGTTTGGCCAGTCAAATTGATAGTATACAATATTCCCCCATGGATGAGTGTTAGAAATAAGTATCTTATGCTGACTCTCATTGTTCTAGGAAAGCTTCAAGTTAAAAACATGGATGTTTATCTTGTGCCTTTTATTGATGAGATGCAACTGCTATGGAAAGGAATAATAATGTATGACATATCATGTCCTCCATCAAATAGGTCCTTCATGTTGTATGGTGTGCTATTTTGGACTATTCATGATTTCCTAGGACTTGGTAATTGTTCTGGTAAGATAAAATATTTACGTATTTACACTCATAATTTATTTTCATCCCAACTTTCATACTTAGTTTTATACTATTTTTTTGATGTTATTAACATTACTTGTTGAATTGAAGGGCTTCAAACAAAGGGGATATTTTCATGTCCAAGATGTGCAGAACAATTTCAAGGGTGATATTCTAAAGATCTACATAAAGTTATTTACACAAACAAGTTTTTTCTACCACTAGATCATAGGTTTAGAAATCACCTGAAGAATCAATTTGATAGAAAAGTTGAAAATAGAGGCCCTCCCATGATTATGGGTCTAGGTGATTGGCTTAAGAAGTATGAAGATGCTAAATTGAAAGCTTGGGAGGATTTTTTTAATCGGGGTGATTCAATTCAAGAACCAGAACAAGTTCTAGTTAATATGCCAGAAGGAATGAAAAGGAAATCCATATTTTATGAGCTCCCTTACTAGAAGGATCTATTAATATCTCACCTATTAGATCCTATGCACGTCTTCAAAAATGTCCCAGATTCTATATTTTGACATATATCAGGCAAAGAGAAGGATACCTTGTATTCGACGAGAGATATTGCTCTTTTGCGTACCAAAATTGATAGAAAACATTTGTGGCCAAATAGGGAAAATGAAACATATGAAAAAGCTCCATGGATTTTGAAAAAAAAAGAGCTAGACCAACTAAGAAATGTCATTTTTTCAATAAGGACACCTACTGGTTATGGGTCATCATTGGCTAAAGATTTTAGAGTTGATGGACATATCATAGGATTTAAAGCACATATTAAGTACTAATATATTTTGATATTTTATTGTGTGATAAAAAATTACTAATGACCTTTTCATAAATGTGTTTGATAGCATATCATGCCATTGGCAATTAGGGGGGATTTATGTCTTATAGTTGACTTAAGGAATGCCATAAGTCGATTTTCAACATTTACAAGGTATGTGGTTATATGAAATGTTCATGTGTGAGAGACATAGAGATATTATATTGCATTTTAATTTTTGACTAAAGGTTCATACTAATTTACTATTCTTATATTAGGTGGGTGACCTCTAAGGATATCCACGAATGTGAAGTGCCAAAGTGGAAGAAGGAAATTGCAGAAATTGTATGTGTATTTGAGAAGGAGCTCCCTACAAGTTTCATGGACCTACAAGTCCATTTACTTATACACCTAGTCGATGACATTGAATTGGCGGGTGTTGTATCAACGAGGTGGATTTTTTTCTTTGAGAGGTATATGAAAACTCTTAAAAGATATGTCTGACAAAAGGCACATCCAGAAGGTTGCATGGTTGAAGGATATGTATTGAATGAAGCATTTTTATTCCTGTGTGAATTCCTTGGTAAGGATTTTGAAGATGGGCCATGCATCTAGGATGAAGAATGAGCATCAGATATTATTGATGGATAAAAACCAAAATCTAATGATGTTGAAGTACAAATTAGTAAGTAAATTCATGATCAGTGTGGTTGTTTTTCTTGCAATCATTAATTTACTCTTTAATTTATTTGTCAAATTAACAACATGACATTTGGATTTTGAAATAAACATGATGACATGTAATAGGTGTAGACGAAAGTTCTATACTTGACAAGTTCATTCTGTACCACATGGACTTTATGAACAAATGGATTGATTAGTATGATAAAAAGAGAGTGTTAGAATCAAGGAGATGGTTTAAGATATCAAACCCAAAGAATACTCCACTTCCCACTAATTTGCTTGGGGAATGGGGCAAAGATTGTACACTAGAATGGGTTACTAAACAAATTCAAAATCAAATAGAAGATGCAGGTATAGATTCAAACATAACAGAAGATGAAATCAACATGTCTAGAGGATCTGAAAGAAAGGTACAGTTGGAATTCTATAAAATGTTGTTTCCTTACAGTTTTGACACTATTAACTATTTTAATATTCATCATTATATTTTTTTTCATTGATATAAATGGTCTTTCATAGGTGAGGAAATATCCAACAATGTGGTCATATGGTCGACATTATCATGCAAAAAGTGTAGATGTAAAGAGACAATCCTTCGATTGTGGCATCATGGTTGACTTCAAGAAATCCAGTCGATCAAGCTCAAAAGATAAGAATATAATTGAAGGGAATCTACAATATATTGGGAAAATACAAGAAATGATTGAGTTGGATTACCGCTCTTTTAAATATTGTATTTTTTTATGTGTAGATGGTATGAAGCATTTGAGAGAACACAAAGACATGATACCCATAGTGGATTATTTTATATAGATTCCTCATGCTTCCTACCAGAGGATAAGGAACCTTATGTTCTACCAATTCATTGTGAGCAAGTATTTCTTTAACTCAAACAAGAAATGGTAGTGATCATTAATCTATTAATTCATAGTTTATTGTGAATATATGCATGTGTTTATTAATCAGTAAAAAATTTATAACATATGTCTAATATATGTATTTCATTCATGTGCAGGTATTTTTCTATGAAGATATTTTGGACCCGAAATGGATATTTGTCATACATTATGATCCAAGATTAAGGCATGTATTTGACAATGCATTAGTGGATACTGAGCAAAATAATGATGACCAACAAAATGAGAGAGAGGGATTAGAGAACATTGAAGAAATTGACATCCATGATGATGTTGAAGATGGTTATGTTCAGGCACAAGAAGACAACAATCTAGAGTTAGATGATGTTATGGAAGACAACAATATGGATGGTATAGAAAATGATGATCCAAATATATCTAGTAACAATATAGATGGTCTAAAGTCAAATTTCAATGCTAATGAAGATGATGCAGATCAAGATGAGGATGATGATAATATTAATTACTTGAAAGAACATATGAACATTGGCAATGATACATTGGATGACATTGTAGAAGACAATAATGTTAATGACCAAGACTTCTAAATTTTCAGAATTATTTGTAATCCATGTTTAAAAAAGGATGATTCTTATGGCCTAAACTTTGAAATGCTTCAGGTATATTATTTGTGTCGATACAAATTACCTATTGCAATATCCTTAAATTGTTCAATCTTTGGTATGAATTGTTGGCAAAAAAAAATAGGATTACTTGGATGCTTCTTCCATTCATTTTGTATCAACATATGTTCGTGAAGACACAAAAGTTAATAAAATATTAATGCACGTAACTCACAATTATTTAAATAAGAAACTTTGTTAACTTTATTATTTTTAAATAGTTTCCATTTTTATATTGAACATGTAACAAGGCAAAATAAGCTCAATTTTCCAAAAAAATAGCAGCTCTACCAATATCCACAATAAATGCTTTATTGTATCAGCATATTCATTCACATAAGCACAGTATTGAGGCTCAATAATTGATATTCATTCAAATATAAGAAGAAATAAGTATGGAAAACATAAGAAAAATATAGAATGATAACACAATCACGGAGAATATCTGATAATAAGATGTTCTCCATTATATTGCATCAATTGATATTACAGTGCTCTTCTTTAATAATCACAGTGTTATCCCCTCAATTTATTGTGGAAGTATGAAAGGAATTTTAATTCTTAAGTTGATGGAAACCAATCAAAACAATTTCTCTAAAAGGAATTTTAATCCTTAATAGGAGCCAATTAAAGTGAATTATTTGAAAGGACTTTAATTCACACCTAACCAGAAACCAATCAAAGCATCCACACAGTAACAACAAATGTGCCCTGATAAATCTTGCAAACTTAAATAACTTGAAAAGATCACTTTGGAGACAACAAAGAAATAAATAAACATGAAAATTTGACATAACAATTGAACACTGAAAATGGATTACGAATTATAATCAGTCATCTCCATTATATTGCCTTTTAAATATTATGCATTATAACAAATAGTTATGATGTTTGATGACAAATAGTTAATTAACATAAATGAAAACATAATACTTTAGCATGTGAATGCATTGATCCATTAATATTCCAGTAGGTGCCTATGACCACTTAAGATATGTTCAAGGCTCCTACTCCATAATAATGCAACACCTGTAGAGTGTATCTTCCTTATGATGTTGGCTGGTCTTTAAGCTCTAATGGTTGCCCCTATGTATTTTTTGCATCTCTGGTTTGGTTGATGAACAAGTTGATGGTGGAGAGATGACGAGTGTATTCCTCCTCAACATAAGTTTCCATGTTTTCAATTGCACCCTTCATATCATATTCCACATACATCATCTTTTCAAGTTGTTTATGTGTATTTTGTAACACCATCTCTTCGTCATTTATTTCTTGCAATGCAGTAGGTAGATACATGGAAAGCTCATCCTTCCAATCATATTGCTCCCTAGGATTTCTAAGGCTATCATGGAGTGCAAGATGCAAATCAAAATAGTCAAGGTCCTCTTTGAGCCTATTGTGGTACTTGTTGTGTGATTCCACCAGCTTATTGTATGTCTCCAATGTCTGACCTTTCATGGCTTTCTCATTTAGGAGCTCATCCCTTTTGTCAATCATCCATCCTTGCAATATTTCATTCTCCACAAGTGTTATGTATGTTTTTTTAAACAATTTCCAATACTCATCAACACAATCCATCATCATGTTGAATCTTTCTTTGATTATCTCAGACACAACATTATATTTAATGGTTTTTATTCCTGTTTCCAGCTCCTTGCATTTCTCTTGAGACTTCTAATGATAACGTTTCTAGTAAGCTACATCTGCTAATGAATCCAATATTATTTTGCCACTCTCTATCCATGGGGAATATAATTATGATCTGGAAGAGGAAGATGTTTTATCTCTGTGACTAGCCACCTCCTTCCTTAATTTATCAGTTTTTCAATCTGTGCCTCAGTGAATTTTGCAACATTTATGTTTAGCTCAGTTATTTCAATGGGGTTAGTGTCCCCTACCTTCTGGACCAAAAGATGTCCAAACACTTGGTTTGGATTACTGATGATAATAGGCCTTTTATCTTGAGGATACAATGCCCAAATTAGCAGGGTGGCTTCATCTGGGTTGTACCCTGATCCTATGCATTTTATCACTTGCCTCTTCTGTTAGATGCATTTTTTTGTCTCCTCTTTTCCTAAAACTGTCGAACACTATTGCAGAGCTGATATCCCATCCTGGTAAGAGTAGTACCCCAATCTCTTGAATTAATTATTTTCCCCTTTTGAAGATGATAGATTCTAACTCTTTGTCTATTTATTTTATCAACTCCTCCAAGGTGGCTACCTCTTGCTCAGGAGTGATATCCTTCATCATTTACCTTAGCATTATGCCTTTATGCTCATAAAAAAATGATTTAAATTCAGAAGTCTTGACAAAATCACTATCAGAAATAAATTTTTGCCAGACCTTGACTCTCACATCATCAGAGAGTTCATCTGATGCTTCAAATTTGATAATGTTTCATTCTAGAGGTGGCTCATATTGTGTAACTACATGGGTGCTTATCTATTCAACCTCATCATCCTTCTCATCACTCTCTTCTTCATCTTCTTCAATCATGGTTGTATCTACAAAGAAGTTCATTTCTGGAGTGGGCTGTGAGGGTATGTAATCAAGAGGCTCTATGTCCTTAGCCTACATTCCTAAATAAGCTGTCTGAGGTGCTTCAAAGACATTTGGGCGTACATATTTTATTAGCTTATCCACATGAGTGATGAGCTTCTCAATTCTTTCCAAACGATCATGTATTTCATTAAATGCCCCTAAATAGGATGGGACATTTCCTTTCTTCTAGGTCTCAGCAAGCACAACTTTGGTATATGTAGTCATCCTATCTTTTGTTGAGGCCTCATCATAATTTCTTATTACATCATCAATAGAGAATTGGTGTTCATACCCTGGTATTACTTATAACAATTTTTCCTTGTGAATAAAACCCTCAGTATCAAAATTATTTCTTTTATTACCCAATGGTAAATTGTATTTTGTATCAATTTCTTCATACCCTTCACTGGTGACTACTATAAATCTCCAAAACACAAATTGCTAGGCATGATAGACTTCTTACTGTATCTCTTAAGATTTTTTGCATCAGATTTAGCCAATTGTCTCACAATTTCCAAATAGGCTATTTTGTTTGGAACTTTTTTTGGCAATAAATGTGGGGCTCCTTCAAACCCATAGACTCTAATCACGGTGCAATCAGGAAATGCATACTAATCCCTCCAGTTATGATTTACAATTTTTTTGGGGTCCTTTTCCTTTGGTCTCAAGAATTTTTGTATTTCAGCGGACAGGTTATAATTACATGGATGTCCCAACAATTTCAACAATGGCTTGACAAAATATTCCTCAAAGTACAAATAGTGTGATCTACCAAATATGGTATCCCATATGGAAGTCCATATTTGTACGAGTTTATAATTCCCACTTTCATCTACATCTCTTATCCTTAATTCTTCTCCCTAAAACCTTCTAACTTTTCCTTCATGTAGAAGCAAATGCATAAACAAAGAGTAATGTTTGAAATCATGAATGCTATCACTATTGCTTTTGATCCTTCCCATCCCCTGGTTTAGAGCATTGGCTAAATAATCGACATAGTCAAATGGTTTGACATCTTTTCTTTGTATGTCTATAGCCAAGACCATTGGGTCAATTGACATGAGGGGTGGTACCTATACTCCTAACACTTTTCTAGTTGAATAATATGTATATTGAAAATATTCTTCAAATAAATATTCATGAAATGGAGGGTTTTCATTACTAGAAAGCCTTCTGAGTTAGCTACCTTTATCCCTGGGACTGTGTAGTGGTAGCTTCCATCTTTTATAGCTCGTGTCCATGTGATGGTACTCTATTATAAGGTCTTTGATTGTAAATGGTAAATACAAAGAGCATTCTAATTGAAAAACATTATATATGAGATCTTTGGAGATAATGAGAATGTCAGACCCATCGTGTGATTGAATAGCTCTTATTTTAGGGTCATATTTGTTGGCTAGAGCTTTAACTAGCTTTGTATTAACAAACACATTGGGTACCACTAATATTCCTAGGTTCAATCTCCATGAGTTGCAGACTAGTTGAAACCTATATTGTTTCCTATAATGGTATATGAATAGCTCATATCCCCACCGTGGTGTCCACACGTCTCATAAACCTCTATGCTTGTCCCATAACTTATCCATGAAAGGATTTGTCTGTGCACTCCCTTTAGGTCTCGGCCCTGACCCCAGTTGCCTTTCTAATCTTTCTTCCATTGTTCAATTTTCTTATAAGTCTTTATAGAAGCAACTTCGTAGTCGGTTTTTGCATACTTACTTGGATTCGCTTTCACTGGTTTTTAGCTGTGCAGTAATGGCGAATTGCCAACCTCCTTTCTTTTGCTCCCGTGTTCAATGAATCCTTTTCAAGTCTTAATGAAAAGATGTGATCAAATTGAGGTATAATTCACTCATCTCTAGCTCATAAATGCTCCACTTGCTATCAATCTTGTCATCGAGCAAATCATTTATTTTGAATATCTCAAAGATATCAATGAGAGATCACATCAGTAAAAAATAATCATCATTGTTGCATTAGTGAGACCATGATTCCATTTTCATTGATAACCACCTTCTTCATCAATGAACTCCTTCCTTTCAGGGTATCGGCGAGATGCCAAATAATGTCTCCCCAATGTGCCCTAGTTCCTCTGATATTATTCCTTAACATGTACTTGACGATTCATGGTCTTATTGGGTCATCGGGGAGACCCTTGTTAGCCTTCCACTGATAAGTGCCACTTCCTCCAATGCCTTTAGCCTTTTATCCTTGCATCGAGGGAAGCAGACTTTATGTTGGTCTGATAGCCTTATGTTCCCTCGAAACACATGTTGAACTTGGTTACTATATAATGTATCAATCCATCAATGGGATGTTGTTTTCCCTTCCGTCGATATGTTCTACTGTTGCCGATATTATTTATTTAATATGTTCTAATCCCTAAGATATGCACATAGGACTAATCAATCATGAATTCAGCCAAAAAATTATCTAGGAAATAATTTTAAATATAATTTATAAAAAAATCATAAAAAATAATATTAATCAAATCGTGTTATCTCATTTGTTATGCATTACTCTCTTTTTTTATTCGTAATAAGCAATAGAGTTGCATGCATTATATTGAGTACTACAAAAAATTACATCCTTTTAGCCTAGCTAGTAACTTGGGTAAATCTAAATGGCACTGAGTTCCCATGACCACCCTTACAAAAATCTAAAATTAACAAGATCCGCCATAGGCTATGTATTCGATAACAAGCCAAACAATTTTATACTGATTCAAAACACTAGATAAAACACCCAAAACACTAGACAAAACACCCAAAACACTAGACAAAACACCCAATAGCCACCCCACCTGATACCATCCTTCATTCTTCTTCGTTTAGAATCTAGTGGATTCCACCAAGTTTGCAAATGCATGAAACCATTCCAAGCCTTCTGTTTCATTCAATCCCAGCCATCTACATAGGAAGTTGTAGCGAACTGTTGCCCATCTCCTATGGCACTCTAGACCTTCAGCTCTCACATCCATGATGAATGGATGCCACTCCACCTCTACACCTTGTAGAAAAAAAATTTCAATGTCATCCAGGAATGGAACTCCAACTCCCAATTGTGCCACCACCACCACATCCACATCATCAAGTATAATTTTTGCCTTGAATACCATCTTGAGCAGGATTAAGCACCTTAGGTTTGGTAGGTTTAGATCTAGCAATGACACCAAAAAATGAGAGCCAATATCTGAATTTTCCCTTGTCCAGTTATTGGAGAAGATAGAAGAAGAACTTCTTCCCAATCACCATCCGCATGGCTTCCAGACACAAGATGTCTTTGTTCAAACAAATCTTCTTGAGCCTTTGATCCGTTATGAAGCCTGAGAAAGCAGATTGATTTTTTGAGTAGTGTAACTTAATCGGAGTGTTCATTTTTTAGGCTACCTGCTTGATTTTTGATGCTTCATCGCTTGATATAGTCGTTTGGCTTTGAAGTGATTGAAAAGCCATCTAAGTCCATTAATTATTTTTTCCTCTTAATTTCATACGCCTCCCTCGAGGTGGCATTTAATTTCCTTTTGGAGAACTATACTTCTGCCACCCTTCTCAATCAGATGCCACCCTACTAAGTCTAATGCCACCAACTCTTGTTAATAAACTATGACATATATTTTGCTTGGTTGTGGTTCATTAATTTCCCACTTTCTCTCAATCTTTTCATCAGGGAGAACATTTAATTTCAATATTTCCTCGACATCTTGAGTTGTCAAATCACTCAAAATAAATTATTATCATTGTATCGATGGAACCGTGATTTTACTTTGTCCGATATCCATATTTCCCATCGAAGTGAATGTATGTCATTGTTTTTCCTTCAGGGCATCAATGATATATCAGATGATGTATCCTCGATACCCTTTAGTCTCTCCAATATCGTACCTTAGGCATGTAACTAATCACTTATGACATTCTTTGTGTTATCAACTCATCAGGGCAACTTTGTTTATATTCTGTAGATAGCAACCATTCCTCCCAATACCCTTTTCTTCAGTTAGTTCATTGTTGTATCAAGGAAACCGTTCTTTTTCTAAGCCCGATAAGTTTGTGTCTCACTGATACCACTGTGTAATTTATTAATAACTATCATCATCATGCCACTCTATTGGTTCATCAGTGAGACATCATGTCATCTTTCCCCGATATAATTTGGTGTCTCTGATATGCTTTGCTCAGGCTATCGGGGAGACAAAAAGATGTGTTTTGGTGATATTTGTTTCTTACTCTGATCAATCTCATTCTAGCGCTATACTCAGTGCTAAACTCGGTGATAGACTAGGTGCTAAAGTAAGCTCCAAAATAGGCATATAATTAGGTGTTAAATTAGGTGCTATTATCGGCCCTACACTTGGAGCTAAAATCAGTGAAAACTCGATGCTACACTCGACGCTAAATTTGGCACTGAACTTGGTGTCGAACCCAACGTTAAACATGGCATAAAATTCAGTGCTAATTTGCACCAAATTTAGCGCCTTCTTGTTCTGGCCGGCACAATATATGCCAAAAATAATGCTGACCCGATAAATAGCGCTGACTTTTTGAAAAAATTGGAGAAAAATACATTGAAACAGTAGGTGGAAGCAAAAAAGGGAGCTAATCACAGGGATTTTTTGTGGTGGTTAGCAACTAAAAAAGATTTGAATTACCTTATTACATGTTTTTGTAAGCATGAGTAATATGTCATTAATTTAACAACTATATCATATAATATATATATTTCTCCATTTATATATCTATCTATATGTATATGTATAATTTATTATATATGTATTATATATCGTATATATATACTTACATACATTCATTTATTTCTTATATATACTTATATTATATATATTGCATTTTAATGATAGTTGATTTGACTTGATATTAACAAAATTGACAAATTGAAGAAATGAAAATGATTGTTATATATATTGTTCTTTATTTTTTCTTTATCAAGATAGAATAGACCAAAGACTCGATAAGGTTCAACCTGAAATGAAGGAAAATAGGTTTGGGGATTTAATCAATTTGAATGTAGACCTATTTCTCTCTATTTCATTAGGAAATGGGATCCACACAAAGAATTTACTTACAACCCTTAGGTGAGTAAACTCAATGAGGGAATCTCCCAATGTCCTTATGCTTGAGGACAAGGGTTTAAGTCTGAACAACACTTTTGGGAGAAAAATTAAAAATATCAGATCTACTCAATTATGACAATTCAAACTTGAAACAACAATATAAATCTCAATATTGGCAAAAATAGAAAAAAATTATAGATCTGAGAAGGTCTGAGTGATGTGTACCAATCACCAAAAAGCACTTTCAAAAGTTTTTTTTGGACTCATTCGCCCATGGGTGAATGGGTCTTTTGTTAGGGTTTTCAAAAATCCTCAGGAGTTTCTGATGTCAATCTATAGCTTTTGTTTAATCTGGATTGCAGTGTCAGAAAGATGAAAATCAAATCTATAGTGATTTTTTGAGATTTGACGAGAACTTTGACAGCTTTTGCAACTTTTGCAATTTTGCACTTTAGAGATCTCCAATCTTCAATTTTTCTTCAACCTAAAATCTGCAACACAAACACAAGAGGGAAAAATTATTTGTTTTTGGTGAATGGGGGTTTTCCTTGGTCAAACCCCCATTTTGGTAATTAAACCTTGAATTGAAATAAAACATAAAAGGGATGATGAATGAACAATACAATATTGCAACTCACCAAACCCTTGAATAAACCTTTGGAATGTTGATGTTTATCTTACATGACATTGCTTCAATGGATGTGGATCTTGATACTTGAATCTTGACTTGGATCTTGAAACCTACATCATAATGTTAGCTCCAAAAACATGCATGATTGCAAAAGACTTTGACATGATGATCTTGATCTTGATTGTTGTTGTAAATGCTTGATAAATCTTCCCTTGAATGCTCTTGACAATAATATTTTCTAATATGAAATTTCACCTATTGCTAGATGTTTTGAATTGATAAAATAACCTTTCTTTTATAGATGATTTTTTTAATTTCCCAAAAACATTGCAATCCAACATTTGAATATGAATTTGGGATCATTAAAATACCGCCAAAAATATATTTAAAATTTGAATTTTCCATTTAAAGGGGACCCATTCTCCCATGGGTGAATGGGACCTAACCTAAGTTATCAGGATTTTTGAATTTTGGGGTGTTAAATTAATTAAATACATTAATTAAATCACACAACCCCTTCAGAAATTGTAATTAATCAGGCTTGTAAATGCAATTTTGTTCCAATTAGAGGCTTAATTGAGTCCAATTTAATTGAGGGGACCCAAAAAAAGTGTGAAAATGTAAAGGATTACATTTTTCTACACTACATTTAGCCCCCACTTTAGTGAGAGGATGAGCACAAGTGCAAAATCACACTAAAGTAGAAAAATATGTGTCAAGAGGGGTCCAAGTGCACACATGTTGATGGGATAGGATGACAAGGATCAAGGAGGTTGTGCAAGACCCCAAGATGTAAGGTCTTGAGGCAAACCAACATAAGCACAAAGTTACACACACAAGATGTATGATATGCAACAGTAAGACAAGATACACAAACATACAATGTCAAAGACTAAAAGAAAGAGAAATAAAAATAAAAAGGGGTGGATCAAGCCTTGACTGTTTGTCCAACCTGATGTGGATCAATCCTTAGTTGTTTGTCCAAAAAATGTTTACAAGTGAAACCTATTTTCCACTATACAAAAAACAATACACACTCACATGGGCTAGTGAAATCTATTATCCACTAGGTGAGCCCCTAGCAGTGGCCAATGAGAGAATCTTATTAGGCTTATATAACCATACCAAAGTTATACCTCTAATAACTCTGATAAGGCACCACATAATATGAACTTCAAGCTTCATAAGGCTTAGCTTGTTGTGTTAAGCTAAGAACTCATGAACAAGTATGGCTCCACTAGAAAGCAAGGTGTGTTATGCTTGGTGGCCATGAAAAGGGTTGTAGCTTTGAGCTTCACAAGGTTAGAGAGTTGTTTTATGTTAAGCACTTATGATTAAAAATGAAAATAGGATATTCATCAGGTTTTTTATTAGTTCATGTAAGGTATCCTCTTAGGGAACATTGTGCCTAATGTCTCCAAGAGAGGACAAGTCAAAGATAAAATATTCACAACTTAGGGAATGCCAAATGTAGCATCACCGCTAAGAGGAATGTCATATGCTCAAAAAAGTGGCAATCTTGGAGGAAATCAAACCCAATGACACCACCAAGAAGAAGACATGTTGCATGAATTAAGAAGACCACACTATGAAACATAAGATATAGTCAAAATGATAATGCCAATGTATGCCCCCACTTTAAGGAAAATTCGGAACACCATGCTATGAGAAATTACTTTAAAGTAACCAATAATAAATGCTAAACAAGACATGAGAGCTTATTTGGAAAGCCCTATGTCAAGCATATGTTTCCAAATGAAGCTACATCATGAAAAAGGGGGTTGCCCCCAAATAAAATCCCAAACACATAAGGGATCCATGGATTAAGTGTCAGTGTGTGTCTTTGATACAATGATATTATAGAGCTCGAAACCATCATCATTCCCTAAATAGCTTGTAGAGTTGGAAGAATGACATGTAGAGAGTGAAAACAAAGAAAATCTTTTGGGTCAACATGGAAGATACTTAAATGTATCAATGCCTTGCATCATCCCCAAAAGGAAAGCACAAGACAAGAAAAGATAAAGGTTTACGACATATAAAAGAATGTAGGTACAAATAGAGGAATGAACATAAAGACATGTCAAACAGAAAAATATGGGGGATCACATTACGCACATGAAATCACATAAAGAACATAAAAAGAAGAAAAATAGAAGGCTAGTATGACACATAACCTATAGCAGGTCATCTGCATCCCAATCGTGTTCATCATATGCAGAAGACAGATAACTAGCCAAAGGGACAACAACAAGTGTTGTACTAGGAAAATCACTAGGTTCAACACGTGGTGAGGCACTCTTTTTAGGAGGATCATCATAGTTGATATCGTCTAAGCGCATGGAAGAGGAAAACAATGAATTCAACTCATTATGCAGTTCTTCATCAATCTTAGAAGTCTCATCATCATCATCCAATTGACTTGTAGATTATCCAAGAGTGCTTGCTTGACTTTCTCATAGTACTCATCACACTTGGATTTCTACAACACTTGACCCTTGAAATCAATTTGCATTGATACCATCGAGGATATATGTCTCCTACAACTTGGGGCATCTACAACCCAATTTTATTTTCCCTTGATATTAAAATCATAATCCGATATCAATTCCAACCATCTATTTTAATTTTTCATGCATTCAAATTCGGTTGAGTAAACAAATACTTCAGATCGTGATGATCGTTCTTTGGCTTCTAGCTCCTCACTCTAATTTGATTGGAGGTTTCGACAACCCTCCTAGAAAAGAACATCCATCAAAGCCTCTTGAAGAAGGGGTTTGTGACCCAGGGAAAAGAAGGAGAGGACTCAACAAGTTAGGAGACTATCAAATTCAAGTCGAGGATCTACCACCTACAATGTTAAGGCCAAAAAGAATTCTGATAATTGACAAAGGATTGAAGGATATGCAAAAAAAAATGACTTGGCCAAAGAGATTTTGAGACTTCCAGAAATATAAATACGTATGCAGGAGTATTACCAAACTCATGGCAATGAGATCATTTCCTCATCTATGGGGTAACATCATCTCTATAGACTAATGGGAAGTGACGTACTAGTTCTATGATTTTGTGAAGAAATTCCAAGAATGGCTAACTTAAGGTGCTAAGATATTCCTACAAAATTTTGACCCTTGATTGCTCCGAAGAAGGATTAGAATAGTTCATAAATCTATTTATTTCTACCAGCTTGGAGAAGCATCGTCGGTAAGGAGTGTAGAATAGCTCCGTTTATGCAGGCATGATTTTCTCTGTCCTTAACTTATTACACTCTTGCAAGTAAAAATTTTATTATGGGGCTATATCTTAACAAGTTTTTATTACAAGAAAGGAAGGATGAATCTATATATTCCTTTATTTATTTTGTTCAACATGCAGCCTTAAAAGGAAAGCGGTACAAGTTCTAGAGAATGGAAAGACCAAATCAGTAATACCCTTAAAAGAGAAATATAAAGTTAAATGGAATATCTAAGATGAAGACTAGGATAGCTCAATAGAGGTATTCTTGCTTTTAGAAGCATATCTTTTCTATTTATTTGATTGTAAGGTTCAATGAAGATAATAACCTTTTGATATTGAAGCGACAATGTTGCATTATGGATATAGAATTTCTTATACGGAATTATGTTTTGCATGTCATTTTTGTAAAACAAATCCAGGAGAATATGGTGCAAGAGCACCTATTTGATTTCTTGCCTCCATGAGGCCATTTGTAAATAGTTGCTCTATTTTTTGTATTGGGTCTTATAATAAGGTTTATCAAACCATTTTAGAGGTTTTTGAGTCTTAGGAAGTCATTTTTCAAATAATGTTTAAAGTTGTTCCATATTGTAAAAATTGTAAAAGTTGCTCAAGAAAGTTGTCAAGCAACTTGTCAAAAGTGTCATTAAGGTGTTTTGTCAAAAAAATAATTAAAAGGTGGTTGAAAATAGTTTTTTTTGGTTGGAAATGTTTAAATACACCCTCCAAAACTCGAATGGGGGGGTTGGAGACATTATTTTTGAGGTTTGATGAATGACAACTTCAAGTTTTGTGTGCATTTTCTGATTTTTACATTGTTTCCAGGTTGAAGTTGTGATTTCTACGGCCTGGTATGCACTCAAATAATTGAGTATCATATATGGATAGAAAGATCTTTGTTTCTAGTTTCCAATTATTTTTGTCTCATTCAATTTTATTGAGTTTTGTGGAAGATATGACTATTTTGGTGAGACTGCCTATTTTAACAATATTGTGCAGAATTTACAGTCTAAAAAATATGATGGTACAAATTGTAAAATCTATATTTTGGATCTGAAACCAATTTTATTTTGTTTCTATATGAATCTAATTTAATTTTCTTCAAGTCTCATCAAATTTCATTAATATTTGAATAAGTTATGACCCTTTTTGTGAGGGAAGGTCTGAACCCTACCTAGGGTTTCCAGTTTTGGGAAAAATGAAATAATTTTCTTGTGGGCTACCATGGTTATGTTTCCAATGTGATATATAATGTCTAATAGCATGTTCTATAAAAATATTTCTTTGGATTATTTTTGAAGGATTGTGAGATATTTGTTGAATCCTCCTAACTCTGCATCAGAATAGGTGATCCAGGGTTGTGGAAATTTAGATAGTCTTTCAATTAACGATTATTACTTGTTATGTTGTCTCAGGAGAGAGAGTAAACTAGGCAATGCAAAGATATAGATCTCATAGTTCTTGTTCAATAGAACTTATTTTAGTTCCAAGTGCACAAAAGACATAGATAGGCCAAGATTGGGTATCACTAGAATGATTTACCTTTGGGTGGGGCATAAGGAGAGATTCGTAACTCAAATCCATATGGTGGTGGTAAACTATTATGATCAATAAAGGTTTATGGGAAAAGGAATTTATTTATGAGTTCATAACTTATCCTATGTTGAAATTCAATAGACTCAAGTAGACCAAGTGGTCAAAAGTAGATTATTATCTTCTATAAACCAACCTTTTAGGGTTGAAAGACTGTCTTAGGTCAAACAAATAATTTCAAATGATAGTATTATTTTAGATATCAAATTGGTGAGTTTATACCTCGAACACTATGCTTATTCATGTTACATGAAATCTGAACTTGGGCCATGCCAAGTGGTCTAGGAAAGACTAGAAGCATATTTTTCGTACATTTTGATACGCTTATGTTATTATCTTTGGGTAAACAAGGAATTTTGTTATTTCCATGTATTGGGATAATGGATGCTATACCCAGGTTTTGAACATGAAGGTATAGGAAATCTATAACCCTTATGTCGGATATGACGTTGTATATAAATATATATATGTTGATTGATAGCGAAAGGTCAAGAAAACCATAGATCAAGACAAGAAGTCTTTATAATAACTTAAGAGATTCCATGGTAATGTCGGAACTTGATTTAATGCACCAAAGATATTGGTATGTGAATCTAGAGAGTAAAATGATAGGAAGTCATAAATCCTAGATATTGCAAGAATGTAATAAGGTATTTTTAATATAGGTTGAAATACTTAATACATTGCATGTATATCCTAGATGAAGGATTAGTTCTAAGTCAAAAAGGGCTAGAATGGATTTTATGTACAAACTAGTTTGTGTCTAAAGTACCAAGTAAAGTAAGTAAAACTATAGGAAGAGATAAAATCTAAGATGAGTCAGAGGTGTCTGTCTAGATGGCATGACCAATTAAAACGAACATACTTAGCTAGAAGGGATCTAGAGTTGTATGGTCGAATGAGTTTTGTAGGACACATCACCAAGACTCAGATGGAGAAACTTGTTAGATCCTTATATCTATACCATTCGTGAAGGGACGAGTTTCTTCAGTAGAAGAAACACGGGAGACCAGTAGGTCTTTGGTTGGGAGGAAAAACACTCGGATGATTCTCTACCTCTATAGTAGAAGACTCACCAAGGAGTTAACCATATTCCAGACGCAGTGAACTCCTTGGTATGGCTTTTGACAATCAAACTTATTAGGTAAAATCATTCTTTTGCCAATTGTATTTTATGCAATATAATAGAAAAGTGTTAGAACTTCTCTTTGATTCTAGTTGTGATTATATATGATTTCAAGTTTGAAATTAACTAGAAATTTTGTACTCAATTTCTTGTGCTTATGCAAATGTTCTTAAAAAGTAAAAAATAAAAAAAATATCTCTCATGTTTACTAAGTTCATTTACCCTCTAGTAAATACTTGAGTTTACTCGAGTATTAAGTGGTGAGATGTTACACTTTGGGTCCATGTGTAAAATGAGCAAGTCAATTATTGTTGGTTCACCATTGCGTAGGAGTGTGAGGATGAGTGCGAGAAAATCTTGGCAGGAGGTGAAGCCAAGAAAACAAAGCGCGATTCTTAGTGCTCTTAGAGCCAATGAAGAAGGTATACATTCCCTCCTGACTCTTGTTAGGAGCAGTCCTCAGTTCAAAGGTGAAGTTACACAGGTGGAGGTAATGGGCTATGGAGAAGAAAATAGATTTGTTGAGTGTGGAAAAAAATCAATGGTTGAGCAGAATTTTGGGCAGTATGAGTCTCCCATTGAGATTATTAGTGGCTCTCATAGTGAAAGTTCCGACACTGACTCAGATTATCGAAGTTACCTCGTGGCCTTAACTGAATTAATCGGTGTGGATGAGGAGGTCCTTATGGTGTCCCCTATTGTTGCAGTGGCACCATGCATTGTTTTTGGCTTTGTTGCTGATGTTGTTAAGGATAAGGTGGTTCTCCTGCTTCTCACTGAGGTGAGGACATAGAGTGGTTGCCTAGATTGTGATCGTGATATTGCTCTTGGTTCTGGTTAGTGGTGCGGTCTTTTGGGTCCTACATTTTTGTTTTGGTACTGTTGTTGTCTCTTTTTGGTCCGACGTGGATGAATACGACAAATCCTTGATGGTGTTTTTCTTCGACCGACTGATTACAAGGGTCATAACTTTTTTTGATTCCTTGTTTACCAAATGATTATGTCCATCACTATGGGAATTATGAAATGAAATGACATTTCTCTTTTTGAAATAAAATTCTACTAAATGTAATGGAATGAGCTCGATGCTTATTGCTCTCCTATTCTATAAAGTAGATTTCAAGGCTCATTTCAAGGGTCAGATTTTTTGAATCTTAAGGTCTAGGTGGTGTACATTGAATGCATACAATGCAAAATGCAGTATGACTTAGCTAGTAAATTGTTTTGCGTAGGATATGTACATGAAATAGTCATAAAATATTTTATGTAATTACTGATATCGAAAGAAATCTAAATTTTTTAAGGCAATTGCTCTCCTGTGTGTGTTATGATAGATTATGAATGGAATTATCAAGGGTTCTTTCATTTATCTTCAATGGTATATTTGAATGTATGATTTACTTTCTTGCTTTAGCTTAATGAGTTAATCAAATAATTGAGAAGGGGTCGTAGGTCTGTGATAATGTGCTAAGGATCTAATAAGGAGTGTTGTTTTGAATATTGAGAGTTCTTATGATGTAAGGCATTGTGAGAATCATTCATTGATATTAGGGTTAAATTTTATGTGACTCATGCCCAATTTAATGAGGCACTAGTCAATTCATTTAGGGTTCTTTAAATAACTCAAATCAGTAACCCCTTGCATGTGGATTCAAAGTCAGAACATTATAAAATAAAAATCAATCCATTATGAGATGCAAATCTCATACAATCCCTGTATTCCTAGAATTAGGTGATTATCTATTCAATGGTCTACCAAGCCCTTGATGAATGGTATCTATTTGTATTTGGTAGGAATTTATTTGTGTGTGTAGTGTTCTTGAGGCATGAAATATTTTATGAACACAAATAGGAACACCCTCCTTGGTTTCATAGAGCCTAAAGTGTAGGGGTAAGGACTTAAGAAGCTTTACCTATTAGTTGGCCACTAAATTTTGACAATTCTAAAACATAGAGGTTGGCTACCTCTTAGAGAATGTCAAGGCTTAGCTGGGAAAATAAAAAGTCACCAAAAGAATGGCGAATCCATTGTGGACTGACCTCAGAAGCTTTGGTTACAGATGATCTTATCAAAAGAGTCATTCCAATTTGTAACCATTGATTGAAAATTTTAGTAGCTTGTTTTCCCATTCGAGTCACCAACAAAATGGCGACTCTACTGGGGAGAAATTCTGAGAAATTTAAATAAAAATGAATCCCAAGCACTTATGGTACTATCACAAAGTCAAGTATTTGGAGAATCTAAACTTTAAGTTTAGATGTGGAAGGTTTTGGACCTAGAAAGTTTGTAGCAGCACAATCTTAAAACATTTGAATATGACTATTGTGGAAGAAGACCCAGAACGAGATCTGCTCTTGAAATAATTTCATACTCCTATGAAATTAAGTCCTCTATTAAGGAGGTGGTGACTCTATCTAATGAACTAGTTGAATTGCAAGGAATATTGCTAGATTTAAAAGATTTGCAATCAGGAAGAAAAGGTTAAAAAATGTTGCTAAGTTTCCAAGTATTCTCATAAAGCTAAAGAGATTATTTATTTATTTTATGAGAAATATTCACAACTTGAGATGATAGATGGTTCCCTATTAGATGAATTTGCATTAAGAAAGGGAACAACAGTATCTCTTTTCATACTTCTGATATGTAACATGCAATATATGTAATGATCTGAGAAGTATACTTATTTTGAACTATGCCTCTAAGAAAACTTCAGGGCATAGGTATTCAATCTATGTTTTAGTATCATGCTTGAATTTTTGAATGATTACACTTTTTAATCATGTATGAAGTTGATAATGATTGAATGTGAATACAAGAGGTTTTCCTTGTAAAACATCAAGTAGAAGTATGCAGGGCAAACGATTGTTTCCAAAACCTCAAAGGGATTTTGTTATTGAAAGGTATATGCCATTGGTTTTTAGTGGTATTAAGGGTATCCCTAATTTGATTCCTAATAATATTAGGAAGTATTTTCCCAAATTCACAGGGCAAAATTCAAAATTGGCCTCTAAACATTTTTAAACCTTCATTGATATGATGGGGGATTATGAAGTGAATCATGAGGATGTTGTCATGAAGCTCTTTGTTCAATCCTTGAAAGATGGTGTCAGGGATTGGTTCTCATATCTACCAACATGTTCTATTGTTTCATGGAACTAGTTTGTGACAGTCTTTGTTGAGAAATTTAGTGAAAGGGTAAATCCAAGTGTGGTGAGGAGAATTTTTTTGGAAATCCACATAGGGGGAGATGAATTAGTCCCTGTTTTTAATCTTTGATTTGGAAAGGCAATCAGGGAAATTCTAGAAGATATAAGACCGAATGAGGTTGAGTGTTTGGTTGTGTATCTAGGTGCATTTGACAAGAAGATGAGTTTCTTATTAAGAGAGAAAGAGCCCACAACCCTAGAGCAAGAATATCATATTGCTATGGATATTGAGAACAAATTGAGATATTCAATGATGAAAGGACAAAGGGTTGTGAATGTAGGTCATCCTAACACATCTCATGCAAATGGAATTCAAGGATCAGATAGAGGACTTGATTACCAAGATGACAATGCTTTGGCTATTTTGATTTCTCCATCATCATAGTATGGAGATCATAGTGATTTTCAAGTTGAATATAAACAAGGTTCGAGCAATGTTGATCAAAACTCTTTTATGCAATAATTGTATGCAATGAAAAGACATGAAGGAGAATCACCTTTTAAATTATTTTTAAGATTTTTGGATGCTTTGATAGAAGTCCCCAAAGATTTTGTGTGCATTGATTTGTTTTGTGAGATTTATGAGTTTGGGATGAATATTTTTCTAGAAGAGTTGAAGCCCCATAGCTTTGACCAAGTTCCTAATTGGGTAAAGATTGTAGAATTAGCCAAATGTGGTTCTACAAAAAATATGGATCCTCAAAATGGACACAAAAGCTATCCTCTTGATGAAAATTAGACAAAAATGCAAATAAGTGAACAAGGTGTATCAGAAAATGAAGATATATGTTGTATGAATGAGGATATTAATTATAATCAGCTCACAATTGGCACATGTGCAAATCCTTGCAGTAGTGAGGAAGATGAAAACATGTGGGATAATGACAAAGTAAATATGCAAGAATGCTTCCCTAGTGATGTCTCAGATGATGAAGAAGTGAATAAGATACAAAATGTTATTCCATGTCTTGATGTGATTAGTAATTACAATGCATGTGTTGCTGATGTTTCATTGCAAACTAGTGATTATGATCCTAGAAGTGCAACCTCAAGTATTCATTCTGAAAATTTTAAACATGATTTATGTAGTGAGAAGTTTTCTTGTGATGAAAATCATGATAAGGTTGATATTCTTGATTGCTCCTCAGCAAGTTGTGATTTCTTTTCTAAGGATGATATGGAAACATATTCCTCACCTGAAGAATGTAATGATATAGAAGCTCATGATGTCACTTGTCCACAAGTGAAAGAAAAAATTACATATGGTAAATACCTTGAATGTACATGAGGTTTACTATCAATGGAGCATGTTCATTGTGTAAGTGAGGTAGATTTTGAAGAAAAATATGTGTATGATCAATATGTTGATTTAGAAAATAATGTTGAATATGGTGAAGATGTTGATGAGTGTGTTTATGCCCCTTCTCTTCGTGAGTGTTTGTATGAAGCAAAGGTGGAAACCTTTGTAATGCATGAAGAAGGTGATATAGTGTATTATGATGAAAGAGGGGGTTTGTCTTGGTCTATCAGGTAGTACATTGTGGAAAATGTATGGATCTTGAGTCAACATTGTTACCCATTGATAAGAATGAAGAGCTTGTTGATTCACATAATAACAAAGTTGTAGATTGTACTGATATTGCAAAAGATTTCAATTCATGCGTAGACCAACTAAGCAATTAATATAATCACACATCTCATGCTGAGAAGGAAAAATTCAATTTTATTGCTGGTGAAAAGTTTTCAACTTGCACTGAAATTTTCACTTTTAGATTAACACATATATCAGTTGATATTACACATGAAGTTACTAGTGCACATGGGTGTTTTTCTGTTGTCCATGTTGATGTTGACATATTTCAACCTACCTTTGAGTTATTTCCCATGGAATTGGATGATGATGTGAGGATTGAGTTAGGATATTGTAGTGAACTTGAGATGAGTACATTTACTCATTTCCTAGATTTAGATGTGGCATATGATTCCCATCTCTATGAATCAAAGAATGTTCTAATATACTTGAATAAAAATTTCAAAAACTATGCCCATGTTGTAGTGATCAATACAAGGATGCTCCAGAGTATGCATTTTTTGTATGTGATACATTAAAATTTGATTTCCATGACGCACCACAAGTTGATTATGAGAACTTTCAATTTGATGAGAAAAATGATAATATCTATGATATCAAAGATCAAATGGGTTGTGAAGGTTTCTATCTCTCAGCTCAAGTCAGTGAGCATCTTTCCAAGGTAAAATGTGACAATGATTGTGAATTTCAGTTGGTACCTAATTGCAAATTACAGATTGACAGAATTGGTGGTGATATTGGGAAACACGGTGATATTGTGGGGCGTATTGGTAACCTGATTGGTTTGTGGGAGCTTAAGGTGAGTTTTTACATACTTGGTTTACTTCAAACAATAAAGAACTTTGTTTTTGAAAGATGTAAATTCTGGTTTTTCTTTGTTGGGGGCCTGGGGCCACCAATTGGGGTTTAAAATGAGTTCTAGTGTAACATAATGGAGTAGTTTTCAGGGCACTCATTTGACTGGTCTTCTCCCCCAAGATCTAGATTCTTGCTATGCCCATAGGGGGCATACATCCCCAGTCGGAGCCACTGATAGAACCTTTAAATTTATCACAAATTTTGGTTGGTTCTATGGCTTATCTGGTTTTTACCCTTATGCTTAGGGGTCAAATGTTGGGGTTTAGGGTTTTATTACCCTTGTTTAAAATGTTCCCACCAAATAAACCCTTGTGTTATATTCTTGTATTGACCTCTTGCTTTGGGTTGTCGGTCGCTTAAGTCATCAACTGAGCCTTTTATGTCATGCATTTAGTGGCCCCTTTACCTAGCCCATCGATCTTTTTCGGTGTTAAGACTTAATATAATTTTGCCTAATATCGGGTTCAAAAATTTCCATTTTTAGACTTAGGTCTAAAATTTATACCTTAAGGGTCACCCCCCTCATATGCCTAGTTGGTCCCTTTTTTATGAATAACATTGTTGCATGTGCAGGTTTGTTGACCGTCAGATCGATGATCTTAATCTCGACCGTTCCTCTCTGACCCCGCAAGGTTTTCTGATGATATCACCAAAGTGTTGCGAGGTGTGCGAGATGTTGCCATTTGTCACGTATGATGGTAGGACCTAGTCTGAATTCACTAGAGATATGTATAAAGGTTATCAAATTGACGGATGTCATATGATAATGAGGGTTGATGGGGATTAATTATGGGCGTTCCTCGCCAACCGCGCACAATTAAAATAATCATCTTAAAACTACTGCGAGGTGTGTGGAATGATGACACATGTTTTCAATTGGCGATACGAGATGGTTGGTTCAAGCCTGCAAGTGATGAGCATGTTTGTTGACTGGGAAGTGCGTTATTGGCTGATGGGCCTTCCATGTGGTGACATGGAATTTTCAATGATGATTGACTCGATCTAATTTGTTCAACACGCCAACTCCCTATTGCATCAATGGCCCAAATTCAAAACATGGAGTCAACCATATGATGGTTTTTTACGCTCTGCAAATCACACATTAATGGCGCAAGCTTTTCGATGGATATCATCCTGATTTCCATGTGTGTGAGTGGTTTTACCCTGGAAATCGTGATGAATTGTACACTATTTTCCATAAGCTTGGAAACTAATAATGGTGAAATTAACATCAGCCACTAGTCGCTCGCTCGCTCATACTACAATTGGAGCATTAATGGTTACTACACCAGTTTTCTCGACAAATGATCGCTAATTATTCATTTGCATCATTGCAATTTTGAGTCTAAATTTATTTGTGTTGCTAAATTGAGTGGTTTCTATTCTTGTGAAACTTTGGTTCCGTGTGTAAAATAAGCAAGTCAATTTTTGTTGGTTCACCATTACGTAGGAGTGCGAGAAACTGTCGACAGGAGGTGAATCCAAGCAAACAAAGTGCCACTCCTAGTGCTCCCGGAGCCAATGAAGAAGGTACAGGGTCCCTCCCAACTCTTGTTAGGAGCAGTCCTTGGTTCAAAGGTCAAGTTACACGGGCGAAGGTATTGGGCTATGGAGAAGAAAAGAGATCTGTCGAGTGTGGAAAAAAATCAATGGTTGAACCAAATTTTGGGCAGTATGAGTCTCCCATTGAGATTATTGGTGGTTCTCATGGCAAAATTTCTGACATTGACTCGGATTATCGAAGCTACCTTGTAGTCTTAACTGAAATCATTGGTGTGGATGAGGAGGTTCTTGCGGTGTTCCATGTTGTCGTGATGGCAACGTGTGTTGTTTTTGGCTTTGTTGTTGATGTTGATAAGGATAAGGTGGTGGTCCTGCTTCTGACTGAGGTGAGGACACAGAGCAGTCACTTGTATTATGGTCATGATATTGCTCTCATTTTTGGTTAGTGGTGTGGTCTTCTAGGTCCTACATTTTTGTTTTCGTACTGTTGCTATCTCTTTTTGGTCTGATGTGGATGAATACTACAAAGCCTTGATGGTGTTTTTCTTTGACCGATTGGTTACAAGTGTCATAACTATTTTTGATTCCCTGTTTACCAAATGATAATGTCCATCAGTATAGGAATTGTGAAATGAAATGACATTTTCATTTTTTAAATGGAATTCTGCTAAATGTAATGGAATGAGCCTAATGCTTATTGCTCTCCTGTTCTATAAAGGATATTTTAAGGCTCATTTTAGGGGTCGGATTTTTTTGAATCATGAGGTCTAGGTGGTGTACATTGAATGCATACAGTGCAAAATTCATGATGACTTAGCTAGTAAATTATTTTGGGTAGGATATGTACATGAAATAGTCATAAAATATTTTATGTAATTACTGATATCGAAAGAAATCTAAAAAATTTTAAGGCAATTTCTCTCCTGTGTGTGTTATGACAGATTATGAATGGAATTATCAAGGGTTCTTTCATTTATCCTCAATGGTATATTTGAATGTATGATTCACTTTCTTGCTTTAACTTAATGAGATAATCAAATGCTTGAGAAGGGATCGTACGTCTGTGATAATGTGTTAAGGATCTGATAAGGAGTGTTGTTTTGAATATTGAGAGTTATTATGATGTAAGGCATTGTGAGAATCATTCATTGATATTAGGGTTAAATTTTATGTGATTCATATCCAATTTAATGAGGCACTGGTCAATTCATTTAGGGTTCATTAAATAACTCAAATCAGTAACCCCTTGCATGTGGATTCAAAGTTAGAACATTATAAAATAACAATTCAATCCATTCTAAGATGCAAATCTCATACAATACATGTATTCCTAGCATTAGGTGATTATTTATTCAATGGTCTGCCAAGCCCTTGATGAATGGTATCTATTTGCATTTGGTAGGAATTTATCTATGTGTGTAGTATTCCTAATGCATGAAATATTGTATGAACACAAATAGGAACACCCTCCTTGGTTTCACAGAGCCTAAAGAGCAGGGGTAAGGACTTAAGAAGCTTTACCTGTCAATTGGCCACTAAATTTTTACAATTCTTAAACATAGAGGTTGGCTACCTCTTAGAGAATGTCAACACTTAGCTGGGACAATAAAAACAACCAACTCTGATACCAATTGTTGGCCCACATTTTTTGTTGCACCAAAAGATTGACTTGTTAATGCCTAATACAACTGCCGAAGTTAACAGATCCATGAGAGGTGGTTAGTCCATGTCATAAATCCTGAGGGGAGCGCTAACCATCCTCCAACACACCCAAACCTTCTCCTAAATCATCTGTGAGGACAATAAAATAACCATCCGGATCTAGTACTTTCAGTATCAAAGTTGTAGTCAACTTCTCCTTGAGTTAGTCAAATGTCGCTTGACATTTCTTTGACCATTCAAACTTCTTCCCTTTTCTCTATAATGAAGTAATGGGAAAAGTTATTCTGGAAAAGATTGCTACAAACTTTTGATAATAACCAGCTAGACCCATAAAGATTTGAACTTTTGGTACATTCTTTGGTATTGTACATTCAAGCACTACTTTGATTTTTGTTGGATCAACTACAATCCCATGAGTTGAAATCACATGACCTAGATATTACACTTCCTTCTAAAATTAGGCACACTTTGAGAGTTTTCCATAAATATTATGCTCTCTTAAACATTGGAGAACAATCCCTAGATGTTGGAGAAGTTCCTCTTTGTTCTTGGAGTAGATAAGAATATCATCCAAGAAGATCAGCACAAACTTATCTAAGTAGTCCCTGAATACATTATTTATCAAGTTCATGAATGTTGCAGGTGCATTTGTTAATCAAAAAGGTAGGACTATGAACTCCTAATGACCATACCTAGTCGTGAAGGCTATTTTGAATATATCTTCATCCTTGATCCTCAATTGATGATATCTTGATCTTAGATCAATTTTTGAAAACACTTTTGCTCCTCGCATTTGATCAAAGAGATTGTCGATACGTGGTAATAGGTACTTGTTCTTTATTGTTTCCTTATTAAGCAAGTGATAATCTATACACAATCATAGTGTACCATATTGCTTCTTCATGAAGATCATTGGCACTCCCTAGGGTGAAACATTGGGTGTAATCAATTCCTTAGAAAACAACTCCTCCAAATGAGCTTTTAACTCCATTAATTCAATTGTGGTCATCCTATATAGAAATTTTGATATAGGTTGTGACCCTGGAACAATTTCGATTCAGAAATCAAACTATTTTGGGAGGTAATCTAGGTAATTCATCTGGAAATACATCCACAAAGTCCCTTAGGATAGAATATTTCTTCATATCTAATTTTTCTAGCTCCACCATTTTACCATTTTTCGCTTCTTGGAGATCTCGAGGTCCATAGTACACTACATCATCTTATGAGATGAACTCATTGCACTCCTCAAGTTTTTCCATTTTTACAGTAAAAATTTGACATCCCTTCTTCTTTTCTCTATGCATTTGTATGACAAGAATTTTCTATAGCTTAACTTCTCTAGGTGTTCCTTACAAGAATACCTAGTTCCCAAGATCATCTAAATATTCTATAATTTTTCATGACAATCTACCTTGGCTCTGTGCTTCCACGGTAAATTCATTCATAATATGACATCATATGAACCTAGGGGGGATACATACAGATTTACTTTTGTAGATAAACTCAAAATTCCAACCCTTGCTTCAAATAAACATCATTCCACCTTAGCTCTGGTCTAGTTTGCGTACTCAACAATCCAAGGCTTTTCCATATAGCCAACTTTTCTAGAAACTTTACTAGATATACTAGGAGAAACAAAAAAAATTGTAGCATTGGTATCAATTAAAATTGAAATTGGTGTACCAAACAAATTACATGGAATTTCAATGAGATTAATTTGATACTCCACCTGTCGGTTGTCTAGCGCCACATGAATCTTTTGTTGGAACACTACTCATTGAGGAGGTAAAGGATTTCCATGTGGTTGTGTCCCTAGTGGTTTGTTGGGAAACTGATTTGCGCAGTGATCTCCTCCACACGTAAAACATCCTCTCAATGGCCCATTCCTTGATGTAGGCTTTCTATAACTTCCTTCATTCTTACCACAATTATTGTTGTTATTGTTGTTATTCCCCCTACGGTCCCTTCTAGATTCATTTTGATTATTATAGAGTCCCTTGTACCCTTTCCTTTGAAAATCTTGACCATCACTTGGATTCTGAAGAGTTTGATTAGCTTGCAACCAATTGAAAAAAATTGATTCTTTTGAAATATATTTAAGCCTCTATTCTTGGTTAATAGATTTCTCGTACACCAAGTCCATAGTAGCAGGACCGTGCATGTCTACTTCTCCTCTAATTTGGGAGTTGAGGCCCATGATGAACTTCCTTATGTGAAACCACTCATCCTTTTGTTACATGGGCATGTATAGGAGATGAGTGAATTTCTCCCAATACTCATTTACTAAGAAATCTCCTTGGTTCAAGTTCTAAAATTCAATAATCTTATAATCATAGTAAAGTTGAGGTAGCCACCATTTTCGCAAAATTTCCATGAATTCATCCCAAGTAAGACTTAAGGAACTTAAGCCAAGCTCCATCTTTTTGTTCATCCACCATGTGGATACTTTTCTAGACAGATGAAAGGATCCCCAAATGGTCTTGGTTATCTCAGAGTAATTTCATATCTCAAAATACTTCTCCATTTTAGTGAGCCATGCTTCAACTGCATCCCCATTGGTGCTTCCCTCAAACTTAGGAGTGTTAACCTTCCTTATATCACTAGATAACTCATTTGCAAGTTTTTTCCTCTTGCTTCCTTCAAACCTAGATTGTGATTCATCATTTTCATGATCACTTGATTGTGAGCGATCATTGGATTTTTCCCCTTCCTCTCCATTAGGAACTTCTTCTTCATGCCTTTATGTTCCTCTTACCTCTTGCTCGAGGTATCCAATTCTTTCTCTAGACTGAGTCATCATGGCCAAAATGTGATCCAATTTATCCTTAGAGTTTTCTACACCTTGGCCTACCTCTTGGCTATCCCCAAGGTTGGTTCTTGTTCTAACCATTTTCACAAGTAATTTTCCACCTGGAAGTTGCATTTTAATTAGATCCAAGGAAGGCTTATTTAACATTCTAAAATAATTTCCCAAAAAAAAAAAAATCATACACAAAGAAGTTGAAAGAAGAGTTCTTGCACAAGTTTTTCCAAACATAATTTTTATTAAGATCAAAGGATTTCAAATATCCTTGTATTTACATAGAGTGAAAATTCAGATAATTTAGGGGAGAATATCCCTTAGATTCACTTTTTGATACATAGCTAAGTGGAACATATCCCTCTGATTGCTATTCAAATACATTGTCAAAGGGTGTATAAACTTCAAACTTACTCTCAAATACATAATTTTAGGGGTCCTATCCCTTTGATTCACCACTAGAGGCAATTACAGTAACTTTCAACATTAGAATAACATGAGGGTCCCTAAATATCATGGCAAGACTAACACTCCTCTCCAAGGGCATATTCCTGGAAAGTGGTACAGAATCAACCTTGTACGAGAGACAGAAGGTACAAATTTCATAGCCTATTCTCCTCCTTTCTTTTTGGACACGGGATAAGGAATGGATAATAGATTCAATGTCACTAAGCCAATTTTTGTTGTCGTAATTAGTCCCCTCAATGGTTCTAACTATGTCTTCTCTTTCCTTCTTGGCCTTAAGGTAGCGCTCATTATCAATCACTGAATTCTTGGAAGTTTTCCTAAGACACACCATCTTGGCATAAGAATTCCAAACATTAGATTTACATAATGTTGGATGAAAGCATAGCAAGCACATAGGTTCCAAAGTTGAACCTTGTAGCTCTGATACCATATGTAACAAGCCCAATGTTTAACCCAATTAAGTTTCTTATGTTTTAACAATAAAAAAAATCTTTTATATTTCAATAATGTAAATGTTTGATCAAATCTATCAAATTATATCTTCTAAAATCTGGACCAGAAATAAGGAGGTTGATGTCAACGTTATTCTTTATGTCTCTAAAATACTAAGTCTGAATTTTTTGTGTAGATGTTTGACTTTTAAAGACAAAAATTAATTTTTCAATTTCTATTGTTTGCTCTAGAGGATCCTATCGCCCATAAATATGGGTAAGGAGGGGTATGACCCAAGGTGAAGAGGTGCAGCTTTCAAGAGACGTATCTCATGACAGACACGTCACATGATCGAAATGTCTTATGAGTGGATGGGTCTCCACAGAGTGGAGACACATCTGCTCATGGGGTGTGTCTTTCATGTTAGTCCCTTCGTTAATAACAACCGACGATTAGCCATTTAGAAAATTAAACATAATTTATATATGCAATATGATATAGTTCGATATGAATTATAAATATAATTTATATCCCCAATTTTTAGATTGAAAAACTATAATTAAATAAAGCGATTGGATTTAAATGATGATAATGAATAAATGCAATCATCATTTGCATCTGACCAATGCTATTATTTTTTAACACTCCCTCTTAGCTAGGGAAGATAACTCCAATCAAGTATATAGTGATATCACCTTACTCATGATATCAGAAGATATGAAATGCTTCTGAATGTGTCAAGTCACATGAAATTCTTCATAACACATCTTCATTATGTTATGCGCACTGACATCAAGTCACATGATGTCTACCATAAAATTCATGGCATATCCATGGATACACTTACCCACCATGATTATCTCATAAGGATCATAATGATCTTCAACTGATATCAAGTCTCATGATATCTATCAAAAAATTTCCAAGAGATACTATCATGACATATCCATAGATATCAAGCCACATGGTATCTATCATGATAGTTCATCTAATCATTGTAGAGTCATCACTTTACAATGTCAAATACAAGTGTTCATTATTAGAAATATCGTCACCTTTCAATAATGTACACAGGGGGAGAGAGGGCCCATAAAGTCATGGAATCACACAAATGACAAAAGAGTACACATAAAACATCTTTTAAATACATTAGTATAAAATAAACAATTTGAATCTCAATTTCAATAGCAAATTACATTTCAACCATACCAAGTTTCTTCTTGAAGTGTTCAACTTTAACTCTGGAGAGAGGCTTGGTGAGAATGTTCGCAGTTTGATCATTTGTACTAATATACTCCAACTGGATCACATTCCTTTCTACCATGTCTCTTACATAGTGGTAAGGAATCTCAATATGCTTAGATCTATCATGGAATACTGGATTTATAGAAAGCTTAATGCAACTCTAATTATCACAATGGATAATAGTAGGATTCAAGGGCTCACCAAATAATCCCACATGCAATTTTTGGAGCCATATTGCTTCTCTTGCCCCCATAGAGGCTGAAATATATTCAGCTTCTGTTGAGCTTTGTGCCACTGAAGACTATTTCTTGCTGATCCAAGAGATCATAGCTGATCCTAAACTGAAGCAACAACCTGATGTGCTTTTCTGATCGGTTACACTTCCAGCCCAATCTAAATTAGAGTATCCGTGTAAATCTAGTTGGACATTTTTGTATTTGAGACCATATCCAATAGTACCTTGAAGGTATCTCAATATGTGTTTCACAACAACAAGGTGAATTTCCTTTGGTTCACACATGAACTGGCTAAGGGCATACACTGCATAACAAATATTAGGTCCCGTGTTAACCAAGTACATTAATGATCCAATTATCTATCTATAGAGAGTAGGATCTGCAAATTTTGATTATGTTGTTGCTTCTTTCAATTTGTGTAAGTTGGTTTCCATAGGTGTAGACATGGGTCTACAATCCAACATCCCAAATCTCTTCAGAATATCAATAGTGTACTTTCCTTGATTTAGGGTGATGCCATATGACTTCTTCCAGACTTCTAACCCCATAAAGTAATGTAAAATTCCCAAGTCTTTCACATCAAATTTTGAAGTCGAGTCCTTTTTACCTTGAGCAATAAGGTGATCTTCTCTTGTTATCAGCAGGTCATCAACATATAAAATTATTATTAGCATATCACCTTTAATTACCTTAAAATAGAGATTTGGATCTACATCATTCTTGGAGAATCCTAGTCCCAAGAGATAGCTGTCAATTCTTTCATACCAGGCCCTGGGAGCTTGTTTAAGTCCATATAAAGATTTCTTCAATCTGCATACATGTGAGTTAGTGTTATGTATCACAAAACCTTCAGGTTGCTCTAGATAGACTTCTTCTTCAATGGTCCCATTTAGGAAGGCAATTTTCACATCCATTTGATGGATCTTCCAGCCTTAAGTTGCTCCAATTGCTATTACTGCTCTCACGGAGGTGTACCGAGCAATAGGTGCAAATGTCTCTTCATAATCAATGCCTTCCTTTTGTGAGAAAACTCTGGCCACAAAACGTGCCTTGTGTTTTTCTACACTGCCATCAGCAGCATGTTTGATTTTGAAGAGCCATTTGGAAGAGACAACAAATTTCTCTTCTGGCCTAGGTACTATATCCCATACATCATTTTTCAAAATGGACTAATACTCTTTTGTCATTGCATCTTTCCACACTTGATGTTTGAAGGCTTCCACAATACTAGTAGGTTCTGAATTAATGATCTCATTCATTAAGGCAACATAGATTGAGAATCTTTTGGGTCTCTTACTTTCTCTAAAAGTTCCTTTGGGTGTTGTATGATTCTCATATTATTTAATCATCTTCCTAGCCCAAAGAGGTCTCTTCTTGTTGTTGTCATTTGGATCCTCTTCTGGAGCAATTTGGTTATCACTAATGATTTCTTTAGGATACTCCCTTTGAATCTCAGGAGTAGGCTCCTCCTCTAAGTCTTTAGGAGGATCTTGAATTTCTATCTCACTTGAACTCTTTTCCCTTTTGAAGGAAATGTCTTCCTCAAATATGACATCTCTACTTAGTTCAAATTGTTTTGCCCGGATATGTATATTTTGTAGGCTTTTGAGGTTTCACTATATCCCACAAATACCCCTTTCTTTCTAGAAGGTTCTAGTTTGGATCTATTTTCTTTAGGTACATGAATGTAGATAGGGCAACCAAAGATCCTTAAGTGAATTATGTCAGGTTTTATACCAGTAAATTATTCTTCAGGATTCTTGTTATCTAGATGTGAGTGGGGACATCTATTTTTAATGTAGACAGTTGTCCTAGAGGCTTCTGCCCAAAATAAGGTTTCAATGTTTTGGTCAAACAACATTTCTCTAGAAGCTTCTACAATTGTTCTATTTTTTCTCTCAACAACACCATTTTGTTGAGGGTTGTAGGCTACAGTAAAATCCCTCTTAATCCCAACATTTACACAAAAATCCTTAAAAGAGTTGTGAGGTGTATTCCTTCCCATTATCTGTTCTTAGGATTTTGATTTTCTTCTGGGAGAAGCTTTTTGTAAGTGATTTGAACTCCTTAAACCTTTTAAGGATTTCTATTGACTCTTTATACTTAATAAAATATATCCAGGTCTTCCTAGAGAAGTCATCTACAAATATTACATAATATAAGAATCCCACCATGGAGGATACAGACATGGGTCCACATAAGTCAGAGTGTACTAATTCTAATACAGTTTTGGTTTTACTCAAACCATTTTGGAAGGTTCCCTTTGTATTCTTTCCTAGGGCACACCCTCTGTGTGTTCCTTCATGGATTTGTTTTAGTTTGGACAATCCTGTTACTATTTTTTCTACATAAGGTAGGGTGAGGAAGTGAAGATGTCCTAATCTTCGATGCCAAATTTCATTTGAATCAGAGGTCTCATGAATAAGAGCTTGATTAGGATCCATGCACAATTTGTAGAGATATCCTTGTATTACTCCTATAGTTTGTGCTTTCTTCATATTAGAGTTCTTTGGCCATGCCAAAAAATTTCCATCCATAAAGGTAACCCTATATTTGTTGTCTTCAAGAGTAGAAATGGATATTAGTTTTCTTTTTATCCCTAGTACAAACAGTACTCCGATGAGTTGTAGAGAGAGGCCAGACTTCAAATTTATGGTGCAAGTTCCAACCCCTCTTACTGGATGTGCAGAATCATCCCCAATAGTCACTTCTTCGTCAGATTCTTCTTTCATAGTATCTAGATGTTCTTTGAATCCTATTATGTGCCTAGATGAACCACTATCAATTACACAGTTGTTTTCTTGGTTTGATACTTGACTTGATAGTGCTGAGTAGAAGACAAATTTCTTAGAGTCATAGTCTTTATTTGTTATTCCAACTTTAGAAAAGGATGCTTGTTGTTTTGTTCTATTAGGACACTTCATTGCATAGTGTCTGTACTGATCACATCTGAAACATTGTATTTGATGGATATTTCCTCTTCTTGAATGATCCTTTTCCATAAGAATTCCTCTTTCTTTTGAATGACCCTTTCCCATAAGAGTTCTTCTTACCCTTTTTATGAGAATTTGTGTTTAGTACATGAATATCCTCGTCTATGGGTTTTTGATTGTTTCCTTTAGTTGAGAGTCTTGTTTCTTCTTGTAAGAAGTCAGTTCTCAGCCTATCAAATTTAGGGAGTTTAGATCTCGCACTTATTCCTTGAACAAATGACTCCCATGAGCTTGGTAGGCCTCCTAGAGCTATTAGTGTTAAATCCTTTCTATCAATTTGATATCCAATTGTTGACACTTGATCTCTTAGTTCAGTGATTCTCATGAAGTATGCATTAATGGACTCTCCTTTATTTATTTGAACATGGTTAAGTTGCCTCTTTAAGGAAAGGGTCCTACTAGTGTTGTTTATTTTGAAGGTGCTCTCAAGGGATTTAAACATTAGGTATGTAGTCTCATGTTTTGACAGAATAGGTACTATGTGGTCCCTAACTGTATCTACTAAAATTTTCATAGCTTTCTCATTGTTCTCAATCCATTGATTTTGATCTGGATCATCCTCGGGTTCTCTCTTGTTTTCTTTCACAAATGAGTCTAACTTATTTTCTTTTAGAATCATCATGATTCTGAATTTCCATGATGTAAATTTTTTTGCACCTTCAAGACGATCCTCAAATCTAATCACACTTGACATTATGAAGAACGTAATGTGCCTTATTATTTCAAGAAAATACGATTTTAAATAATTTGATATTTTAATCGGATCTTCCTAACGTGGCTCTGATACCATGTAAATTTTTGATCAAATCTATCAGATTATATCTTCTAAAATTTGGACCAGAAATAAGGAGGTTGATGTCAACGTTATTCTTTATGTTTCTAAAATACTAAGTCTGAATTTTCTATGTAGATGTTTGACTTTTAAAGAGAAAATTAATTTTCGGTTTCTATTGTTCACTCTAGAGGATCCTATCACCCATAAATATGGGTAAGGAGGGGCATGACCCAAGGTGAAGAGGTGTGGCTTTCAGGAGACGTATCTCATGAGAGACGCATCTTCATGAGACACGTCACTTGATCGACATGTCCTATGAGCGGACGGGTCTCCACAGAGTGGAGACACGTCCGCTCATGGGGCGTGTCTTTCATGTTAGTCCCTTCATCAATAACAACCGACGATTATCCATTTAGAAAATCAAACATAATTTATATATGCAATATGATATAGTTCGATCTAAATTATAAATATAATTTATATCCTCAATTTGTAGATCAAAAAACTATACTTGAATAAAGCGATTGGATTTAAATGATGATAATGAATAAATGCAATCATCATTGGAATCTGATTGATGCTATCAGCTTTTAACAAATAAAAAGACACACATTTGAAATAATCCCATTTCAAACTCCCATTGCATCTACAAAGACACTTTATAAAATCCCAAGTAATCATTTCATATTACATAATCCCATGTAATGATAACATTTTCCAATTACAATTTCTCAATAAAGATAGACCTACATGAATACATACATAGCTTCCAAGAGCTTAATGAAACAAAGATATAAATGATCTAGATGTCCTTACTGGCATACATCCTCAAATTTTTGGTTACCAACTATATGAGGGAGAGCATCACTCAAGCGCTTTTTTTCCAACCATAGACTTACTATGGTCCCTCGCACATCTATCTAATTGGTAAGATGGTCCTACCCTTCGACGAAGAGATTGGTCTAGTAACCTCATAATACTAAACTCCATAAGCATGGTGTTGTGTCCTACATAACTAGAGCTACCATACATTGGCTACAACCTATATGTATGAACTGACAAGTGTAAATAGTGGCTACTTATAATACTTTGGCCAAAGTTTTATATAATCATTTGCTCAAAAGAGAAATCATATGTTCACCCACCCTTTAGCTCAATTTGGTATTTGACCATTCATACTCTTTTCAATCATGACAAAGATTCATATAAAAATATTATTATTGATGTTTCATTCCACCCTTAGATGACCCATCATTGATAATCGATCTAAGAGATCCTACATGGGTCATCTTGCATGAGTTTTCCTTGGGGAGATTCCTAAATTTGGCTATCCTAGTTTTTGGGCTTTCAAGTTTTTGCTTCCTTGCTTACTTTCATGCTTTCTCCATCGCTCCTAACATTCCATCTCCTTCTCCATCCTTCTACTAAATTTTTCAAGTGTCAACCATTAGCCTTACCCTTTAACATATTTGTTCCTTCATCTACCGTCACTCGATGGTCTGTGGTCTGTCACCCAATGGTCTAATTCCATCGCTCAATGGTCTGAAGCCTGTCACCTAACGCTCCTCCCATCTCCTTATTCCTAAGGTCTAATGCTACCCTTTTGATTTTCCTAATTCCTCATTTTCAAGCATCAGATATTCAACCTTCTCCTTCCATCTTTTCTTTTCACCAACATCTTAAACCCAAAATTTGGCCAAGTGTTGAGTTTCGGGCTTCAGGAGTCGGGTTTCTCCCTTACATCTTACTCTTTCCTTGGTAAGAGGTAGACCATCTTCCCAATCCCCGATTCCAGATAAAGTTTGACCTTTCAGTGGTCATGATTTTTACTTTCTTCTCTTCCTTCTTTCAGCATGTGGTAACTCGACGGTCTATGGTTTGTTACCCAATGGTTCATCCATTGACAATCTATGGTCCATTGCCCAATGGTCCAAAGCCCAACACTCAACTGTTCTATATGGTATGCCAATGTTAAATGTGGTATGTTGATGGTCTGAAGCCCGACACTCGAAGGTTTGATGTAGTCCCCTGATGGTCTTGTAGACACATAAAAATGACCTAGGCCTGGAAGCTATATTTTAATCTTTTTCTTCCTAGCATAATTAAGACATTTTAATTATGTCCTTGATTCACTTTCGACTATTAATTAAATAACTCATAATTATCTAATTAATTCATGTCCTCTTTATTCTTCTTGATTATTAAAATAAATAAATTTTATTTATTTATTTAATGCGTCACTAATTGTCTAATGTCTTCCTATAATTAAATAAATGTCTTAATTTATTTAATTATTTCTTTGTCCATTATGTCTTCTTGATTATTAAATAAATAAATTATTTATTTATTTAATATGTCACTAATTCAAAGAATTTATTTAATTATTGTCACCTTCACATTTCCCTCATTTTAAATAAAATTATTTATTTAAAATTGTCCCACTCTCTAATTTCCCTCTTTTTAGTAAATAATTCAATTTAATTATTTACTATCATGTGACCCCGCCTTTAGAATTAAAATTAATTTTTAATTCAAAATAGTCTTTTTCCTCCAGAAATCAAGATTATTTGATTTTCTAGCCACCTCTTTTTTTGTGCTTATTTTAAATAAAGTTATTTATTTAAAATAGTCTCACTTTCTAATTTCCCTCTTTTTAGTAATAATTCAAATTAATTATTTACCTGTCACATGACCCCACCACTTTGAATTAAATTAATTTTTAATTCAAAAGGTCAACATCACTTCTTGAATCAAATAATTTTAAATTCTTATTTGATTATCCAGCAACTTTGTTTTATGTGCCCAATATCTTCTTGTCACATGCATTATCAACCCTTGATTTGATTTTCTAAAAATCAATCTTGTCCATTCATTTCAAATTTGACCTAATATTGCCCTAACCCTAATTGTGGGTTGTCATATTGAATCTTGTCCATTGATTCTAGGGCACTTGTCAAGTTTTAATCTTGATCATTCACACAAAATTGCATTTTCTATAAAATGGCAATTTTGGTCTCATTTTGTCATCTTGCAACCTCATGTTCTTGCAATCTCATACTCTTGCACTCTTTTCATTTTATCATAGGCATATTTAGATTTCATTTGGCACGGTTTAGACATATTTAGAAGCTTACTAGTTACATTATAGCATAGTATTGCATGTAGTTACTCAAATCCTTCAACATTTTCTCAGGGCTTGTCATTGTCATTAGATTGCACTACTTGTAAAGGTTGAACTAAAGAAGTTACTGGATGCGGGATTCATAAGATCAATAGATTATGTTGACTGGATATCCAACATTGTCCCTATCACAAAGCCAAATAGACAAATCTGTATTTGCACGGATTTCAGAGATTTGAATAAGGCTTTCCCATTACCAAATATAGACATGATTATTTATCTCATAGCAGGGTACGAGATGTTGTCTCTCATGGATGGTTTCTTGGGCTATAACCAAATCCACATTGCAACTGAGGATCAACACAAAACATAATTCACCTACCCATGGGGAACATATTGTTGAAATGTCATGCCACCTGGCCTAAAGAATGCAGGCGCCACATACCAAAGAGCTATGACAACAATCTTTCATGACATGATGCATATACTAACAGAAGATTGTGTAGATAACCTTTTGGCCAAGTCTTTGACAGGGAAATATCATCTCAAGGTCATGGAAAAAAAATTTAGATGGCTAGAAGATTATAAGGTGTGTTTGAACCCAAAACATTGTGTCTTTGGGGTCACATCAGACAAATTATTGGGCTACATAGTTTCACGATGAGGCATAGAAGTTGATCCCACTAAATTGAAAGCAATTCTAGACATGCCTCCACCAAAAGGAATCAGCAAGTTGAGAACACTTCAGGGCAAACTGCAGTCCATCCGACGCTTCATCGCACAGTTGGTAGACAAGTGTCAACCATTTTAGTACCTATTACACAAAAGTATCCCCTTTGTATGGATAGAAAAATTCCATACAACCTTTGAACAAATCAAAGAATATCTATTGACACCACCTGTCCTAATGCCTCCCATTGAAGGCAAGTCATTGATCTTGTATGTCTTGGCAACTACAAATACACTGGGGGCATTATTGGCACAAAACAACCATGAGGAGAAAGAAAGAGCCATTTACTATATCAGTCGCACACTGATAGGATACGAGTTGAAATATACAACCATCAAATGCACATGCCTTGCAGTTGTCTTTGCAGCACAAAAACTAATACATTACATGTTGAGCCACCAAACACACCTGGTAGCCAAGATTGATCCACTAAAGTATCTCCTAAGTCGGACAACATTGACAGGTTGTTTAGCAAAGTGGGTCATGATAATGAGTGAATATGACATACAATATGTTGAGCGCAAGGCAATAAAAGGGCAGGTAATAGCAGATCAGCTTGCAGATGCACCCATCCAAGGCACTCATCCACTGGTAATTGATTTTCTCGATGAGTCTATCTTTCATGTAGAACCTACATTACCTTGGAAGCTATATTTTGACGGGTCCCATACTAGTCACGGCTCAGGGTTTGGAATTTTGTTCATCACACCACAAGGGGATTCCATTCCTAAAGCATTCTGGATCGCCTTCCCGTGCACTAACAACATTGCAGAATACGAAGCATTGGTCACAAGACTCAAGATCACAATTAAATGGAAAATTCAGACATTGCTCGTATTCGAGGATTCTCAGTTAGTTATCAACCAAGTGAATGGTGATTATCAAACAAAGGATGAAAATTTGCTTCCTTACAAGAAAATGGTGGATATATTCCTGACATATTTAAAATTGATTTCCTTTGAAAAATTCCAAGGACACGGAATAAGGTAGCAGATGCAATGGCCACTATTGGATCTCTATTGAACATCCCCAAAAATGTGTCACAATTTGAGTTCTTAGTCAAACAAATATTGATGTCGGCATATGACATCTCAGACTCAGAAATTGTTTGCAAGATTGTTGGTCCCAATTCACCTTGGTACCAAGACATCTATGACTATCTTAAGTCCCAAACCCTAACACCCAACCTTTCCAATAACTAGAGAAAGTCCTTTATATGAAAAGCCACCTACCACATCATCGTCAGTGACACCCTATACCATCATGGCTTTGATAACACCCTCCTTCGTTGTCTTGACACTGATGAAGCCCAAACAACTTTACGAGAAGTACATGAGGGTATATGCAGATCTCATTCGAGCGGTCCAACGTTAGCTAGGAATGTCACCAGACTGGGATACTATTGGCCGAAATTAGAAAAAGATGCTCTTCAATTTTTCAAAACATGTTGAAAATGCCAGATGCATAGTGACCTAATCCATGCACCTATGCAAGAGCTGTGACCGATCACTTCTCCTTGGCCTTTCACACAATGGGGACTCGACCTCGTGGGCAAGATCCATCCATCCTCCTCTAATGACCAAAAATTCATAATCACTGCCACTGAGTACTTTACTAAGTGGATTGAATCCATCCCTCTCATTTACATCACTGGTAAGAAAGTATCAAAGTTTATCCTAAATTACATCATCATCCAGTGTGGTGTTTCGTAGTCCTTCATCATAGATAATGGGATTCCATTCAAAAATCAGGACGTTCGTGAACTCTGTGAGCGATTCCACATCCAACATCATTTTTCCACCCCATATTATCCACAAGGTAATAGCTAAGTTGAGGCATCAAATAAAATAATTCTTTGCATTCTTAAGAAGACTTTCAATGATGTTGGCCGACATTGGCACCTACAACTTAATCCTGTCTTATGGGCCTACCGTACTAGCATTCATACACCCACTGGAGCCACTCCATTTTCCCTGGTCCACATATCTGAGGCCATATTTCCCATCGAGGTCAAAATTCCTTCTCTCTGAGTCTCTTTGAAAGCAATGATTGATGATGAAGAGTATAAATAGTCTCGCCTACATGAGCTATAAATGTTACAAGAAAGATGACAAAATGCCTTGAATCACTTGCAAGCATATCAAAATCATCTTTGTCGGAGCTATAACAAAAGAGTAATGGTGAGAAAATTTGAAATTGGTGACTTGGTCCTCATGCAGAATCCAAGAAATCAGGTTGACCGTGAAAATCCTGGCAAGTTTGAGGCTAGTTGGCTTGGTCCTTATATTATTACTACCACATTCGGTTCTAGAGCTTATCAGTTGGCCACACCTGATGGAGAACAGTTGACAGAACCCATCAACAACTTACATCTGCAAAATTTCTACACATAGCATCAGAGAGCTTGGCTAAAAATAAAAAAAATAGAAAAATAGAAAAAAATTGTCTCTTGATGAAAACCTGGCAAATAGGCGTCTTGGTGACACCAAAACAAAATTCAAAAAATGACAAAAATAGTAAAAAAAAATACTTTTGTCCAATAGTGAAAACCTGGCAAACAGGCGCTTTGGATAGGTACCATGGTGAAAACCTAGCAGACGGGAGCCATGCATGGTTGATCGTTGCTTCACCATCTACTATTACTCTAATTGACCCTTATCCACTTTCCATAATCACCAAGGCCTAACACATTCACAACATTCATCCTAAGTCCTATCAATTTCGGCCATGGTTAACGTTTGGTTGACATCATCCCTTGTATATTCTTGCCTTTTGCCTTGTGTCTACCTATTTCCATATCATTTGACCTAGGTAGTCCCCAATCTGTCTAGGGGTAAGACCTTTCTCATGTAACTGCAATGGGTGCCGCACATGATTCTGCATTTGTAAAAAGTCCTGAAAAAATCCTAAAAATTTGAAAAAGTCTTGAACAAATCCTAAAAATTTGAAAAGGTCCTAAAAATGTCCTAAAAATTTGAAAAAGTCTTGAAAAAAGATCTAAAAATGGAAAATGTCCTGAGTAAATCCAAAAATAGATTTAAAGTAATATCTTGTCAGTTTGGTCAATCACGTCAATCAATCTTTGTCCAAGTCTGAACTACGTTGTCTCTACGCATTTGCTACATAGGCAAGATTCATCTTTGAATCCCTGAAACATTAGGTTCATCTTTCTAGGATTGTCAAAATAAAATCATGATTCAAACTTTTGTCCTTTGGACGAAGTCATTGGTCATTTCGAACTACGAGGTCTCTGAGTGCACGATGTAGGCAAGGCCATCAATCGATGAGCCCTTGAGGTCGCACTAGGTCAGTCCATTAGGGTTCATGGCACAATTTTTTCACACACGTCAAACTTTCTTCAAATCAAGCAAATCTTCCATCAATCCCGAGCAGACAATCTATCAACAGTCTATTTCATCAGGAATCTCGGTCAATTCAACATATCAGCAATGACATGTAATAAAATTCTATCAAGACAATTTAACCTGGCAAAATTTTGGGTTCTTCTTCAAGATGTGTCGTTCTGAAGAGCAACTCTCGTCATTTCTTTATGCTTTTGGATGTGTCCTTCCTAAGCATTGTCCTCATCATCTGGAATTTTGATGGATTCTCTTAACTTCAAGAATTGATCTCCTGGATATCTACGTCATTCAGGATGTGTCCTTCCTGAATTTGATATCGCTCGATATTTGGCAACCTTGACACCCTGGCATTTCGACATCATCAAACCAGACATCTTGACATTAAAACTCTTTGCATTTAGACATGCTTGGAAAACACTTGGCACTTGTCTTTGGCCTTTTCATCATGTTACTAGTTTTTCAGCGAGATCCCGACAACAAGATTTAGAGAAATAACGACATCTCATGACGTTTGTCTTGTCTTTTGACACTCATGTTACTAGTTTCTCGGCGATGTCCTAACTACAGGATTTAGAAAAATAGTGACATATCATGATAATGGCTTTATTTTGTTCTTTTGGCAATCATGTTGCTAATTTCTCGAGGATGTCCTAGAAACAAGATTTAGAGTAGCACCGATGTTTCATGGTTTTTCCTTCTTGTCTTTTTTTAGTTGTGATTGGTTATGACAAAAATATTGGAGCAATTGCGCTCTTAGTATAAGTCATGATCATCCTTGTACATGATTGCTTGTCTCGTGTGATGGTACAACCTTGCACACCTTGATTTATGTCATATCATGGTGTTTGTTGGCCATTACAATAATCTGCCCAATGATGATTAAGAGCAATAAATATTAAACTCCTATGGTAAGGTTTTGAAGGATTTGGTCTAGGAACTAACATGCATCTCCTTCTATTTTGTCATCTTCTCTCACTCATCTCATATAAGCATTGCATCCATATCATCATCCATATCTTTTTCACTAGCATTTCTTTGTCTCTTCATATTCTAGTCTTCTCATCAATTTCGAGAGCACACCAGTGTTCTTGGAACCTGTATGTCCTCTCGAGGGGGCATATCGCAACCCTCCTTGTTATTCTTCCTCATCCTATTTTGCATTGGGGCATATTTTTGACTTATTTTCTTTGCCACAATGCGACAAGCTACATTATGACAAACAGGGGCAAATGTAGACACATAAAAATGACCTAGGCTTGCAAGCTATATTTTAATCTTTTTCTTCCTAGCATAATTAAGATATTTTAATTATGTCCTTGATTCACTTTCGGCTATTAATTAAATAATTCATAATTATCTAATTAATTCATGTCCTCTTTATTCTTATTGATTATTAAAATAAATAAATTTTGTTTATTTATTTAATGTGTCACTAATTGTCTAATGTCTTCCTATAATTAAATAAATTTCTTAATTTTTTTAATTTTTTTTGTCCATTATGTCTTCTTGATTATTAAATAAATAAATTTTATTTATTTAAATATATCACTAATTCGTAAAAATTCCTCTTATAATTAAATAAATTTTCTAATTTATTTAATTATTGCCACCTTCACATTTCCCTCATTTTAAATAAAATTATTTATTTAAAATTGTCCCACTCTCTAATTTCCCTCTTTTTAGTAAATAATTCAAATTAATTATTTACTGTCATGTGACCCCACCTTTTGAATTAAAATTAATTTTTAATTCAAAATAGTCTTTTTCGTCCAAAAATCAAGATTATTTGATTTTCCAGCCACCTCTTTTTCTTGCACATTTTAAATAAAGTTATTTATTTAAAATAGTCTCACTTTCTAATTTCCCTCTTTTTAGTAAATAATTCAAATTAATTATTTACTGTCACATGACCCTACCACTTTTGAATTAAATTAATTTTTAATTCAAAAGGTCAACATCACTTTTTGAATCAAATAATTTCAAATTCTTATTTGATTCTCCAGCAACTTCGTTTTATGTGCCCAATATCTTCTTGTCACATGCATTATCAACCCTTGATTTGATTTTCTAAAAATCAATCATGTCCATTTATTTCAAATTTGACCTAATGTTGCCCTAACCCTAATTGTGGGTTGTCATATTGAATCTTGTCCATTGATTCTAAGGCAGTTGTCAGCTTTTAATCTTGGCCATTCACACAAAATTGCATTTTCTATTAAATGGCAATTTTGGTCTCATTTTGTCATCTTGCAACCTCATGTTCTTGCAATCTCATACTCTTGCACTCTTTTCATTTTTTCATAGGCATATTTAGATTTCATTTGGCACAATTTAGACATATTTAGAGGCTTACTAGTTGCATTATAGCATAGTATTTCATGTAGTTACTCAAATCCTTCAATATTTGCTTAGGGCTTGTCATTGTCATTAGATTGCTCATCATAAATCTGAGGGCAACATCACATTTTCAGCCAGTTGAGAAGGTATAATGGAGGTCATCCATGGAGGATGAAGATATTTTGGTGAGATTGTTTCAAAAAAATCATTTTATTCCTTTGCACTTCATTATCACTTTGGGGTTTTTATGTTTTGCATTTGATTTGCTAACCCTAGGAAAATTCTCTTAGTTACAAGTCTAACACTTGACACCTGATGGCTCAACCCCCCAACAAAGACACATTTTCTAGGCTTCAAAATTTTTAATTCATATTCATGCCAAAGGTTCCTTTCGGGTCCAATGCCCCGTCATTCCACGGATCAACATGTTTTTTGCATGACGACGCCATTAATGTGTGAACCACTCTCCCTAACTACTAGATATGATTCTTGGAGCTACAAGAATATGTTTTAATACACAAACCAACTAGCTGCAAGTGGATTTCATGGAACCCATGCTCATTCATTTTTTTTTAATCCTTTTTGATGAATCCCTTACCCAAATCATTGATTTCATGGAGGATTTTGGAGGTACTTTTGGATACCTTCTCTATAGAGGTATGGTGACCATGCTTACTTTGGGAATAGATTTTATGGAAAAATCTCAGGTTTCCTTGATTAGATCTTGTAACCTAGCTAGGTTATGTTTTGGTTTAAGATCATCTAAGTTATGCTTGATCTATAAAAGCAACACTAGCATTCTTTTTATGGGTTCTTCCTCTGGCTCCTCTAGGTTTTTTCTATTGTAGACACTGTATCTCACACTTTGGCATTGTAAAGATTGTATTTTTCCTCTACATTAATGAAATCTACTAAGCTTTCCTCCTCTTAGATTCTTTATGTTTGAGTAATTTCATTACCTTCATATTTGAGTGTTTTTTGTATTTTCATGCATGCATGTTTGATTTAAACCATTTGCAACTACTATTTTTAGAAACTCTCTTTCCTTCCAATGCTCTATTAAACCCTAACCTCCATGTTTGCCTCTGTAATCAACCAAATAGAGAGTTGTGTAATTCCCCTGCTCCCTCTTCAATGATGTATTGAGTAGTCTAAGGCAGGAAGAAATAAATTTCCATCTTGGTGTACCACCTCCATTTCCCTTTCACACATTCCTTATCCCCTTTTCCCTATGAGATATTAGAAAAGGATAGAGGTAGGTTTTCATGTGTTGGGTTGGGCCAACATATTGCACTTGGATTGAAAGAGGAAGTCGGCCTTCTCTAGAGATTTGACCTCATATGTGCAAATGTCCCACACCATGAGGTCATTTCCATTGTGTCATTGGAATGTTGAACTTTGTGTTCAACAGGGTGCAATTTCATGTGACAATAGTTTCTAGCACACCCAATGGGAACGCTTTCTCTCCATTGAAGAATTTGGTTTTTTCTTCAATGCACCTTGCCTTTTGAGGCATATCCTCAAACACCATGGTGAATCCATTCATATCTACTATTTCAATAGTGCTAGTTTCACTTCATGTTGTTGAGGAAGTGGTACCTTCTTCAACATTTCAACCTTTGGAGGCATTCTTCAAGCACCTGGCGACTCTGTAACATCATTTGGGTGACTCTATTGGTATGTACACAAAAATTTTGGTTGGTAAATCCTCTAATTTCCTTTCAAAAGTTCAAAGTGTTTCTTGTCATTCCCATGCTTTAAAATGTCAAGTTTTAATGGAAACCTTATGTATACTCCCCCATTTCATGAAAATGCCAACTTTGCACCTCGCAATCAATTGTATCAGGCTAGTTATACCTCCCATTTCATTCCACAAAACCTTGTTGTTGTGGGTTCTCAACCTTCTCAAAACTCTTACCACCCACCCTCCCCTATTCAAGCTTCTTGGATGCCTACACATTACTATTAACAACCCGAAGAGGCTTCTTGTTCTTCCTTTCAACCCCAAAATATGAGTGAACTCATGTACATGTCGAGGGATCTCCATAGATAGATTGTTGATCTTAAGGAGAAACAAGCTTTTGACCTACAACGAGAGGAGTGGGCTAATCAAGCCTATCAAGGGCATGAAGGTTATTTCCCACAACATCATGATTTTTCTCATTAATCTCACTACCCTCAGTAGCAAACATAGAAGCTTAATGGAGGTATGAGTAGTAGTTGGAGGCACAAAGAAGCAAACAACAAGAGGAGTATATAGAAAAGGATGTTGTTGCTAGGCAAGAGAAACTCAAATTTTCCCTTGCTCTTGCACAATTGCTTGAGACTCAAGCAGCCCCTTGTGTGCCTAGTTTCAAAAAAATGACTCCTCTAGTTCCAAAGCATCATGCTAAGGAGGAGGTAAGAAAGCATAAATTTGTAAGTTTCAGGAACCCTAACAAACCTCTTGAACTTATGTTAGCCCTCCTTTTATTCCAAAACAATCTATTGTGTAGGAGGTATGCAAGCACAAAAATTTTAGTTTCAAAAATCCTAATCAACCTCTTCAAACCCCTATTGAACCTCCTATTCCATCAAATAGATCTCCTATGTTGGAGATCCCAAGTTTTGAGATCCTCCATTCCTCACAAGAAACCATCCTTGAGGAGGCTCATATTTTTATTCCTATTGGGTAGCCCCTTCCAGAGTTTCAACAAGATTTCCAGTGCCTTTCTAACCATTGTTCTCCCTCTTTTCCTATTTCACTTTTTAAAGGTGGACCTATGGTATGGGATTCTAATTGGTTGGAAGACTAGAGGAAGGAGTAGTTTCAAGCTAGGAGTGAAGAATTTTTTCTTGAGGAGCCTTCATTTTCTCTTGAAAATGAGTGTCTTGGTCTGTTGCAAGAAAAATTTGAGGATGAAACAGTGTTGCAACAACAAGACATTAAAAAGGTAGAAAAAATTTATAGAGTAGAGTAACCAATCTTGTCTTTTGATGTCCTTCCTTGTTTTATTGAAGATGAGGAGGACATATCACATATACCTACATCAGTTGAAGCCTCTGAGTAGCTTGGTTCCAACTTGATGGGTGAAGACAACTCCAAGGTTTTGGAGCAGTAGCAAGAAACATGTTCAACCCATATTATTGTGGATGAAGATCCCCAATCTATTGAGGTGTTTGTTTTTGAGGTGGAGGACCTCTTTTGGGATGTTATAGAAACCTTTTGTTCAAGTTTAAACATCAAACCTTCATCCCTAGAAGAGGTTCTTTGTGGGAAGCAACATAAGAGTGAAAGAACAATAGAGGATGTGGCAGCCATTACATGCCAAGAGTCTATTTTTATTGCAACCAATTGCCAAGAAAGAATGAACACAAAGAGGCATTCTAAAGAATTTAGTTCTTCACTTGAAGTGTCTCAAAAAATTTAAGTTTGTGTTGATGAAGTATGCATCAATACAAGTATTTTAGTTAACATTGAGCAACCACACATTTGTTGGTAAATTGATGTTCTTGATACTCAATTTGATAGTATGCCTGAGCTTTAAAGCTTTTCATTTAAGGTGCATGAGGAAGATATTTCTTGTGCAAATCAAAAAATAGGTTTAACATATTTGACATCACCATGTGATCTGGAAGCTTTCTCTTTTGGTTTCAATTCATGAAATGAGGAGGTCAGTGGTGATAGTATTGGCCTATCCTTTTGTGAGGCCAGTCCTCTTCCCTCTACAAAAGGTTTTCTTTTGAATGTTGCACTATCTTCAAAAGGCTTCACCCCTTACACTATATGTTCATCTGAGGCACCAGTGTCAAATGAATCTAGCACTTGCATCATATGGTTCCCCTATAATGGTTAATTTTATAGTGAAGTGATCCTTCACCTTGTAGGCATCTTATGCAACTCCATGCATGTTGGAAGAAATTTTCAGTTGTTGTAGTTGGGTGAGGTTTGCAACTATGGTTTGAGGGATATCAACTCCTTCAAAAGGTTTTTCTTTGATAGAGGCAAATCTTCTTTGTTTTCTTCATGTTATTTTAATGTATATATTTTAAATATCTTGCTTTTCATGAAGTGCTCCTTGCACACCCTACATTCTCCTTAAGGGAATGTATGTTCTATTTTTCATTATTTTCTCTAAGTGCAGGCTTGCACATGTTTTTTTTTTCCTTGGGAGGCCCATTTTTGTAAGTCCCCTTCATGACTTTGTGCCCAATGCACTGTTAAGGCCCCTGAATTCCATGAATAATAGGCAATCATCCCACAGAAATTTCCAAAAATGTTGACATTTCATGCTACCCGTAGATGACCCATCATTGATAACCGGTCTGAGAGGTCCTACATGGGTCATCTTGCATGATTTTTCCTTGGGGAAATTCCTAAATTTTCTAAGTCCTAGTTTTTTGGTTTTTGCATCCATGCCTACTTGCATGCTTTCTCCATCTCTCTCAACTTTCTATATCCTTCATCTCCTTCTCCATCCTTCTACTAAATGTTTCAGGTGTTGATCATCAGCTTTACCCTTTAACATATTCATCCATTCATCTACTATAGTCTGATGTCCATGGTCCATCACCCAATAGTTTGATGCCATCACACAACGGTCTGAATCTCGTCGCCTGATGCTCCTCCCATCTCCCTTCTTCCTAAGGTCTCGTGCTACCCTTTCATTTTCCTAATTCATCATGTTTGGGCATCAGGTCTTCAACCTTCTCCTTCCATCTTTTCTTCTCATTGATGTCTTGAACCCAAATTTTGGCTAATTATTGAGTTTCGAGCTTTAGGGTTTAGGTTTTTTCCTTATATATTACTCTTTCCTTGGTAAGAGGTAGACCATCTTCCCAATCCCTAATTCCCGATAAAGGTTGACCTTTGTGGGCATGGTTTTGGCTTTCTTCTCTTCTTCCAACATGTGGTGCCTTGACGATTCATGGTCCATCCCCCAATGGTCTATGGTCTATCGCTCGATGGTCCAAGGCTCAAAACCTAACTGTTGTATGTAGTATGTTGATGGTTTGAATCTTGACACCCAACGGTTTGATGTGGTCCCCTGACGATCTAACACCTAATGGCCTCTACCTAATGATCAGACATCCATTGCTCAATGGTTTGACCCCCCAACGAAGACACATTTTTGAGGCTCTGAACCATTTAATTCATATTCATGACAAAGGTTCCTTTTGGGCCTGATGCCTCAACATTCCACAAATTGGCATTTTTTTGCACGACGATGTTATTAATATGTGAACCACTCACCGCAACTACTAGATATGATTCTTGGAGCTATAGGAATATGTTTTAATGCACAAACCAACCAGCTATAAGTGGATTTCATGGAACCCATGCTCATTCATTGTTTTTGTTAATCCTTTCTTGATGGATCCCTTACCTAGACCACTAATTTCATGGAAGATTTTGGAGGTACTTTTGGATAACCTTCTCTATAGAGGTATGGTGACCATACTTATTCTAGGCATGGATTTTATTGACAAATCTTAGGTTTCCTTGATTAGATCTTGTAACCCAAGTTGTGTTAGGGTTAGGTATGAGATCAACTAAGTTATGCTTGATCTATAAAAGCAACACTAGTATTATTTTTATGGGTTCTTCCTTTGGCTCCTCTAGGGTTTTTCTATTGTAGACATTGTATTTCACACTTTTCAATTGTAAATATTAGATTTTGCCTCTACATTAATAAAATTAACTAAGATTTCCTCCTCTCATCTTCTTTATGTTTGAGTAAGTTCATTACCTTCATATCTAAGTGTTTTTTGTATTTTCATGCATGCATGTATGAGTTAAACCATTTGCAATTGTTGTGTTGAGAAACTTTCTTTCCTTCCAACACTCTATCAAACCCTAACCTCCATGTTTTCCTCTTAAATCGACCAAATAGAGAACTATGTAAGTGCCTTGGTCCCTCTCCAATGATGTACTAAGAATTATAAGGCAAGAATAAACAACTTCCCATCTTGGTGTACCACCTCCATTTCCCTTTCACATTCCTTCTCCCTTTTTCCTTGTGATTTGTTAGAGTAGAATAGTGGTAAGTTTTCATGTGTTGGGTTGGGCTAGCATATTGCACTTGGATTGAAAGAAGAATTCAACCTTCTCCAGAGATTTGACCTCATACTTGCAAAGGTCCCACACCTTGAGTTCATTTCCATTGTTTCATTGGAATGTTGAACTTCATGTTCAGCATGGTACAATTTCACGTAACAACAATGATGACATAACTAAGTGACCAACTAGGTTACTCCCATCCATGGATTATCCTAACCCCAGGAACAACCAAGTTAACCACCCATGTTCAAAACTAACATCTTCAACAAATTACTTTAAGGTGATATTGTTTATCACATTTTATAGTCTATGTAAGCATAGATATGGTTTATGACAACCTAGGTATTTATACTTAATATGCTAAGATTATTTGGTTTAACAAACACCATACCATTCCAACATAAATATGTATATGTATATTTCAATCAATAGGGTTTTAATAAAACTTCCCAAAAGATCATGCAAGCTCATCCAAAATAATAAATAATCTAAGTTCATGCAAGCAAGCTCAACATAACATATAATTCATCTTTTCTCAAACACTTGCACTCGTAAACAAATATGATTTCAACATAAATTAATAGAGTAGTAAAATCAACATGCCTGGAATTATAGCTTTCAATGAATATATTGCTTCCCAAGCTCAATTCCCACAGTCACACTTGTTGTTCCTTCTATGTTTAGCCTATCTCCAATTCTAGCCTCTCACAAACTCTCAACAAAATACAAATTCTCAAAGCAACCTCTCTTTCCTCACTAATGTACTCAGTAACTTATTTGCATAGAAAACTATAGTAAAGAGCTTCAAAGAATGAATGACAAAAATAAAAATGAATAAGAATACCAAATATGTAAATAAGTTGCCTCTATTTATACTAAAATCTGAGAAAATCATTGCTACAAACAAACTCTCTAATCCACATCCTTTTCTCTTCAAATTGCCACCACTTAACAACAAAAACTATCCTTTTCTCTTTCAATTGCCACCACTTAACAACAAAAACTAATTTCCCCTCTACATGCATCGACTAAGCCTAAAGAAAATGAGATGTGGTTGCTCAAATAGTTAATATACAAACACATATACAATCCCTTCATTTCCAGCTTCTCAAATATGGATGAATTGCCCCTTTTAACTGACAGCAACAACTCTTTTATTATGTCAAATAAAAAAATGTTCACCTATAGGTTTCCTATTTACATAGAAATTCAACTTCCTTCTTTAGCTCCAGCCAGCTCGTGGCATGAGCAAGTATTTATGCTCATATTTAGTTGTGCATGGCTTATTGACTTCTATTTTCTTTATATCATCCTACTATGGCGTCGCATATTAGACGCCTTTATGTTGTGCATTGGTTTATCAGCAACTTCAAAAAATAATGCATCGCTTCACTTTAGGGAAGATTTAAGTGCTTTATATAATTCATTTAATATCATTCACTTTGCAGACAACACAATACATATTAAAGTATACACTTTGCATTAAACTTCCTTTCATATGTGCATTATATACGCATCATATAGCTATTATGTTTCTTGGCTTTATACAACCATTCCCCATTATATGGTCTGCATTATAGATGTGCCAAAGTTTATTTTATAAAATTTTAAATGTATATAAACATTATATATTAATATATATATATATATATATATATATATATATATATATTAACATATATATATGGAGCGAAGAGGGAGCAAGAACAAGAGCAAGGGGAGAAATTTGATTTTAGGGGCTGATATTTGAGAGGAAGGAGAAAACTTAGAAGAGGCTGATGGTTTTTTGTTGCTGGTCTAGGTGTTGTTGTCGACCTGTTGGGTTGCAGAAGGATTTTTATGGCTAGGTTGGGTGTTGTTATCGGCCTGTTGGGTTGCGGTAGGGTGGAATTGGTTGTTATCTCTAGCTTGCTTGGAAGCATTGTTGTAGGGTTTCTTGCTGCTATCACCCTGGTGGGCTACTGGGGTGTTCCTTCTTTATTCTAGCATTGGTTTTTAGCCTATTGTGTGGTGGTTTTCTACTTTTGTTGGTGGTTTGGGCACCTTTGAAAGTTCATTTTGCCTCTTGGGTACTGGTGCTCTTTTTTTGGGTCATTTTTGGTTATTGGTTTTCCCCTGGTGCTTGTTTAATGAGTTATATTTTTATCTTTCGAGGGTTTCTTTTCAAAATGGGGGGTAGGTTGTTGCCTTCCTCCTCTAGTGCTGACTCTTTGCAGCTCCCCTGGCTATTTGAGGAGGTCATAGGTTTTTTGGGTCTTAAGAGGGTTGTGCTTAATGACTATTCTACTATTGTGACTGTGATGGAGTGGTGGTTTTCCCTCCATATTGTTGTTGTAGGTGTTTTCCTATTTGTGGAAGGCGTTCTTACTGGCCTCTATTCTACTGATGATTTGGTGTTGTTGGTTGACCATGAGTTCTCGAACCCCCTATGGTTTGTGATGTTTTTATTTTCTTTGGGGGTTGTCTTTCTATTGGAGGATGCTTTGTACGGGCTGCTCCCTAATTTTGGTTTGATGGATGGGCTATATTTATTCAAGCCCCTATTTTTCTTGGAGTGAAAGGGTGCTTATGCTACCCTTATTTCTAATCTTTTGTTATTGTCTAGGATATGTATAAAGTTTTATCTTTTATCTTAGTTGAAGTTTTTTCCTAAGGGGATCTCTCTCCCTTCTCCTATGCTACCTTTGGTTGTTGAGTTGGCCCTTTCTTCTAGAGCATTGGCTTTCTATTGGGATCTTCAGCAAGTGTCTTCTATGGAGGTGAAGACAACTTCTATTGAGGTGGAGTTTCCTTTTTTGGTGGAGCTATCTATTGTGTCTTTGATGGGAAGCCCTTTGTTATGGTACCTTCTTCTGAAGCTCCTATGGAGGTGCATGCTCATCCTATTGAGGTGGTCCTAGAGGTTGTTGGAGTGGTGTGGCTTGTGTGGAAGGGTCTTTCTTGTCTTCCTTGGTAGCTACTCCTATAGAGGTGGAGTGGGAGTTTTGTTGAGCTCTGATCTCTCGAATTTGTTGGACTATGTTGGCCAGTGGGTTGATGATTTAGGTGATGGTGCCTCTCCTTCTTATGGAAGGTGGTTTTTTATTGACTCTGCTAGTGGGTTTAAGGTCCTGGTTAAAACCTGGTGTATTGTGAGGGACTTTGGTCCCTATAATTTGGTTATAAGTGGGTTTTAGGTTTCCCTTCTAAACTTGGTTTGGGTTCAAGATCCTTGGTAAAACTTGGCTTTGTTGGGTTTAAGTTTTCTATCAAAACCTTTTGTTTAGTGTAGATTTGGGTAGTCTTATTGTTATCTAGGTGATTTTTTGTTGGTTCGTTGTTGGTTGTCTATGTTGTATCTATGAGCAACTTCTTCTTCTTTGTGTGGGTTTTGGGTCTCTATCAAAACCTAACTGTTAATAGTTTTGGGTCCATTCAAAATCTGTTGTAAATGGTTTCGAGTCCATTCAAAACCTATTTTTCCCATATAATCAAATCGCATGTATATATACATATTAAAATCATTAGTTGATATTTAAATATATTAATAATTATATATATATATGTATGTATATGTATGTATATGTATTTTTATGTATGTATATGTATGTATATGTATATACATTATCGTACTCATATACGTATATATACGTATATATATTATATACATATTTGATTATTTTAGTATCCATAATAAACACATATATTTAAATATTCATCGATCAATATATACAAAATGTATGTATACATATTCATATATATATATATATATATTTCCAATCGATATTGCCATGCATATGATATATTCATACGTGAATATGTGTAAGTATGTCTACTTATGTATACATATGCACGTATATATCCATATGTATGAGTTATCACAATCACATACATATATACATATATACATTATATGTATATACTCATTGATTAATATATAAATATCAATACCCGAAGAAGAACTTATACTTAACATAGATATTTACTGAAGTAATCCAAAATAAGAAATCAAAGATTAAAACCAAAACCATTGCAAATCATCCCCAAACTATGGTTGAAGGTTTACTTACCAATTCCTGAACTAACTTGACTCAACTTGACCAAATTAGGATGTGAGTGTATGATAGCTAAAATAGGGACTTTAAGGGTTAGCAAACCAAGCTCTTAACCTGAGTGATACTCCCCCTCTCTTCCGAAGGCTCGATTCTTTTCCTGCATCCAACTTAGTGCATCACAACAGTGGTTAGTTAATAACATTACATTCATATGTATCATATATTTTCATCTTCAAAAAATTTAAAGTATCAAATTGAATTGCACACTCATTCATCACATTTTCCATCAAGATATATATACAAAACACAATTATGTATTAAAGTATTTTAACTCATCATAGTAATAGTAAATAGGTAATAATACAATAGGGTGTAACAACCATGCTATGGTGTTATGATATGCATTGATCTTTATGATGTAAGCTTTAATCATGTATACATGTTTATGATGTTTCATGTTTGTGTTGTGATGATGGATGTCTATTTATGATTATGATTTGATATGCATGTCAGTAATGATCTATAGATGTAGGATATATGGTATGGATGATGATATATGGTCATAATGTTATTTTTTTGTATTTTCATATGATATATATATATATGATGATCATGTAGGATAGATGATTTGAGATGATATTGACAGTTTGTGGATGTAGGATGAGATACATAGTTTTTTTGTGTATGTCATGATACTTGGATAGAAATATTAGTAAGATAGAATAAAAGAATGGATTATTTGATAGAATAGGATAAAATGAGAATTGGAAAAGATAAAATGATGATGTTGATTAGGATACCAATAAATCTATCATTATTAGATGGATTCTGAGATTTTATTGGATATGTGATGAGATAGGATAGGTGATTTTCATTTTCATTTTTAGATTATGCTTACCAATTACATAAATCTTGATTTTGATATAGCAAGTAGACATGATGCACCACGTTATGAAGAACTAGGGTGACATTTTATCTATTGCACGGAGTATCCTTGTGCATACCTAACATACAAAAATATTATTTAATCATGTGAGAGAATGAAGCCATTGAAACAAGTCGACCAATACATATAAGGTATGAAGAACCTGATATGAACCAACCGTTGTATTACTTGAGACTATTCCTACACAAACAAGGAAAGTATTTGCCAACTTTATATTACAAGAACAACCAACAAACAACACAAACGAAACAAATGACAATGCCCCATTACATACCCCTCTAAAAATACCAAGATATTGAAGATCAAGGAAGTTTCAAGTGAGCTATGGAATGAGACAAAAAGATAAAACCAAAAGAAAAGATCAAATAATGAAACATATCAATGTCATCATATATCTTTCCAGAGAAAGTTGTTTTAGTCAATATCTGAAATAATGTCTACTGTAGGAAAGATATATCCATTAACACATTCATTGGATGTTGCTTTTAAATGTTTTGGTTGTTGAGTTGAAAGTTTTTTGATAAGCTTGACAATGATCAAGACTCGTGATTTCGTGTGAACATTTATGTTTCAACAATTATTGTACTTGCTTTTGTTTGCTTTCTCAAAGGTGAGGATGATGATAGATTTATTATGAATGGAAATTTTATTGTGGATGAATGTGTGAGATGGGAAGGATGATTATAATTTTATTTTTTAGGAAATTTTCAAATTTTTTCAATTTTTTGAAATGTTTTGAGGTTGTTTTGGAATTTTAACGTTTTTTTATTTTTTTTGGAGATTTTACGATTTGGATGATTTTTAGCATATTTGGATGTTTTTGGGATATTCAACATTTTTTAATGTTCTTGATATTTTGTGCATATTTGGATGTTTTTGGGATATTTAACATTTTTGAATGTTTTTGAGATTTCACATTATCTGAATGTTTTTGGATTTTCACATGTTATGGATTTTTTTGGGATTTTGAAATGTTTTGGATGTTTTTGGATTTTGGATGATACCTAGACCACAATGTGAGCTATGAGAAATGGATCAAGATTTATTCCAAAGCAGGATGCAAGTACCTGCCTCCAGTGTCTAGCAATGTATGAACTGTTATGAGTGGATGCATGGATCAAGATGATAAATGGATAGATATGAGAAGGATCTCAAGTACTATCCCATGATAGGATTATTTTTTTTGAATAGAGAATGATCATCTAGAAAGAGCTAGATGTAGGCTATTGTATTTCTTGAGATAGGATATGATAGGATCAACAATAATGACCATGTCAAGATTTTTCCAAAAGAAAGTTTGAAATATACCCCTAACTTTGTCAAGATGAAGATAGTTCTAGAATTAGATGATAATACATTGGATGGATGGTGGATTTATTATGGATCGGATAAAATTATTCCACCTAGAATAGCGTATGTAGATGCTCAATTCTACACATGATGCCTATTTGCTAGGTTTTCATCAAGGTACTTGTCCAAAGTGCCACCTAAGTGGTTTTCACTAGAGGGTGATTTTTCTCTTTACTATTCTTTTATATTTTTGAATTTTTATGATTATTTGTGATATTTTGATGTTTTACCAATTTATGCTAAACCATCTGGTGGTGTTGATGTAGATACTGCTATCAAGATATGCTAACGATGTCTTGCCTAAAGGAGTTTCTTTGCCAAGATACGAGCACTTGTATAGAACCCCTGAATATTCTTGTATTACTTGTCGATACCAAATTTAACCTTATATAGATACACACATCATGATAGAGTACTACTAAAGTCCTTATGATAAATATTTTCTACTAAGAAATGGTTAATGTGTGATTTGGGTATTCTTACTTTTAATGTGGATGGTGGATTTTGATGAGTGATATGAGATGAGGATGGATCAGTCGATAGTTTGGGTAGTAGATATTTGATTCTCTAAATGTGGGATGATGAGCAATGAAATGTGGATATGGAATTTTGAGTGGATTGAGGACCAAATTTTTAATATACTTTGTATGTCGATTTTGAAGATTTCTTTTACATTGGTGGAAATTTTTGATGGATGGAAGTCCCTTTTGTATTTTCCTCATAGTTTCTTTGACTAATGGAGTTTTATAGAGATTGTTTGATTTATTTTTCTTTGCGATATATTTTAATTCCAAGTGCCTATTTTGATTTTTTGATTCATTTGATTCAACGATGTGCTCTTTTCCTTTTTAATTTTTTTTCTCTTGCTGGCCCCAATTAAGGGTGGAAAGATGCGAGAACGATGATTCATGATATGCATGGTTGAAGTGTTGGCCGTAGTTTCATTATAAGGACTCTTCATGACTCCCATGTTGATTTTTTCATTAGGTAAAGTTTCCCCTAGTATTATGGAGGTATCACTGACATGATTAGACTCTTTGATTGTTGAATAATTGATACCTTGATGCTTAATATTGTTGAAAAACTACACTGGCTTTATGATACCTTGTTCATGCAGGCCTAATCCTTCTCTGTACTACTGATAATTTTTAAAGGTAGTAATAGAAATAGTGGATTTTTATTGTTCTTCAAAAGATGTAGGTGCTTTAGAGTTGATATAGAAATCTTCTTCCTAGTCAGTTTCTAAAATGTCATCATGAAGTCCTATGAATTATACTAATGTGTGATCATTTTTAAATATGTCTAGAGTAGGAGACTCTTGTTCTAGGAAAGATCATCTACATGTCTATTGGAAGTAAGAATCTCATGGGTAGATATAGGAGTGATTGGTATATGGATGTGGTCATCTTTTATGAAACCCTATATGGATTGGAAAATACTAATTAGATCATGGTGATATTTTGGGGAAGTGGACTCTTGATTTGTCTTATTTCAAAGCAACTATTGTTAATGGATTGGAAAATACCCATTAAATCCTGATAGTATTTTGAAGATATGGAATCTTGATCTTTACTTATTTCAAAGGAACTTTCGTTATGCTTAGGATTATGTTATTGACATGGACCTTGGGTTGATGGTGGAATATGGATGGAAGAATCTTGGGTGGTCTTAATGGATTTTGATGGTGAGATAAAGACTTCTTTCAATGGATCTTCTCCAATATATACTATCATGGAGTCAAACGAGGGGATATGCTATGATTTGAGACATATTTAATGCTATTATTTTGATGTGGAACATTGCTACACATTGTTGGATGGTGTTGATCATGCATTAAGAAATTCTCTTAATAAATATCAAATTTATCATCATATGAGCAATAATTAGTATTGACGTAATTATTGGATCCTTGGATGTGTCCTACATTTTCATAGGAATAATTCACATTTAAATTATAACTTGCCATTTTTCTAGAATATTTTGCTTTTCCATGGTTGGGCATAGAATCTTTGTACATACTGAGATATTTATTTCCCAAAGATCCTAGATGTTGATCTAAATTTATTTATCCTCAAGGTCAATGAAGTCTTGTATTAGATGTTTTAGTTTCACACAATTTTGTGTCATGTGACCTTTTGTTCTATGATATTGGAAAAATTCATTGTCATTATACCTGCACGTTGGTTTGATTTGTGGTTTGGGATAATTTCTTAGCTTAGGAGGCTAGATATGTTTTGATTGAATTAGCTTGGTAAGGATTGTTTCAATGGGTTCCCCTAATGGATTTAATTTGCACCGTGAATCATTGCTAGGTATTTGTGGTATTGGTCCTCTTGGAGGATTAGAATTTTCTATGTTTTGTTGTTTGTTTGCTTGAGATTGTGTGGTTATCACAAATTTTGCATTGACAACTCCATAATTTTCTACATTCTTGTTTTTATCTCAAAAGTAGGGTTTGTCTTTTGAACATGAGGATTGGTCGTTGTCTTTGTAGATTTTCACTAACCCCTTAGAAATAAGGGCCCTTTAAAACATTGTTCAAAAGACAATCTCCTTAGGTATTGACATCAATGACAACTACTACCAATAATCTCCCTCTTTGGCATTGACGGAAAAACACACCTGCTTACTCCCCCCTTTGGAATTGATGGAAACTCACACCTGCTTAATCTCCCCCTTTGACATCAAGGACAAAGGAAACCACACACCTGCATAAAACATGTTCTCTGACTTCAAGGACAAAGGACCAAATATCTTTAATTGAAGCAACAATAAATTCTTCCCCTTTGACCAACAATACTTCTTCAAGAAAACATAAGGAGCTCATTCTTTCTCCTCATCAAGTTTCTCCCCCTTTATATACATACACTCCTTCTTGAAACAACTAACAAGCTCATCCTATTAGTAGCAACCATTACCAGCTCCCCCTAAGAGGAATCCACCGTTAGTCCAATCATAAAGATATGTCTTGAATTACGCCCCCTAAATAGATGTGGTAATTATGCATCTAGTTAGAATGAGGGGCAATAACCCTTAACTTCTGTCAGAGATACTCAAAGGTATATTTTGGAAGTTCCTTTGTGAATATGTCTACAATCTGATCCTTGGTAGGCAAATACTCCAATCTAAATTCACGCTCAACAACCTTCTCTCTCAAAAAGTGATACCAGATAGAAATATATTTAGTTCTTGAATGCATCACCGAATTCTTGGAAATATTAATTGCACTTGTATTATCACACAATATTGGGTCCATCATATACCATCTTTATATCCTTTAATTTTTTCTTCATCTATTACACCTGAGTGCAACAAGATATTGCAACAATTTATTCTACTTCTTCTATGGATAAGGACACCAAATCCTACTTCTTACTAAACCAAGAGACCAATTTTTCTCCCAAAAATAATGCACTTCCACTTGTACTTCTCTGGTCATCCATAAATCCTTCCCATTCTACATCATTATAGGAACTCAAAGAGAAATTTAGATCCTTTTATACCATAAACCATAATCTAAGAGCTCCCTTCAAATATCTAAATATTCTTTTCACTACTTCCTCATGAGATTGCTTAGGATTTGCTTGAAATCTAGTAACAAAATATGTTGCATGCATGATATTAGGTCTAGAGGCAATCAAGTATAATAACCCTCCAATAATAGACCTATATAGAGTTTGATCAACCTTCGGAGACTCATTAGAATTTCTCAAGTGACAACCAGTCACCATATGGGTGCCAATTGGTTTGGAATCCTCCATGCCAAACTTATTCAACATCTCCTTTACATACTTATCCTGAGAAATAAATATACCACCATCTTGTTGAAAAATTTGAATCCCAAGGAAGGACAACTCACCAATCATAGACATTTCAAATTCTTTCTAAATATTTTCTGCAAACTTCTTATACATATCATCATTTTCACCAAAGATGATGTCATCAACATATACAAATACAATCAACAACTTGTCTTCTTGAACCTTAATGTAAATATTCTTATCTACAATTCCTTTCTTGAAACCTTTCTAAATTAAATACTTACCCAATTGAGTGTACCAAGCTCTAGGAGCTTACTTGAGACCATACAAAGACTTCTTGAGTCTATAAACCATGTCTAGATCTTTTGATAACTAGAAACCATTTGTTTTCTTAACATATACTTCTTCCTCTATATCACAATTCAAGAAAGGTGACTTGACATCCATTTTATATACTTTGAAGTTCTAATGAGAATCAAAAGAAAGAAACATCCTCATTGCTTCCATTCTGCCTATTGAAGCAAAAGTCTCTTCAAAATCAATACCCTCAACTTGTGAATAACCCTTGCAAACCAATCTAGCCTTATTTCTCACAACTTCACCATCGTCATTCAACTTATTATGGAGCACCCACTTAGTTCCAATCATATTCTTGACAACTAGTCTAGGAACCAATTTCCATGTTTGATTAGTTTCTATATGATCCAATTCTTCTTCCATTGCCTTTATCCAACCATCATCTTTGCTAGCATCAAAAAATTTCTTGGGCTATATCTTTGAAAATAAACACAAATTTACTTGATCACTTGTTCTTGCAAGCCTTCTCCTAGGAAATACACCTTCATTCTTATCCCCAATGATCCAATCTTATGAATGGTTCCTTTGTACATACTTTTCTAGAGTCTTGAGAGTCTTCACTTGTTTTGGTTCCTTTTCTTATTTCTTCTTTCTTATTCTTCTTCTTCTTCAACCCAAGGAGGTATATTAGATCTACAAGGTTCTTGTGAGATCTAACCCAAGTCTTCATCTACTTTAATATTTGTGCTCTCAATCATCTTCCCCAATATTTTTTTGTAGCATCTATAAGCCTTGCTCCTAGTTGAGTAACCAAGAAATATTCCTTCATCACTCCTTGAGTCAAAATTTCCAAGGTCTCCTTCATCTCTTCTGATATAACATCTTCTACCAATTTTTTTTAAGTATTTAACAGTGGGAGGCCTTCCATACCACAACTCATAAGGGATCTTAGTGCTATTAACCCTCAACAACACTCTATTAAGAAAATAGGTAGCAGTGTGAACTACTTCCTTCCAATACATATCAAGCAAATCAACATCTTTCAACATTGTTCTAGCCATTTCTTACACAATTTTATTCTTCCTTTTCACTACCCCATTCTTCTGAGGGGTTCTAGGGGTAGATAGATGTCTTCTAATACCATGATCTTCACAAAATAATTCAACTTCATTTGAATTAAATTCACCTCCTCTATCTGACCTTAAGCATTTGATCTTAATATCCATTTCATTCTCAACTTTTTCTTTGAAAATTTTAAACTTATCAAAATCTTTTGATTTATCTCTTAAAAATGTAACCCAAGTCATTTTCGTGTAATCATAAATAAGTAACATAAAATAGATTTCACCTTGTTGAATCTTTATTCTTGTAGGTATGTAAAGTTCAATGTGAATCAAATCCAATGGCATTGTAGTAGAGCACTCCTTACTCTTGAAACTTGTGTTTGTTTTCTTTCCTATTTGACATTCCTTGCATAAAGTGTTTGTAGGCTTTGTTATCTTTGGCATATCTCTTACAGCATGAGAGGAACTGATTTTTACCATGATGTCAAAGTTTATGTGTCTCATCCTTTTGTGCCAATACCAACATTCTCCAGACTGGGCCAATAAGAATATTCTTCCATCAACCTCCTTTAGATGATAGAAATTACCATTTTTCCTTGTTCCTTCAACAACTAGTCTTCCAAACCCTGCTTTTTTTATCTCACAACCATTAGCATGAAATGTAAGATTTAATACCTTGCAACACATTTGACTAACACTGAGAAGATTATGCTTTATATCCTCGACATAGAGAACATCCTCAGTACTACTTTTTCCATCAATTATTATAGCACCTTTTCCACAAATTTGTGTTGACTCATCACCACCAAACTTAACAACACCACTATTAACCTTCTTAATATTGACAAACATTCTTTTGTCACCAGTCATGTGGTTAGAACAACCACTATCAATCACCCAAGAATTTTCTTCTTCCTTTGCATGAAAGGCAATCCAAACAACCATAAATTTTCTGTTATTTTTATCATCTTGCAAAGTACCAGACCTCTTACTTTATCCAATATTTCCCTTTTTTTCTTTCAAGGACGTGAATAGGGTTTCATCATTTGAATCATTATCCTCCTCTTCCAAGGAACAACTACTTTCCTTGGAATAGAAACTCTTTTTGACCTCATCTCTTTTATTACCATCACCAAATTCTTTGTAGGGACATTTAGATGCAAAATGACCAATCCTTCCACAATTGAAACATTTGAAAGGTAGCTTACCTTTTTTATTTTTTGGTGCCTTTCTTTAGTCTTCTTAAAAAATTTACTTCATTTTCAACAAAGTCATCATTCTAATTAGCAGCTTCATCTTCTATCTTTTTATCGAATTTTAATCTGACTTCCTTCTTTGGAAAATATTTGTCAAATTCTCTAATTTCAAAGGTAGTTAGAGCACCAAGCATTTTATCTACTGAATACTGATCCAAATCCTTAGACTCTTTAATAGAAGACAATTTATGACTAGGATTTAGGGAGAGATCTCAAAACCTTCTTCACAATCTCATCATCTTTGACTACACCATCGAGACGAGTGATGCTAGTAACAAATTCATGTACCTAGAGCATATAACTTGCAATGTCTTCATCCTTTGACATTCTTAAGGTCTCAAAACTGCTCTTCAAAATTTACATCATGGTCTGATTTACTTTGGTATCTCCTTCATAGATGTTGCTAAGTTTTTCCTATACATCCTTAATAGATTTGCTACTCTTCACATTCAAAAGTTATGAATCAGCCAATCCACACAACATAACATTTTTATCCTTGGCATTTTTCTCATATAACATGATTTTAGCTAGATTAGTTGGAGGAGAAGCAGAACCAGCATAACCATCTTTGACTAGTTTCCATACACCAAACTATTGATGGTCAAAAGTGCACAACAACATAAAATAGAATATCTCTACCCTATTTATCATAAAAAAGAAAGATAGCATATAGTAATCTAACTCTCAAGGTCCTGGTAGTTGGTTCTCAACTATGTTGATATTACTCAATGGCCAATGTAACTATAATATTCAAGGAGAATTTTTTGGTAATAAAGAACACAAACTACATCATATTAAATAACCTATGTTGTGGGGGGTAAATAAATAGAAAAAGATAGATCAAGGCATAGAACAGTAAAATATGAATAAAACTCCTCAGTATCCAGACACGCATTCCCGCAATGAGTGTTTCTTCAATAAACCAAAAACCACAACATCATGTAATCCATAGAATAATCTACACCATTACATACATTCATAGTGCTTAATTCAACTACCACAACCATTCACCAAAACACTTTGAGATTTTAAAATAGATCACTCACTCATTACTAAAACACAGATCAAATAGACATTTAGTAATTCCATTCATAGATAATTCAATGAAATAATCTTAAATTTTGGTTTCCCCTATTGATTTTCATCAAATAGAAAACATTTAGGCACAAAAACTCACTAGCACACAGATTGATTATGATTCATTAACCTTATCAAAAATATTAATTTCCAACAATAACATGAAAACCATATAAAACTATAAAATGGTATCTAATTTCAACTTAAAACTTAAAAGTATCTTGCTACAACTATGAAATCTTAAAACTATCATTCCTATCTGCTATCATATCAGGTGGCTAATCCCTCTTCAATCAACCAACCTTTACAAAATAGAGCCCAAAAGTACATATAGGCCTACCATGTATAAGTTTCTCTCAATCAAAAACCCAGATCCACAAATCAAGGAATCATAACTCTATGCAGGAACTGAACTAATTTTAGTTCAAAAACTAATTGCCCTACTATCCAAACTCTAAAACCCAAGGAAGAAGATAGAATTGGCAGATGGGAACCTTTAGTTCAGCCTATCTCAAAACCCTGCAAAGTAGGATTGAAGAGGAAGTTGTATGCCAAAGAGAGAATGTTTTGTTGCAAGATCACCCCTGCGTTGCCTACTCAAGGAGATACTCATCATAACTAGAGAATACTTGTTGAAGGAAATCCACATCAGGTCCATCTACTCAGCTATCCTCAAACTTGATTCTCTTTAATTCTACTGAGGCAAATCCTTGCATATCTTTCAATTTGATTAACTCCCTCCTGGCAGCTTTTACCACATCTTTGATATCCATGAGCCTATCCAACAACAAGTCTTCTCCATCATCTTCTTCAATTTATCCAAAGGCATTCCTTCCTTGACCAGAATATCCACATTGACTATAATAGCCACTACTGCTTCTAACTCATCAATTTGTTCATTTAAACTCCTTTCAAGGAAATCTGCATTATCTTCTTCAAGGATTGACTACTCCAAGAGAGTTAACTTTGGTATCTTACTGATGTCCTTTAACTTCTTTACATATTCCATGTATTCTCCCTCTTATTTCTCTAGGGTTTTAGCATGATGATTCATCTCTGCTATCAAATCAAGTGCCTTTTTATGAATTTCAAAACTATGTACCAGCACTTCACCAACCTCCCGATTGAGCTTATCAATCCATCTATCAAGCCTCCCCAACTTACTCCTCATCTGTACTAAATCATCAACTTCCCTTTTACTAAGTAGAATTGGGGCTTCTAGGGTAGCTACTTGTTAAGACACTGGAGTGGAGACATCCCTCAATAATTTATGTAACTGATCCAATTGGGCCTTAAGTTCATCTTTCCTCTGCTTATCCTTGATCATCCTAGACTTGGTGGAGGAGGCTACAATATCAATAAGATTCATTTTTTGGTTTTGTGTAGGTTTTCCCAAGTTGATTGTGCCCAATTGGTAATCAATTACTTCTATATCTTCTCTATCCTCATCTACCACTGGAATTGCACATTCAGCAATAATTTCTCTTGCATCTATGAGCTTGGTAGAATGCAGAACTCTTGCCTTTTTCTTGGGTCTCTCCTTCTCTATTTCCTTCATCATCTCATCCCAATTGAGAGGCTGAGGTTGATCTATTTATTTCTTCTCCAAGTCAAGTTTTAACCACATTAGAGCATTAGGGGTAGGGGTCACTTGTGTTGAGGAAGAGGCAGTAGTGACATAAGATAATGGTTGCATTATGGTAGCTTTATGTTGAGAATCAACCTCTTTCACATTTTGATGTTCCCTTTGTGCATCGTCTTGTGCAATTCGCATAGCTTCTTTTTTATCTTTTTGTTCCTACAACCTTTTATCTTCCAAATCCTTCTTCAAACATTCCTCCTCTAACCTTCTTTCCTCAAGCATTTGGTCTCTTTGCTTTTCCAACTCTTTGACCTTGTCCCATACCTCTTTCTCTTTGTGTTCATACTTGGCAAGCTCCTCATCTTCCTTCTCCATTCATAGGCATTCTTCTTCTTCCCTTTTCTTATAGGATTATTCAATAGCCTTGAACTTAGCCTCAAGGGCTTCTTTTTCTCTTCTTTTCCTGGATTTTTCCTCCTCAAGATCATGGATTTTTTGCACCATTTCCAATTGTTTTTGTTTGAGCATTGCATCAGCTTGAGCCTTTGCATCCATCTCCTTCTATTTTTCTAATTCTTTAGCCTTTTCATTAGCATCATCTTCCTTCTTGGCACCCTCAAATAGCTTCCACTGATCCTCCAAGGTGAGAACATGTTCTTCCTCAATATTTTGGGTAGATACATATTTAATAACATCATCATCAGAATGTGTTTCTTCTGAATCTATGTCAATGTCATGAATTTCTACCTCAAGCTCATTTCCTTTTAGTGTGTTCGCTTCCTCATGAAGACTACCAATAGGTACTTCCTCACTAGGTTCTTGAGGGAGAGGAGGTTGAGAAGAGGAGCCCTCTCCCAGTGTTGTAGTCTCCACATCTTATGCTTCAATAGTTTCCTCTGTAGGTATTTCAGAAATAGTATCCCCTCCAGAAATGGGAGGAAGATAATCTATTTTTTCCTTGGGGGAAGCTCTTCTTTTGGTCCTTTGGCAACCCTTGGTTACCCTATCTTTCCTTTTCTTTGAATTTTGAGCAGGTGGTTCCTCCCAATTGATCAGATCTAAGCCCTTGATGCCTACTTTTCTACTTCATATCCTAGGTCTAAAACCATACCATCATCTAATAGTGTGTCAGGAATATCTTCTTTCACCCCATACTCAATCATTTGTGGGATGGTTAGCCTTTCATAGTTCCTCCTTCTCACATCGAAGTCATCCTGCAAATCACACCAGAAATCCTCTTGCAAATTATAATGCTTCTCAAACATAGAGGAAAGTAACTTATTCATCTTTTTCTCTAGATCAAAGTGCTTTCGAGATGTATAGAGTCCCAACTTGAAGTAGCTCAACTCTTCGCATACTGCTTTTGCAGTTATATTGATAAGAAAACAATACTCTCCCAACTTCATGGGAAACTTATGGCAACCCGATTTATGCTTGATACTAAACTTTGAATTAAATCCCAATGCTTGGTATATAAACTCCGTAAGGACCATTATGTCAGTGCAACACCTAGGGAGTAGGTGAGGATTTCCATCAAACCTCGATAACTTGAAGTAGGTGAACTTGGGGTATAGGATATACCAATGACCCCATTGAGCAATGAATGTCATGGCTTCGCTACTTAGCTTGAAACCCACATCACTAGTCAATCTATTAATGATGACATACAAAAATTCATCATTGACTCTCCTATAATGCTCCTTTGATGTCTGTAAATTTAATTAATCATATTGGTTCCACACTTATTTTTGTCTAGGAGCTTCTCCCAACACTCCTACTGCATTTAATCCTTGGAAGATACCCATCCTTGTAGCTGCATAAATGACATAAGATGTCATATAGATGGTCTTTTTTTCCTTACGTTTATCATCTAGCTATGCAAACTATTGGAAAAAATCATGCACCAATAAAACTATTTCCTACCATCAAAGATAGCTTCTATGAATGGGAACATCCACCCCTTGAAGCATGCAGAGTCATTTTTCCCAAACACTCTAGAGAGAATCAAGATTAGGTCACCAACTTCCTTCTTGAAATCTCCCCTTTTGGGCTAGTCAGGCATCTTAAGTAGGGATTTCTTTTCAGTTATTAACCACTTCTTATTCATGTGACCCCTATTGACATCTTTGTTCTCATTAAATATTTTCCATGCATCATCCTCTATCAACTGCCTTGGACTTTGTGGAGTAGGTGCATTGAATATCAGCCTCATCATTTGTGGGGATAAGTCAATTATGATATTCCCTTTTTGATCCATACATTTCCTTGATACCGCATTATAGGCTCCTGTTGCAGCTAAGATCACCTCTGGGCATTGGACTGGCAGAGGGAAGAGAGTAACATGGGAAATTCCTAATTGGACTATCCTCTTCGTTCTTCTAGTGACTTGTTCAGAGAAGGTTTCTTCCAATAGCTCCTCACAATCAAATGCCCCTAGGTTGGTGTTTGTGATGTCTTCCAACCTAGATTCTAGTTTGTTGGTTGTGGGAGTGATCATCTGATGTTTATACCTCAGTGTATAAGGTAGTTTTCCTACTTTTATTTTCTTAGGCTTCACTTGTTTAGAACTTTTAGCTGCTTGACCCTCCATTTGTGAAGTTCCTATAGAGGCTCTTGACATCATTTGGTTCTTGCATTGACAACTCAAGATTAGATTCATGGGAAGTATAAACCAGTATTAGAGAAATCACCTTCCCTATTACTCTGTACTTCATTGTAGTTTCTCCATACTTAGCAAAGTTAATCACTCACTGGAGGCAGGATCAAGACATAAACATCACTAGAAAACCCCCAAGTATTGTCGTGGTCGGGACTGGAGTTAATCATCGGAACTAGAATATGAACAAACTATATCGAGATCAAGAGCGAAGTCAGAAAGGTTACCAGGACCTGGATCGGAATGAAAACTGAACTCGGTACATAAAGAAGTTCCAAATCCCTTGATCAGTCCACTTCCGCATCTGCTAAGGTAAAAAGTGTTAAACCGTCCAAAGTTCAGTGGAAGTGGATTCAGAAAGAATCCAACATGTATCACCAATAAAGATTTATGGGCAACACGATTCAGTGATTTGACTTCCGCCATGACCATACATGACATCATCATTAGAAAAGAAATCTTAAGTACCAAAAAATACTATAAAGGATAGGTCACCTTAATAAGCCGAAGGGGCTAAAAGAAAAAGCACAAACCTATCCCCAATATGACCGAGAGGAAATAGTGACTAGGGCACAACCTTAAAATGGTGCGAACATAAGACCCTAGCCCATTTAAACCCGACAACAAAGGAAACTAGGGCATCAAAAACCCTAGCTAGAAATGATTGAGCCACCATTCGAAAGGATGGGAAAGCTATGTAACTAATAAAATACTATAAAGAAACCCATAATCTAATTGAAAGCGACACCCTAAACCCTAGGGCACAATGGTACAGATGCGAGAAAACACGAAAATGACCGCGAAGAAGAGAACAAAACGAGAAAAGACAAAAACAAAGTAAAATGAGACCACAAAGAAAATAAAAATGAAGGGGAAAGAAAGAACAACAAGGCAAACGAACAACAATTTGAGAGAAAAACCCACAAACCACGTGAAGAACACAAGAAACGATAGCGACCAAGGAAAACAAGGTGAAGAAGACACCTACCTTGAAATGTTGCCTAACAGGTTGGCCCTCGATCCAAATCCACATGCCAATGCTTGATCTTCGACGAAATCATGCCCCTCTACTCTATCTCAGCTTTGGTTTGTTATCACTATTCAAAAAAATAATAATAACCAGTAAACTTACCTTAATTAAGGTTAAAAATTGATTTTACACATGTGGAGGGTCCACAATAAATGCCATTAATGTGGTAGGTCAGGAGTGGGATCATGGTAGGAACAAGAACAAAACCATTGTACAACTGAAGTAGAGTGGCAAACAAAAAACAAGAAAGGCGAGAGTGGAAGCGGAATTGGGATGGAAACCAGTCAGCAAACTTATGCAAAGTTCTAGGATTTGTTTTGCTTTCGGTTCCGGTTCCAACAAAGAAGAAACAAAAAAAAATAAACAAAAAAAGAGAAGACAAAGAGACCAAACCGAGATCGGAAGCACCAACCCTGAGACAAAATAGACATAAGACAATGGCAAAGGCGGAGGTGGAACTGGAACAAAACTTGGAACTTTGCCCAAGTTTTGAGTTCAAGATCTGTCCTAGATCCAGCCCCGCAACAGAAAACAACACAGACCCAAAAGGCAACAAACAAAGAAACCATTAGGAGCAAGATTGGAACTGAGTTAGGAAGTGAAACTCAAATGAATTCCAAGCCAATATTCAATTTTGATTCCAATTTTTCCAGAGAAAAAGAATAAAAACAAAGACTTGGAGAAAAGAAAAACTCTTAAATCTTTGTTTAAAAGACCCAAGGATAGGAAACAAAAATGGGGACCCATTTTGACCAAGGAAAAAAATGGGGTGCTTATGCAAGGTATAACAAATGGTGACTCGGCTGGGAAAATGGTTTACCCATTTTCAAGATACAGAAGAATTCAGTTACCTAGAACCTTTGGTTTATGAATCATGTTAACCTGAATAAGATCAGATATGCAGAGCAAGGTTGATCTAGAATCTTAGATGTATGTCTTCATGAACTATTTTGAATATGGGTGTCTTTATATATGGTGCATCCTTCTTTATAAAACTTTCTCTACGTCTGAACAACTACACCTAAAATCCAAGCTACATAGGTTGAGTCCTTCAACTGTTGTGCAATGAAATCCTAGGCATTGCTCTACTACCAGACAAGCGTCCATAGCCCCAATGGAGATACCTCTTTTTCTCTCAAATCATTTCTCTATTGCTAGATAGGCATCCATAGCCCCAATAGAGATACTTGATTCACCCATTTGGTATTTGATTTTACCTTTCTCCTTTTTTTTTTAGGCTTTACTTGTGGAAATTATTTATTGAATTTTCTCAATACTCAGATGTAATTGATCTAAAATGTGGGTTGAGAACTATAATGGACCTTATGACAGTCTTGGGAGTTAGATTTTTCACTTGAATTATAGATACAGCCACCCTGAGATAAATAGGTATTTTACTTAGGCAGATGTTTATCTATTTTGTGACAAACTTTAATCATAGTTCACAAGATTATTTACAATATACCTTATTCTTAATAAATTTTCAAACCAATGTTAAAATGGACATAAGACATAAGCTTAGAATGAAATATTTCAACAGATTTTCCTTGAAAATACCTAAATAAATTTCTCTCCTAGTGCTTGCAGCATACTTTGAATAACAACCCCTTATCTCGGAATGGATAGAAATGAAGGTCTCCAACAAACAAGACCAAAAACAGAAACAATGGAAAGAAACAAAGAAACAAAAAAAACACCCAAAACAAAAGAAAAACTTGATTACATATAGTACATATAGTATAGTCATTCAAAAAAATCAGACCTTTATGAGCCAAAGTAATGTTTAAGAAACTGACCATTAACGGGCAATAGAACAGGTTCACCAATTAGGGTACTCAATTCAAAAGCATTCTCACCTACTATCTCAGCTATTTGGTATGGACCCAACTAGAGTCTATCAAACTTCTAGTGGTCCCCCTTTTTCTCTTTAGCTTTATCCCATACTAAAATGAGATCTGATATCCTAAAGGCCTTTACCTTGGTCCTCTTTTCAAACCAGCGTTTGACGACAGCTTGGTGTTTGGAGAACTGTTGCAAAGCAATGTCTCTCTGTTCTTCCATGTTTAGCAAATTGGTTAGTCTAACCTCAATTTGATCATCCTTTGTATAGAATTCTTGCATGAATTTGAGGACAGGTATTTGCAAATGGATTGGGAAGATTGGCTCTTGGCCGTTGACTAACTTAAAAGGTAAATTTCCTAGGGTGGATTTGATTCGAGTTCGATCTGCCTATAAGGAAAATCTCATTTGGGTGTGCTAGTCCCTAGGATTGTTGTCTAGCAATTTTCTAATTACTCCCAACAATTTCTTGTTGGTGGACTCAACTACTCCATTTCCCTAAGGGTAGTAATTAGATGAATACTTTAAAGTAATTTTGTGTTCATAGGCCCATTGAATGAATTAAGTGAAGAGAGAGCAGGGCCATTATCACACACCAGGGTGAATGGTACTCCAAACCTGGTTGTGATGCTTTCATTCATAAATTTGATAACCACGTCAGTGGTGCTATTTTTGCAGGGTTGAGCCTCAGTCCAACGAGTGCAGTAGTCATTTGTTGTCAGGATGAACTTATGACCTACAAAATATTTTGGATTAATGACACCTACAAAATCCAGTGCCCATTGAGCGAATGGTCTTACCTCGTACACCGATTGTAAGGGCATCGTTGGATTTCTTTCCCTCAATGCAGAGGTCTGACATGTATGGAATGTTGATGTGCATCTCAAAACATGTGGGGCCAACAATAACCTGATCTGAAAATTTGATGAGCCAAGACATTTGCAGATCCATGTCATGTACCATGTTTACCATGAAACTCAATTATAGCATGTTTGGCTTCTTGTTGATCCAAACAGCATAGGTAAACTCCTTCAAAAATTCTTTTGTATAAGAATTCTCCTTTGAGCATGTAATGATCACTCTTCATCCTTAATTCTCTCCTCTTTGTAACATTCATTCCCTCTGGGCATCTATTATTGAGGAGGAAGAAGATCAAGTCTGTGTACCAAGGATCCTTGGTGAAAGACTGCACTGTGTACTGCTGGCAAGTGATACTCTTTTCAACATCTGCCATAGCCTTTGATAAGCCCTATCCTCGGATGAGCTTCATTGGATGAATATCTAAAATCTAAATCAAACTCTTGTAAAATAGCCATCCATTTTCCTCTTCTCTCCCCTAATTCACTCTACATAAGGAGAGACTTTACAGCTGGATCAAGAACTATGGCAATAACCTGAATCCGAAGAATGTAGTGCCTAAATTTTTTTACTGCACAGACCAATGCAAAGGCCTGCTTCTCAAGGGATGGGTACCTGAATTCTAAAAAATTTAAATGGGGATCTCATGAAGGCAATAGGCCTTTCCTCTCCCTCACCTCCTCGTTGTGTTAAAACAGCTACACATGAATGGTCAAATGCAAAAGAATAGATATAGAAGGCCTTTAGATAATCTGGGTTGGTCAAGATCAATGCCTCAAATATTGATTGTTTAATCTGCGAGAAAGAAGATTTAGCCTCATTGCTCCATTCTATTTTTCATCTTTTCTCATCATTTCATTAAAATATTTTACAATTTCTGCAAACCCTGTTATAAATTTTCTTACAAAATTAATCCTTCCAAAGAAGGATCTCATCTCTTTTATACTTCCTGGCATTGTCAGTTTTAAGATGGCTCCAACTCTATCAGGGTCTATAGATATCCCATTTTTTTATATTACATGACCTAAGAGTTTCCCTTCATAAACTCCAAACACACATTTCTTTGGATTAAGGGACACGCCATAGCTTATACATCTTTTGAGGACTTTTGCTAAATTTGCAACATGGTCCTTTCTATTTTTAGAGAAGATAGTTAAGTCATCTACATAAATCATGATACACTTACCTATTAGATCCTTGAATGCTACATCCATTGCATGTTTAAAGTTAGCTCTAGTGTTGATAAGGTTGAATGGCATCCTCCGATAGGAAAATGTGCCCCACTTGGTAGTGAAGGTAGTTTTCATTCTATCCTCATGACTGAGAAGCACTTGATTATACCCAAAATAGCCATCCAAGAATGGCATCATCTGGGATCCATTGACCATTTGTAATACCTCATCAAGAGAAGAAAGTGGATATTTATCCTTCTTAGAGGCCTTATTTAGGTTCCTAAAATCAACGCATAACCTAATTTCACTGCTTTTCTTTCGCACAAGAACCAAGTTGGCAACCCAGGTGGAATGTCATACTGGGAAGATTATTCTTGCAAATAGCAACTTTTGCACCTCCTTCTGAATTAAGGGCTCAATCAAAACATTCATCGGGCATTGTTTTTTATGAAAGGGCTTGGCTTCTGGCTTCAAAGGTATGGTATGTGTGATTACCGAAGTGTCAAAGGTCTTTAAATCTTCATACCCCTAGGCAATGGCTGCAATATCCTCTTTCAAAAATTTAATTATTTTCTCTTTAATTTCCTCAGGACAAGATTTTCCTATAAGGACATTCCTTTCGGGACCTAAATGAGCCAGATTAATAGATTCATACTTCCCTCCATTACTTTTTTTTGGCACCCTTTGACGAGCCCGCGGGTCAAAGTTGAATATTCTTTGTAAAGCTACCATCCCCTTTGGAATGTTGTTACTCTTCAAATCCAGTATTCATTTTGTATCACAATTCTCAGGATCCTATTCTCCCTGATCTCTTTCAGATTCATCAATTATCTATCCTTTGAAGACATCTGAACTTTCCAAAATGGCGAGTATATGCTAGTCATCATCAAATACTTAAAAATTCCATACGTTATCCGGGACAATTGGGATTGAGACTAGTTCAACTAAAAATATTTTCAGCTTGGAGTCCTGCATAGGCTCCAAGGTGCTAGCAGTAATGGCTAGGGCATCTACAATCTGATTGTTTTCCCTAGGAATTAGAGTGATCCCAAAAACGTCAAAATCTTCAATCAGATTCCAAATTTTGTTTCTATATGCAACCAATATTTTGTTGTGAAAATTATATTGGTTGTGTACCTGTTTGACAATAACTTTAGATTCCCCCATAACCATGAGATTTTTCACCTTCTTTTGATGGGAAAACATGAGTCCTCAAGCAAGTGCTTCATATTTAGCCACATTTTTTATGCAGCCAAACTGCAACCTGTAAGATGCAAAGTAATTCTTCCTTGTTAGGTTGGTTAATTCAATCCTAGCTCCACTTCCTGATTTGGATTTAGAGCCATCAAATTTAAGGCTCCATAATTGATCTAGAGCTAGGAGTTCTTTCTTCTTTGGGATGATAGGTGATGTCTTGCTTGAAATGTTTGGCATGTGAGACTATTGACGGCCAGCAAGATTCAAAGGTGATTGGGAGCAAGGTTCACTACAAGATTCACCTATATTCAAAACTTGTTCAAAGATTACTTCCTGAACATTTCCTTGGATTAGATCACAATCGAGTACATTTTTCATCAATGTCTTAGGCATGCGAAGGGTATCCGGGGTGGGTGTAATAGAGAAAGATTGAGATGCCTCAATCTCTTCTTGGATTTCAAAGCATAGGACCTAAGTCTTCTCAACCTAGGAAGAACCTTCCTTTTGGGTGATAGTTTTTTTTTCAGGATAGTTAAATCCTTGACCTGGAATGAGAACTGGTTGGGGGTGTTACTAGGTGATTTTCATAAGCCTCTTTTGACTCATAGACATAATTCAAAATATCCACACATGGTTGGCACGTTTGTTCATAATGGCCCTCATAATGAACCCAACACTAGTTCAGGAGTAAAAAAATCCATAGGTCAACTTCTTCCCCAAGAACTAGCCTATCATGTTGTAATCTCCTAATCAGAACCTGTTGGTTAACTTTGCTCATGGAGTTACCAAACTCTTGGGATTAAGAATAATTAGGATCAAACACCGAGAGAGCCATAATTTCCTCACTCTTGTATACCCCCATTTTAGTTTCAAAGAATGCAACCTCATTATGATAGTCATACTCACTTATCATGTGCTTGAGGTGGGGCTCACTTTCAATCCTAATTTGTGATGATATCCCTTTCCATGGCAGCCACATATGTGAAAATTCCAAGGATAGATAACCCCCAATACTTTTCATCAATTCATGACTTAAAAGAATACCATATGTTTCAGGAATATCGACTACCTGGATATCTATATAAGTTTGGATCCTTGGGTCTGATCCAACTTGCACATTCATACTTTTTTAGTTCTCCTACCAAATTGACCTTGGTTTTGTCCAATTGAATCACCTTCTTATTAGTCTGTGCAAGACTTAATCCTAGCTTCTTGCAAATGGAAAAGGGCATAACATTTCTCGATGCTCCGAAATCCAAAAGACAATTATGCAAATTCTTCCCAAAGATCCTACAACTTACAATAAATGGTGGGGTTCCTATCTTACCTTTATATACGGAAGCGTTCATGTCAACGGCTGGAGTCGCCCTGTTTTTCCCTTTTGAACGATCTGCTTCCTCCAACACCTTTAACACAATTTCCTATTGTGTTGGACACCATTTGAGGATATTGAAAAATGATAGGGAATTCTTTTGTCTCTACATTTCTGAAATGAAATCAAATTTTGATTCATTATTCTTTGAATGCTTGGGAATAAAAGGTGATTCACCTTTATTCTGAACATCAGGTGGGCCTCTTGGTGGAGGCGAGTTATTATTTTCATTTTGATTAGGTGGAACCATGGTATTCAGAGGATTAGATGTGGTGAATGGTCCCTTATTCTAATTTCTCAAAAAATGACCACCTTTAGATTGGAAAGCTTGAGCATCATATACATCCTCCTCTGGTTGGTTTTCTCCTTGCATGGGAAATTGATACTGCTCATCAATGGTCTCATAGGTCATAGTTGTGCTTACTAACCCACCATCTTGGTTGGAATTTCCTTGTGGAGGGTGGGAGTAAGCTTGTGAAATCTTAACCATTTTCTCCATCTTTGGGCAATTAACCTAAGAATGTGTTGCAATTTCGTGTAGCTTACACCAATTTGTCATAAAATTCATATCTGCAACATTTGCAGTGTGTGGCTTATCATCACCAGCCTGATAATTATGGGAAACCCCCCCATTATTAGGCCCAGTATTCCATTGTCTATTATTGTTGGACCTCTAATTGTATCCTTTGTTTTGATTTTGATAATTTTGGTTAGAGGAATTTTGGTTCTTGAAGCTCCTATTCGTGTTTTGGTTTGAATTCGGATTAGGATAACTACCCTAATTGTTATACCCTCCCTTATTTTGGTAATTCTAGTTTTGGTTTTGAGGGGGGTTATGTCTAAGTTGTTTCATCTCATGGACATTTGAGATAGAGTCTTCTTGAGAGTTTCCATCTCGTTAGTCAGTTGAATAGTTCGTTCACTTTCTACAATCCTTCCCACAAATGGTTGATTAACAAGATTTGACCCTCCCACTTGATTGTGGTAGTTTTGGGATTGGTGGGAAGAATCTAGAGCACCATTAGTGAAGAAAGGTAGGGGAGGTGAGGATTGTAACACATAAATAGGTCCATATTGGGAGTAAGACATCCCTGGGACCATATTGAACAAAGGAGGATTAGGTATTTGATAGCCTATGGGTGGAAGAACTCCTCCTAAACTTCCTGATTGCAAGCTTATTTGTTGTTTTAGTTTGATGGCCAGATGATAAACCTTAGACAACGAATCAATGTCAGCAGCAACATAAGTCCTCTGCAAGAATAGGCCAATCAAGGGATCTACAGCCCTTAAATACGCCAGAATGGCAATATTTTTAGCAACTAAGTAAGGATCTTGTAGCCTTAGGAACATTCTCTGGAACCTCGTGTTGAATAATGGAAATGGTTCATGAGATTATTTTCTTATGGTGGCAAACTGATGATATAAAATGGAAGGGTCTACATAAACCCTGAACTGATTCATAAAGGCATTTTCTAAGTCTGTCCAACCTAGAATAGACCCCTGAGGCAAATTTAAATACTAGTTGTATGTCATGTCTCCTAAATAGTAGGGGAATAACCTACATACGAAATCTTGGTGAGCTACCTAAGCACAAGTACAGGAATCCTTAAATTCTTGTATGTACTCCTCGGCACTCCTTGATTCTCCATGCATATACTTGGGATAAAATATTTTTGGATTCTTGGGTAGATACCACTAGGAATAGTCCCTAGTGGAGAGGGGTTATTCATGAAGAAATCCATGGGTGGTGGTGGTAGTACTGGCTGAGCCGGTTGTGGAGTGGGTGAATTTGGTTGCTAGGGTGGTAAAGATGGATTTGGTAGAAATCCAGGTGGGGTAAGTGGTGGTGACAATGGTGGGATCAAAAATATATGGGCTTGGGGCCTGTATCTAACCAGGGTTTGGAGTTCTACTAATGGATCAAGATTTGTAAAAGATCAAGAGCTCTTTCATACCTTTTCAGTGAGAATGACCCAATCTAAGCTAGCTTGTTCCTTTAGGCCCTCCTTCTAGCCCCAGATTTGTTGATGGTCAAAAGTGCACAACAACATAAAATAGAATATCTCTACCCTATTTCTCCTAAAAAAGAAAGATAACATATAGTAATCTACCTCCCAAGGTCTCGGTAGTTGGTTCTCAACTATTCTAATGTTACTCAATGTCTAATGTAACTATAATATTCAAGGGGCATTTGCTAGTAATAAAGAATAAAAACTACATCAGATTAACTAACCTATGTTGGGGGTAAATAAATAGAAAAATATAGATCAAGGCATAGAATAGTAAAATATGAATAAAACTCCTCAATATCTAGACATGCATTCCCATAATGAGTGTTTCTTCAATAGACCAAAAACCACAACATGATGTAATCCATAGAATAATCTACACCATAACATATGTTCATAGTGCTTAATTCAATTAACCTTATCAAAGAGATTCATTCCCAACAATAACATGAAAACCATATAAAACTGTAAAATGGTATCTAATTTCAACTTGAAACTTAAAATTATCTTGCTACAAATAAGAAATCTTCAAAATTTCATTCCTATCTACTATCATATCAGGTGGCTAATCCTTCTTCAATCAGCCGACCTTTACAAAATAGAGCCCAAAAGTACATATATAGGCCTATCATGCATAATTTTCTCTCAATCAAAGACCTAGATCCACAAATCAAGGAATCATAATTGTATGCAGAAACTGAACTAATTTTAATTCAAAAATTGATTGCCCTGTTGTCCAAAATCTAACGCCCAAGGAAGAAGATAGAACTGGTAGATGGGAACCTTTAGTTCAGCCTATGTCAAAACCCTACAAAGTAGGAGAGAAGAGGAAGTTGTATGCCAAAGAGAGAATTTTTTGTTTCCAACTCATCCCTGTGTTGCCTACTCAAGGAGATACTCATCATAACTAGAGAATACTTGTTGAAGGACATCCACATCAGGTCCATCTACCCAGCTATCCTCAAACTTTATTCTCTCCAATTCTACTGAGGCAAATCCTTGCATATCTTTCAATTTGATTAACTCCCTCTTGGCAGCTTTTACCTCATCTTTGATATCCATGAGCCTATCCAACAACAAGCCTTCTCCATCATCTTATTTTTGCATTACTTCCTAAAATCTACTGCTCCACTTCTCCTTCAATTTATCCAAAGGCATGCCTTCGTTGATCGGAATATCCACATTGACTATAATAGCCACTACTGCTTCTAACTCATCAATTTGTTCATTTAATTCCTTACAAGCATCTTGAACTTCATCCTTATGCTTATAGATGAAGTTGGATCTAAACTAGATTATATTTAAAGTCCTTTCAAGGAAATCTACATTATCTTCTTCAAGGATTGACTACTCTGGGAGAGTTAACTTTGGTACCTTACTGATGTCCTTTAACTTCTTTACATATTCTATGTATTCTCCCTCCTATTTCTCTAGGGTTTCAGCATGATGATTCATCTCTGCTATCAAATCAAGTGCCTTTTTATGAATTTCAAAACTATGTACCAGCACTTCACCAACCTCTTGATTGAGCTTATCAATCCATCTATCAAGCCTCCCCGACTTACTCCTCATTTGTACTAAATCATCAGCTTCCCTTTTACTAAGTAGAACTGGGGTTTCCAGGGAAGCCACTTGTTGAGACACTGGAGTGGAGACATCCCTCAAGAATTTATGTAACTAATCCAATTGAGCCTTAAGTTCATCTTTCCTCTGCTTATCCTTGATAATCCTAGACTTGGTGGAGGAGGCTACAATATCAATAAGATTCATTTTTGGGTTCCTTGTAGGTTTCCCCAAGTTGACCGTGCCCAATTGGTAATCAATTACTTCCATGTCTTCTCTATCCTTATCTACCACTGGAATTGCACATTCACCAATAATCTCTCCTGCATCTGTGAGCTTGGTAGAATGAAAAACTCTAGCCTTTTTCTTGGGTCTCTCCTTCTCTATTTTCTTCATCATCTCATCTCAATTGAGAGGTTGAGGTTGAGCTATTTGTGTCTTATCCAAGTCAATTTTTAACCACATCAGAGCATTAGGGGTAGGGGTCACTTGTGTTGAGGAAGAGGCAGCAATGACAGAAGATAATGGTTGTAGTATGGTAGCATTAGGTTGAGAATCAACCTCTTTCACATTCTAATGTTCCCTTTGTGCATCGTCTTGTAAAATTCACATAGCTTCTTATTTATCTTTTTGTTCCTGCAACCTTTTATCTTCCAACTCCTTCTTCAAATGTTCCTCCTCTAACCTTCTTACCTCAATTATTTGGTCTCTTTGCTTTTCCAACTCTTTGACCTTGTCCCATACCTCTTTCTCTTTTTGTTCATGCTTGGAAAGCTCTTCAGCTTCCTTCTCCATTTGTAGGTGTTCTTCTTCTTCCATTTTCTTATAGGATTATTCAATATCCTTGAACTTAGCCTCAAGGGATTCTTTTTCTCTTCTTTGCCTGGATTTTTCCTCCTCAAGATCATTGATTTTCTACAGCATTTCCAATTTTCCATTCTTTTCCTTAGTTTTGAGTTCCTACTCCTTTTTTTGTTGTTGCTTTTCCAATTCATCAGCTTTGAATTTAGATTCCAATTGTTGTTGTGTGAGAAGTGCATCAGTTTGAGCCTTTGAATCCATCTCCTTTTGTTTTTCTAATTCTTTAGCCTTTTCCTTAGCATCAGCAAATAGCTTCCACTAATCCTCTGGGGTGAGAACATGTTCTTCCTTAATATTTTGGGTAGATACATCATTAATAACATCATCATCTGAATGTGTTTCTTCTGAATTTGTTTCAATGTCATGAATTTCTACCTCAAGCTCTTTTCTTTTTAGTGTGCATGCTTCCTCATGAAGACTACCAGTAGGTACTTCCTCACTAGGTTCTTGAGGGAGAGGAGGTTGAGAAGAGGAGCCCTCTCCTAGTGTTGCGGTCTCCACACCTTGTGCTTCAGGATTTTCCTTTGCAAGTATTTCAGGAACAATATCCCCTCTAGAAATAGGAGGAAGATACTTTAATTACTCCTTGGGGGCGGCTCTTCTTTTGGTCCTTTGGTAACCCTTGGTTACCCTAGCTTTCCGTTTCTTTGAATTTTGAGCAGTTGGTTCCTTTATTCTCAATGGTACCCATTGGATGCTTCTATCCATTATTGTTCTAGAAATCTATTTAATGTCAATAAACTCTTCTTCCTCCCAATTGATTGGATCTAAGCCCTTGATGCCTACTTTTGTTGCTTCATATCCTAGGTCTAAAACCACACCATCATTTGATAGTGTGTCAGGAATATCTTCTTTCACGCCATACTCAATCATCTATGGGATGGTTAGCCTTTTATAGTTCCTCCTTCTCACATCAAATTCATTCTGCAAATCACACCAGAAATCCTCTAGTAAATTATAATGCTTCTCAGACATAGAGGAAAGTAACTTATTCATCTTCTTCTCTAGATCAAAATGCTTTCGAGATGTATAGAGTCCCAACTTGAAGTAGCTCAACTCTTTGCATACTTCTTTTGCATCTATATTGTGAAGACAACAATACTCTCCCAACTTTATGGGGAACTTATGGCACTTCGGTTTGTGCTTGATACTGAACTTTGCATTAACTCCCAATGCTTGGTATATAAACTCCATAAGGACCATTCTTTCACTACGACACCTAGGGAGTAGGTGAGGATGTCCATCAAAACTTGATAACCTGAAGTAGGTGAACTTGGGGTAGTGGATATACCAGTGACCCCATTGAGCATTGAATGCCATGGCTTCACTACTTAGCCTAAAACCCACATCATTAGTCAATCTATTAATGATGACATAAAAAAATGCATCATTGAATCTCCTATAATTCTCCTCTGATGTCTTTAAATTCAATCGATCATAGTGGTTCCACACTTTTCTTTGTCCAGGAGCTTCTCCCAACACTCCTACTGCATTTAATCTTGGGAAGATACCCATCCATACAGCTGCATAAATGACATAAGATGTCATATAGAAGGTATTTATTTTCCTTACGTTTATCATCTGGCTATGAAAACTATCAGACAAAATCATGCACCAATCGAACTGTTGCGTACCATCAAAGATAGCTTCTATGAATGGGAACATCCACCCCTTGAAGCATGCAGATTCCTTTTTCCCAAACACTCTAGAGAGCATCAAGATTAGGTCACCAACTTCTTTCTTGAAATCTCCCCTTTTGGTTTGGTCAGGCATCTTAAGTAGGGATTTCTTTTCAATTATTAACCACTTCTTATTCATGTGACCCATGTTGACATCTTTGTTCTCATTAAATATTTTCCATGCATCAGCCTCTGTCAACTACCTTGGACTTTGTGGAGTAGGCTCATTGAATATCAGCCTCAACATTTGTGGGGATAAGTCAATTATGACATTCCCTTGTTGATCCATGCATTGCCTTGATACCGCATTATAGGCTCCTGCTACAGCTAAGATCAGCTCTAGGCATTGGACTGACAGAGGGAAGAGAGTAACATGGGAAATTCCTGATTGAACTATCCTCTTTGTTGTTCCAGTGACTTGTTTCTAGAAGGTTTCTTCCAATAGCTCCTCACAATCAAATGCCCCTAGGTTGGTGTTTGTGATGTCTGCCAACCTAGAGTTTAGTTTTTTGGCTATGGGAGTGATCATCTGGTGTTTATACCTCATTGTAAAAGGTAGTTTTCCCACTTCTATCTTCTTAGGCTTCACTTTTTTGGAACTTTCAATTGCTTGATCCTCCATTTGTGAAGTTCCTACAGAGGCTCCTGACATCGTTTAGTTCCTGCATTGACAACTCGAGATTAGATCCATGGGAAGTATAAAACAGTATTAGAGAACTCACCTTCCCTGTTACTTTGTGCTTCATTGTAGTTTCTCCATACTTAGCAAAATTAATCACTCACCAGAGGCAGGATCAAGACATAAATATCACTAGTAAACCTCCAAGTATTGTCGGGGTTGGGACCAGAGTTGATCATCGGAACCAAGATAGGAAAGAACTATACCGAGATCGGGAACAGAGGCAGAAAGGTTACCAAGACCAGGATCAAAATGAAAACTATATTTGGTACATAAATAAGTTCCAAATCCCTTGATCATTATGCTTCTGCATCCGCTAAGGTAAAAAGTGTTAGACCGTCCAAAGTTTAGTAGAAGCAGATTCAGAAATGAATCTAACATGTATCACCAGTAAATATTTATGGGAAGCACCATTTATGGATCCGACTCTAGCCATAAGCATACATGACACCATCATCAGAAAAGAAATCCTAAGTACCAAAAAAGACTTTAAAGGATAGGTCGCCTTAATAAGCCGAAGGGGCTAAAAGAAAAAGCACAAACCTTTCCCCAATATGATCGAGAGGAAACAGAGACTAGGGCAGAACCTTAAAATGATGTGAACACAAGACCCTAGCCCATTTAAATCCGAGAATAAAGGAAACTAGGGCATCAAAAACCCTAGCTGGAAATGATCGAGCCACCATTCGAAAGGACAGGAAAGTTATGTAATTGATCGAATACTATAAAGAAACCCAGAATCTAATTGAAAGTGACACACTAAACCCTAGGGCACAACGATATGGACGTGAAAAAATGCGAAAACGACCACGAAGAAGAGAACAAAATGAGAAAAGACAAAAACAAAGTAAAATGAGACCACAAAGAAAATAAAAATGAAGGGGAAATAAAGAACAACAAGGAAAAAAAACAACAATTCAAGAGAAAAACCCATGAACCACGTGAAGAACACAAAACAAAACATAAGAAATGAGAGTGACCAAGGAAAACAAGGCGAAGAAGACACCTACCTCGAAACGCTACCTAATAGGTTGGCCCTCGATCCAAATCCACGTGCCAATGCTTGATCTTCGATGAAATCGCGCCCCTCTGCTCTATCTCGGCTCGGGTTTGTTATCACTATTCAAAACAATAATAATAACCAGTAAATTAACCTTAATTTAGGTTAAAAATCAATTTTATGTGTGTGGAGGGTCTGCAATAAATGCCATTAATGTGGTAGGTCGGGTGCAGGATCGCAGCAGGAATAGGCACAAAACCATCATGCAATTGAAGTAGAGTGGCAAACATAAAACAAGAAAGGTGGGAGTGGAAGCGGAATCGGGATGGAAACTAGTCAGTGAACTTATGCAAAGTTTCAGGATTGGTTCTGGTTCCAGTTCCGGTTCTGACAAAGAAGAAACAAACAAATAAACAAAGAGAAGACAAAGAGACCAAAACGAGATCGAAAGCACCAACCCCGAGACAAAATGGACAAAAGACAACGGCGGAGGTGGAGGCGAAACGGGAAAAAAACTTGGAACTTTGTCAAAGTTCTGAGTTCAAGATCTTTCTTGGATCTAGCCTCACAATAGAAAACAACACAAACCCAAAAGGCAACAAATGAAGAAACCAACGGGAGTGGGATCGAAACTGAGTTAGGAAGGGAAACTCAAATGAGTTCCAAGTCAAGATTCAATTTCGGTTCCAATTCCGCTAGAGCAAAAAGAACATAAACAAATACTTGGAGAAAAGAACAACTCCAAAATCTTTGTTTAAAAGACCCAAGGACATGAAACAAAAAGGGGGACCCATTTTAACCAAGGAAAAAGATGGGGTGGTTATGCAGGGCATAACATAAACCCTAAAGAGTTTGGATGACCTTCCATTCTAAATTTCTAAAAAGTATAATTAGTCCCATCAAACCTAGGACCCTTGTATGATCCATTGTGTTTCATCTCAAACCTTCACAACAAGCAGTTAAGATTCTTCAAAGGAACTTGGCTTTGATACCAATTTTTGAGCACATAGGATATTGAGAGGGGGGTTGAATCAATATCTTCAAAACTAGAACTCCTTTGGAACTTAATACCTTCAACATAATTGGAACTTCTTAACCAAACCAAAGCACTTAATAGATCAACACCAATGAAAGATATATAAATGTAATCCTTAACCAAATTAACAAAAAAATAAAAGAGACAAGAAACACGCATCCACAAGATAACACCAGATTTATGTGGAAAACCGAATGAGGGAAAACCATAGTGAGAGTTAACCCACAATATAAAGGCTCGCTACCAAAAAGGACTTGAAAACTAAGGCACACTACCTTAGAGCAAGATACAAAGCTAGACTTACAAAATTGAAGCACATAAAACTTTAGAGGTAAGGTACAAGGACCTAATGAGATTCACTATCTCAAAGTAGGATACAAGAGATTATAAAGATATACAAAAAAAAATCAATATTTCACTATGTTGACTAAGACATTAAAGCACAACTATTCTTTGTTTCACACACTTTCACACTTCCTTCTATGATATATTATATACCACACACACACTCGTACACACTTACTCACCTCTTGCATCTAAAATTTTCTTGCATTTATATCCACCATAAGACCTCAAAACATCAATTAGGTCAACTAGAAGAAGGATAAACACTGACTTCAATAAGTCGGCTATAAAAATAGAGTCTCATCCTATCTAGGGAAAAGAGAGGACCAAAAACAATCTTATTGCATCTTCTAATGTGATCCCAAAAAAATATCATGCTGGCACATATCAACCCAAGTCAACAAGGAAACGTGTAGATGAAACATGAAGTACATAACCAGTCAACCCAAAAATATAACTTCAATAGCATTTACTAAATGTAGTTCTAACCAAGATAGGTCAGGACCAAATCCACCTTAACACAACTTCATGTGCTGACACAAACCATCAAGCACAAAGCAGAAGCAAGATGACCAACCCTGTCAGCCAAATATTCACAAATGACTGAAAAAAGCAACTCAAGACACAATGTAGCACCAAGAAGCTCAACTAGAAATGTGTGGATCACATGGGGATGTTCCATGAACATACAACACTTTCAGACACTTATTTCATACTGCCATACCACCAATAGCCATTGCAAGCCAAACAGGAGTAGAATAATTTACTCCAAAGATACAAAATGTATAAAAAAAGATATGGCATTAACATATCAACTTCTAGACCACTTCAACACATGAAATTAGAATTGAGACATTGCACAAACATTGAGAACAAATTCATCAAGCTATAGAAGTAGAGACATCAATGCAGAGAAATGTGGAGCATTTTTTGAACCAATTCAGACAACTAACAACACTACAAACCTTATGTAATTCATAGAAACCTCCTTAGCAACACAAGTGACCTGAAAAGATAGGTGTGCAAAATCCATAGAGTACAAACTTTGAATCCCAAACAACAAGACCATATATTCAATAGCAGAGGAATTCAGAGCATTCTCCCAAAAAAATTTCAACATTTCTTGAACCAAAAACACTCAATCAACTTGCAGTGGCTAGAACTTTCTTTTGGAAATATATACTTGATCAAGAACAATAGGAGAGGGCATAGAATACACTGTAGACCATCAACAACATCTCTCCACCATCAACAACACTTCTAAAATCCTTATCTTAATGCTTCTATCATCATCTTAATATATCATTATGAAACCAAATATGTTGATATCAACCATACTCAATACTTCTTCTATTATCATTAGACAAAGTATGACATCCAACCATGAACTTCAACAACACACCATCATGCAACAATGAAAACTCATACAAAATTTTGTCAATAATAACGACTAATGGCAACCAACAATGCAACTATCTTTACCAAGAATATGTAAAAATCTCCTTAGGTGTTGACATAAATGGCAACCACTTCCAACACTTTGGGGTTACCACATCCTTTGTATTTGTCAAAATTTGGCATTTCTAAGTTTGGGGAAAATTGTAACATCATTATGCTCCTGTCAAATGGATATGGACATAAGTATTGTAAAGCATATGATTTTTTAGTTGTTTCCATTTGTATATCATGGATATTTTGTGTCAAGCTTTAAATTTGTGGGGATAAATCTATAGGAGGATTTTTCGGTGGTGGATTGTAAGTGTTGTATTGAGGGATGGCAGATGAGTTGAATGTCATTTTTTTATGAGGGGCATTTGTGTTGTATGGATTGTATGGAGTGTGTTGAGGTTGAGGATTGGTTTTGAATTGTGGATTGTTTTATGGTGGAGGAGGTGCATTGTATGGTCCATATTAATTTTGGGGAATGACATTTTATTTGGGTTTTTATGGTTGGTATTGGGTATATTTTTGGTGTTGGGGATTTTCTTTCAAGGTTTCTTGTTGTGCAAGTAAATAGGGTTGTGTGTGCAACTATTGTTGTGTGAGTAGTTGTTGTTGGTAAGCAATGTTTTTTTGTTGTTGTGAAATAGGAGGTTTTTTGTTGAGGGTTGATGTATTGGTGGTGTTTTTGTTCAGGATTTGGAGGTTGGTGTGAGATGTGTTAATGGTGTGGAATAATTTTTTGTTGGGGATGTTGTTAGTGGTATTATGGAATAATGTTTTGTTGAGGAGGTTGTTGTTGGTGTTGTGGAATGATGTTTTTTTGAGGAGGTTGTTTTTGATGTTGTTGTGATTGTTGTATGTTAGGAACATTAGAGTGTATGTTTTTTGAAGGTGGTGTTGAGAATGGATTTATCCCATAGTTCATTATGTTTGGATTTGGAATGTTGAGATTAGGTTTATTTTTGTATGTTGGTGGAATGTTTGTGTTTGGAAAGCCTAGGTTTGTTTGAGTCTCTAGACCTTGACTTTTGAATAATGAATTTACATATTGGTGTACAAAGTTTGTCTGATTTTTTTCAAATGGAGTTATCGTAGATCAACTAGATACATTTGAGAAAGGAGGTTCAAGTATTTGTTGTATAATGTGATGTACCGAGTTAATTTCCACGTGGATGATTCATTTATGCTATACGTGAAAAAAAATATTCTCTAAGTGTATTGACATCAAAGTTTGCAAGTAATTTAGCACCTCCTTGTGAGAGTTTCAACATGTATTGATTTGGATCAGCTCATAACATAACATAAAATTCTCTAGCAAGAGATGGGTCTTGTGATATTTGAAATAGATCTTTGGAGGTAAATTCATGGGGATTGTTGGTGATGTCTTCTATGTATATTGTTTCAATTTGATTTGTTTGGGTTTGTTTTGGAGTACTATACCCTTTAGGAGCATAGTTGGAATTAGGCATACCTAGGGTCATTTCAATAGCACTTGTGATGGTGGGTACATTAGAACTAATGGATGTTGTGGTTTTGTTGCTAATATGTGGTTTTCATTGATGTCAACACTATTAGCATTAAATTTTCTTAAGGCTATATATGTCAAGGATATTGAGAAAATTGTAAAAAATATAGTACAGGCAGCCAGTGATGCTGAGAAGGTCAGAATGTTGGAAAGCTCTGTATGTTGAAGATCTAAAGGTGCACTTCAAAGGGTTTGTTTATAAAGCTTTCTAGTATATTTTTTGAAAGTTTCAGAGGTTTGCATCAAGTCTTGTGGAAGTTACGAAGATTTGTATGCCTACAGTTATTCAGTTTCTGTAGATGGTGTTCTTGGTTGATGCGGATGAAATTCTGGTAATTTCATGTGTTGCGCATGTACCTATGATGTTCATGGATGAGTCTAGATAATGCTCTATCCTTGTTGTATGTTCTCATTGATTGAAGTATTTGTGATCAGATATTTTTTCGATGTGTGCCTGAGTTCTCAAGTTCTTGGCTGACATGATGGTGTTAGTGTGTTGTGGATCCATAAGGATTAATATTTAATTTTTTGGTGTGTTTGGAGGTGTTTCTTTGGGTCTTAAATATTTTTTGAGCAACTTGTGTTGGTGCGCATTGAAATTTATTCATGTATTGAGGCCGACAGTTGTAATTTATTCTTTATTTGTGGCCGACTAAATAGTGGTTGTAAATCCGTGTAGCAAATATATATGTGAGATTGTTTTCCTCATTTAGAGGCAAGTGTAAAAGTGTAAAAGTGATGTACATTTGCAAATAAAGGTTAGATCATTTAGAGCATAGTGTGGAAGAGTTTGAGCAGAGGGTGGAAGAGTTTGAATAATTTTTTGTGCGCCTAACCAGAACTGTAATTGTGCTTTTGTAGAAGCTAATTTCGTAGTTCAACTTCATCAAATGGATTTAATCTGATTATTGTATGTAAAGCAGTGAGCCTTCCCTTTGAGAAGTGTTCTCTAGGTAGTCGCCTGAATGCAAGTGCATTCCTTTTATTCTTCATTATACTTCTAACAGGGTATAATCTTGTGGACTAACATCCACCGTGGTTTTTCCCCTAACAGGGTTTCCATGTATAAAATCTTGGTGTTCATGTGTCTCTGATGTGTTGTTGATTTAATGCTTACACTATTAATTATTAGATCTATGATATAAGGTTGATTAATGTTGTATAAGTTTTATTTTGGTAACAATTGATTCACCCCCCTCTCAGCTGTCAATCCTTGTATTGCTAACAATTGGTATCAGAGCTAGTTCCTCTAAAACAAGCTTAACAGCTTGAGGTGATCCGAGATGGCATCATTCAAGAAGGATAGTCCTAGATTCGATGGGACTAACTACTCTCTATGGAAATTTAGGATGGAATGTCATTTGGAATGCATTGGTGAACCTTTCTAGCAGATGACACAAAGTGCATATACCATTCCTCAGAATGGTCCTTCCTCTGAAGATGAAATCAAGCAAGAAGAAATTAATACCAGTGCAGTAGAAACATTGGTGAGTGCTTTGACAGATTCAGAGATGACAAATGAGTTAGGATTGAATATTGAAACTAGACTTGGAAAAAGTTGGAAACATTGTATGGAGGAGATGCACTAGTGAAAAGTGCTAAGCTGCAAATTCTAGAAGGCAAATGGGAGAGCTTGAAGATGAGTGAATATGAAAACATCTTTTCCTTCTTGCAAAAGATAAATGAATTAGTAATGGATATTAGATGTGTTGGTGGAGATTTGGATGATGATGAAATTGTGGCTAAGATACTTAGATTTGTGCTCCCTTCCTACAAGACAAAAGCTCATGTTATTGATGAACTCAGGACAGTGACAAATATTACAAAAGATATGTTGATTGGAAAACTTGTTGCATTTGAATTGAGTGAATTTGTTGAGTCTACTACTAAGACTAAATCTTCTTTCAAGGCTACTAAATCCAGGAAAAGAAAGCAAGGATATGATTCAGGAGAAAGTTCCAAGAGAACATTCAGGTATGAAAATGAGATGAAGTGGATTGAGGATGAAGAAAAGGAATTTGGAAGAACTAGAAGCATTGATTGTGAAAAGAGAATCAAGAGGTCATGGTAAGTAGAAAGGAAATTTAGCTATTAAATGTTTTTCTTGCAGTAAGATAGGTCATTTTGCTTCTAGATCTCCTGAAAGAGTTTCAAAGTATAAACCTGAGAACACTAGATTTCAAAGAAAGCGATATTATGTTGAAGAAGGTGTAACTAATGAAGAGTCTAATAAAGAAATTGGAAATGAAGATGAATGGGTATTTATTGCTATCAAATAAAATGGTTAGGTGTCCACTGAATCTGCTAGTAATGTGAATGTTGAGAAATCTCTTGTAGCCAAAATTGAAGAAAAAGATGAGTGGGTAATTGATAGTGGATACTCAAATCATATGACTGCTAACACAAGTAAATTTTTAAGCTTGGAAAACTATGATGGTGGTGTTGTGAGATTCAGAGATAACACTTCTGGTGTGATTCATGGCAGAGGCACTATTTTTTTGGTGGTAAGCACAATACTGATGATGTTCTTTGTGTAGAAGGCTTAAAGCACAAATTGTTGAGTGTTGGAAAAATGGTAGACAAAGGTTACAATCTACAGTTCAAGAATGGTAAGTGCAAAAAATTGAGAAGTTCAAGAAATATGATTGCTTTAGGAGCAAAGACAAAAGGTAATATATTTCATTTGAGTGTTGCTAGTGAAAGTTGTTTGATTGCTCAAATTGATGTAATTTGGTTATGGCATAGGAAGTTGTGTCATGTGAACTTTGATAATATTTTCAAGATAAGCTCTACTCAAGTAGTTAGAGATCTGCCTAAGTTATTGAAGTCTGCTAACACTATGTGCAAGGAATGTCAGATGGGAAAGCAAACAAGATATTATTTTTGGAGAAAATAGTATAGCTCTAATGGAGTATTGGATTTGATACATACTAATCTATGTGCTCCTTCAAGAATCAAAAGCCTACAAGGTGAAAGGTATTTTATGTTGCTCATTGATGATTATTCTAGAATGATATGGCTCACTTTCTTAAGAGAAAAACATGAAGCATTAGTAAAGTTCAAAAGATTTAAAGCTATGGCAGAGAATGAGACAAGTCAAAGGATAAAATTTCTAAGGTCAAACAAAGGTGGTGAATTTACTTAATGGGAATTCAATTCTTTTTGTGAAGAGCATGGAATCCAAAGACAACTATCTGCTCCTCGGACCCCTCAACAGAATGGAATTGTTGAAAGAAAGAACAAAACCATTCTAAACACTGCTAGAACCATGATGTTGGAAGCAAATGTTCCTCATTTCTACTAGAGAGAAGTTGTAAGTACTTTTGTGTACACCAATAACAGGGTGAATGTCAAGAGTAATTTTGGTAAGACACCTTTTGAGGTATGGTTTGGTTATAAACCTACTATCAAGTATTTCAATTTTTTTGGAAGCAAATGCTACATCAAGAGAGACAATGATATAGGTAAGTTTGATGCTAGAAGTGATGAAAGAATCTTCTTAGGATACTCTACTAAAAGAAAAGCTTACTGGTGCTTTAATAAAAGGTTGAAGGAAATGGTTGAAAGTGCAAATGTCAAGGTTGATGAAGATATTGCTAAATCATCCAGATCTAGTGATTATGATTCAGATGATCAAAATTATAATACTAAAAATGATGTTCAGGCACAAAATCAACTTCAAATTGTTTCGATGAACCAAGGGAATCAAGAAGCAGAAGTTAGCAAAATTACAGAAGAAAGAACACAAGAACACAAGAACAAGAGGTAAGAGAGGACAATCAATGTCCGATATAACCAACACAGTGTCGTGATCAACACTAGACAATATAAGTCCTACTATGTGATTTCTAATAATATCCCATGCTAATCTGCCCTCTAAAGTTGCTGGTTCAAGTATGATATCATATAAATAAGGCAAAATATTAAGCCACCTACAATGTGTAAGTATACCCTTTGCCCATGACTCATAATTATCCCGTTCTAGAAGAACAACTAAAGGGTGAGTAGAAAAACCCATGATAACTCTTCAAATGAAAAAATTCAGAGACTAATGATCTCAGCAATGATAAAGCATATCAACATAACCCATCCAACGCAAACAAAGCCCATGTAGAAGCCAGGATGACCAAGTAATTGAGCAAAGTGTAAAAAAACACAAAGCCAAATAAAAAATACCTAGTAAATATTCTGATAAAATAGTCTATAAATATGGAAAGATCACTGTAATACCTTTCCAACACCTATTCGTTTGTGCAAAACGGAGTTCGGATGCAAAAGATACGCCCCTTGGAGTGAAAAAACCAAGTTCTGACTTTGACTGGCAAAAAAACTACAAAACTACAAAATCAGGAAAAATTACCAGTACCATTGGAACAGTGCTGAAACCAGCTTTCTGGCAATATCTCATTTTTGAAAATCCGAGAAAAAATGCCCATTTTACGCCCAAATTTGTGAGAGAGCATAAAATGCCCGATTAGTCCCCCTTTAGCACCTGGGAGCTAAAAAAAATAGCCCCTGGTCGCCTAGGCGGACCAGGGGGCTGGGGCGGTAGACCCATGGTCACCCATGTGACCTGGTGGTGGGAGGGGCCGACAAGGATCGGCGAGCCTGCAGACGGCATTGTTAGAGTAATTGGGTATTTACTTTATTAATTAAACAATATTTGTTTAATTACGTAAAGTTCCCTTTTACCTCTTTTCACTTAAGCTAACATTAGGTGCATAATAATTAATTACTTTATTAATTATTATTGTGCAAGCCTATGGTTTTTCTTTTTAGGGTTTTCATCTATATATGGTTGAAAACTATCTTTTGTATTATTTTTCATTTTACATTTTCAGGTGAATACATTGCTCCGCATTCTTGAGTATTTTCTTTGTTGCTTCTCTTTGCTTCTCCTTGTAACAGGTTATTTGCTTGCAGAGATCTTTGGGCTCCTATGAAGTTGTATCTTCTCAACTCCAACCTGGTATCAAAGCTTCAGATCTGCAGCTGTTTGTTCTTGTTTTGAGTTTTTTGCATTGGAAGCAGATCTAGGGTTCTAAGGTTTCTTCTTGTGGATTCAGCATACTCTGAATTTTAGGTTCACATTGGGCCCAAACAGACAATGCCATTGGATTCGTAGCACACAAAAACCCCTAAATCGACTGTCAAATCATCGATTTTGGTTACAGTCAACCAAGGATGCAAAAAAAAAATTTAGGGTTTGGCCGTACGGCCCCCTTAGCAAAAAAATTGCAAAAAAATTTAAAAAAATAAAAAACCTAAGGTTTTTGATTTATTTTCGGCGGTCTGTTCAAATTTTTTCACCACCGGCCGCGCCACCGAGCGGCCACCAGCCACCGGCTCCGACGCCACCTGTGCTCTGCTCAGCCACCACCCACCTCGCCGAGCTCCTTGTTCACGTGCCGCTCCGCCACCCAGCTTGGCCACTCCCCGTCGGGCTCCATTTGCACTCGCCACTGTCGACTCCGTGGGCTCGTCGAGCTCATCACCAACTCCACGGGCTCGCCAACCCCTGTCGGCCCCTCCAGCCCTCACAGGCTTCTAACACCCGCCGCTTGGTCACATGGGTAACCGCAAGTTATCTGCCCCAGCCCCCTGGTCCGCCCAGGCGACCAGGGGTTATTTTTTTTAGCTCCCAGGTGCCTAAAGGGGTCTAATCGGGCATTTTATGCTCTCTCACAAAATTGGGCATAAAATGGGCATTTTTTCTTGGATTTTCAAAAACAAGATATTATCGGAAAGCCGGTTTTGGCGTCGTTCTAGTGGTACTGGTAACTTTTCCTGATTTTGCAGTCTTGCAATCTTTTTTGCCAGTCAAAGTCAGAACTTAGTTTTTTCGCTCCAAGGGGTGTATCTTTTGCGTCTGAACTCCGTTTTGTGCAAACAAATAGGCGTTGGAAAGGTATTACGGTGATCTTTCCATATATACAGCCTATTTTATCAAAATATATACCAAGTATTTTTTATTCAACTTTGTTTATTTTTACACTTTGCTCAATTACTTGGTCATCCTGGCTCCTACATGGGCTTTGTTTGTGTTGGATGGGTTATGTTGATATGCTTTATCATTGCTGAGATCATTAGTCTCTGAATTTTTTCATTTGAAGAGTTATCATGGGTTTTTCTACTCACCCTTCAGTTGTTCTTCTGGAACGAGGTAATTATGAGTCATGGGCAAAGGGTATACTTACACATTGTAGGTGGCTTAATATTTTGCCTTATTTGTATGATCTCATACCTGAACTAGCAACTTTAGAGGGTAGATTAACATGGGATATTATTAGAAATCACATAGTAGGACTTATATTGTCTAGTGTTGATCATGACACTGTGTTGGTTATATCGGACATTGATTGTCCTCACCCACTTTGGACACATCTTTGGGAGATCTATGGAGACCCTATTCTATCTCCATTCCCAGAGGATCCTGCTTCAGATTGTCTCATACCCATTGCTTGGAGAGAGAATACACCATTTGATCATGATACTTTAGAGGAGCTTGAGTATTTAGACACCCTTACTTATTCCGATGGATCAGAGGTTTGTCTCACAGTTCCTACTCTTCAGACTGAGACTTCATCAACATCTCTTGTTGTTCTTGATTCAGTGCAGCAGGGAATCATACATCTTCCAGACATAGCTACTTTGGACTCTTATGTTGCAGACATATCTTTCTTGTTTGTTGAGTCCTATATTGCAGATTTGGAGGATTATTTTGAGGACATTCATCTCCTCTACCTTGACAGTCAGGTTATCACTGTTCGCCCACCATTATCCATGCATTCAGAGGTTGCATTTCAGTATTCTCCACATCAATTTGGATTTGGCATTATTTGTTTCAGTTCAGACAGTGAGACTCTTCAGCATCCTATCATGGCACACATCTTGAGACAGATTGGTTCATCATTCTTCACAGGGTTTCTTCGACATTGTCCTTTGGATCCATTTCTTCCCAAGGGGAGGAATATCATTTGCCGCTTCAGGATCTCCTTTTGGATTCTACATCAGGCATCTACCATTGTGACAGAGTTTCTTCATTGTGGGGGGGCCTTCTTCTCTCTTTCTATCTCTCCTATGGAGACCATTGTACATGTACTTATATGATAGAAGTTGTCTATGGGGGGTATCATGTTATCCACCTCCTATCCTTCTTTCATTAGTGCATTGCATTCCTTCCTTGCATTCTATTTTGGGGAGGAGTTTTGTTCCCACTGGGTTTTCTCCTTTACCCCATTTCATTTAGTTTGCATTGATTTTGTACATGGGTACCCGATCTAGCCTTGTTGTCGGGACCCATTGCTTTTGCTTTAAGTAGCTTCTTCTAGGTTTTAGCTTCTCCCTAAGTCTAGCTTAAGGGGGGGTGTTAGAGTAATTGGGTATTTACTTTATTAATTAAACAATATTTATTTAATTATGTAAAGTTCCCTTTTACCTCTTTTCACTTAAGCTAACATTAGGTGCATAGTAATTAATTACTTTATTAATTATTATTATGCAAGCCTAGGGTTTTCCTTTTTAGGGTTTTCATCTATATATGGTTGAAAACTATCTTTTGTATTATTATTCATTTTACATTTTCAGGTGAATACATTGCTCCACATTCTTGAGCATTTTCTTTGTTGCTTCTCTTTGCTTTTCCTTGTAACAGGTTATTTGCTTGCAAAGATCTTTGGGCTCCTATGAAGTTGTATCTTCTCAACTCCAACATTTTTTCCTCTTTAACCTTTTCATCTCCCTCATAGATATTTGACAATTTGTCCCAAAAGACTTTGCATTCTTGCAATCTATGACTTTTACAAGGACATCATTTGTTAGACCACAACAAATGGCATTTGCAGCCTTTGCATCACATTCATATGCTTTTTTCCTATTAGTTGTTGAAGGTGCTATGGTAGCAATATATGCATTCTCAATTGCAGCCCAGACTTCATAACCTATATATGTTATGTGTCTTCTCATCCTAAACTTCTAGAAAGCATATCCAGTACCATCAAACAATGGTGCTCTGGTTATTGATAGCCCTTCTTGATTTGCCATTAAAGTACTCCTAACCAAGAATCCCCTAGTTTGACTCTAGACAAGGGTATGGCTCTGATGCCACTTGTTGGAGTACAATGAACACTAAGAGGGGGGGTGAATCAGTGTTCATACAAATTCACCTAAATTTAAAAACTTTTCTGATTTGCGTGTTTAAACAAGATGAGACATAACTAAAATGAATAGACAATGTAAAACAAGGAATCAAATGAGAATGACATAGAGAATTGTCTTGAGTGGAAAACCCTCTTGGGGAATAAAAACCACTCGAAATGCCTCACTAGATTAATGTGATAAAAATTGTTGTTTACAATGCCTCACTGGAAATACTATCTCGCTAATAGATTTTTCAATGTCTCACTAGCTATAATTCGCTATTCACAAACACCATTTTAATTTTATACACAGAGTATCATCTTTGTTTCTCTCTATAACATCCTCTTATCTCACATCACTTAAGATTCAGAGGCAAAAATTCAAGTACAACATAATGATGCATATATATATGCTTGTATATATAGAACTATGAGATACTTTTAAAAATGATCAACTTAACACAGCACTGAGTGTGTTATCAATACCACTCTCATTTACATATTATGAATCAATAAAATATGTTGTACAATTTGAGAATAATATTCCATTTCTGCTCAATACCATGCACAATGTGCCTTCCACAAAGTACATATGTAATGTTCAACATCTTTTAACAGGAATAGAATCGAAAACTCCATAACTGCCTGTCACAGTTTATGTACCAAAAAATGCTTCTCTAAACAGTAACTGTCTTTAATAGTTTGTGCACATTATAACAGTCCCAACAACAAACAAATGATTTAATAAGTACATAACAAATATTCAAGTTGTGAAATGATAAGTTTGAATGAATTCTTTGTAAAAATTAACTAACAACTAAACTTGGATTATACACCCTCGACCGAATCCAAAATCGAGTTCAAACAAACAAACAAAAAAAACCACATACTCATAGGATTTTTTAAGACCTTAAGTGCAAACCACAGACCCAACTTTGACCTGATACCCAAAATAGGGTTCAACATTGCATTTAGGGTTCGAAAAAAAGAAAAGGATTTATATATTTTAACACTATTGATCAAAGAATATACTACAACCCTTGATGAACAAACCACAAAACACTTATACCCAAAAACAAACTATAGTTATACAACCCGAACAAGGGTTTTATCTTAACCAAAAACAATAAACCCTAAAAAACAAACTTCCATAAACAAAAACCAGATTTGCTTAATCAAAAACATAAGTCCCTTAACAAAACAAATAACTAAAACCATAACAACAAATACCTTTTTCTTCTTTTCAAAAAACAATAACTAAAACATGAAGGATATAACCTATAAAACGCCTGTCAGAAAAAAATTAATAATAATAAATAAATAAAAATAAAAATAATAACAAAACAAACAAGAACTATAGTTAAATTTCCATTGCATTGTCATGTTTCCTTCCAACCTGTTTATGCCACAACGAGACCTTCCTTAGCCAGGACTTTCAATGCCCTAACTATTTTGGGTCATGCCCTAGCTCGAGCTCAAAGCTTAACAATATAACCAAAGAAATGAACTTTGCAAAAAGCATGGCCTTTAAAAGCCTTACCAACTTTTATCTCAAACTCCACAAAGATGACATTGGGAATTAAGTCCCATTTTTATTTCACAACCTTTTCGAGAGAAAATACCATGGTGGAGACTTCAATCTTTAAGATCCTTAAAAAAAAAAAATCTTTACTCAAACTTTAGAACATATGACCCTATGCCTTCAAATGATATTCACTAGGATCCAAAGATGAAAATATATGAATTTACCAAATATATTAACCTTTTGAAAACACAATTACACACATTGTATAATCAAAGTTGCATTTCACCAAAGTGAGCCTTATTTGACATTAATGCCAAAACTGCCTTAGGGGTTCAACATAACATTCATATGTTGCGATTTTGTTGATAGTCTTTATGTTGGTAGTATGATGGGAAATTAATGTGTTCTCAGATCTAGAATGTGTTTTATTTGGGGATTATATGTTGGTTTGGAGAATTATGTTCTAATCTTGGTTCAATCAGCGTATGTAATACTTTATGAAGACTAGTTATGATGTATTGATGTTAGCCGACTTGGTATAATGCACTACATGGATAAAATGATTAAATCATATATGGTGCCGACAAAGAAAGTTTTGATTATTTTGTTTTCATCTAATTAGGTTGACCTAATTGATGATTAAGATATGCTTGTATATATAAGGTGTTTTAAGGAATGAGATGAGCACGAGTAGTGGAAGTGGATACATGGAGTGAATGTGAAATGAGAAAAGGAAAAGGTGTGTGAATATCTGAGCTTAAATGCTTTATCAGTTGTGATCAATGCAGTTTTGTTGAGCAACTATTGTGTGAGAGTGCTTCATATTCTAAGCTTCACTAGAACTGAACCCTTCACATTGAAGGTGTATCCTATCAGTTCAATCTTTTGGCAGTGAGCCACTATCATTGTATCTTGGTGGTTAACCATCTTTTGTACTCAGGTTGTGAGCCTTTTAAGGATATCAAGTCCTGGCAGTGAGCCCCCTAATATTTTGTATTTGAATATAATATATTGTGAGTTAACCCTCCCTGTGGTTTTTCCCTCATTGGGTTTTCCACACAAAAGTCCTAGTGTTCATGTGTATGGTTGAATTGATTTGCTTTTATGTTCCTTCTTGTTGATTTAGTCATAATTGAGATAATGTTTAATTGGATGTTAATATGGTTATATGGAATATTGATTCACCCCCCTCTCAATATTTTGGATGTTCAACACCAATTCCCAAGTTTGATTCTTCCCATTATGCAAAATTTCTTTCATCTCTTTTTTCCAATGTTCATCTTTACATGCTTCACTTACTATCTTCGACTCAATCTTAGAGAATAGACACACATTTACTTTAGTGGTAGCTTTTCTTCTAGTTAAAACGCATTTTGTCTTATCTCCAATAATCTAATTTTCTAAATGATTCCTCTGTACATACTTAGGTCTCCTAGGGGACATCACCAGAGCATCTTCTTCTCTTTCATCATGTTTATCCCACTACTCTTGCTCATCTTTATCCTATTCTTCTATTCTTGCACAATCATGTTCATCAAATAGATATCCATCAATATCAATAGAATTATTCATTGTCTCATCAACCTTCACATATGAGCTCTCTACAATCTTTCTCGATATTTTATTGAAACATTTGTATGCCTTTATTTTAGTAGAGTATCCAAGGAATATGCCTTCATCAATTCTTGCATCAAACTTACCCAAAGTTTCCTCATCTCTTCTGATATAGCATTTGCTTCCAAATACCTTGAAATATTTAACTATAGGAATTCTTTTGTGTCATAGCTCATAGGGAGTCTTTGTACTATTTTCTCTTGCTTGAACTCAATTGAATATATAAACAATAGTATGAATAACTTCTAGTAAACCAGCCTCAGTAATCATTGATCTAGCAGCCTGTTGAATCGTTCTATTTTTCCTCTCAACAACTCCATTCTGCTGAGGAGTTCTCGAGGCAAATAACTGTGTCTTTATTCTATGAACTTCACAAACATATTGATCTCATGGGAGGTGAATTCTCCACCTCTGTCAGATCTCAAGCATTTTATCTTTAAATTCACTTTATTTTATCCATAGCCTTGAATCTATCTAACGCATCTGATTTCTCTCTAAGAAATGTAACCCATGTATAACAAGAATAATCATCAATAAAAAGCATAAAGTACCTTTCACCAAGTAGACTTCTCACTCTCATAGGACCACGAAGATTTTTATGAACTAAATATAGCAGTCTGATAGTAGATTGTTCCTTTGTTCTATAATGATTTCCTACTTGCTTCCCAAACTGACAATTCCTGCAAATAGCATTAACAAGCTTTGTATATAATGGTAAATCTCTCCTGACTTGAACAACACTAATCCTTTCCAAGTTATCAAAATTCATGTGACACATTCTCCTATGCCATAACCAACTTTCATTTATCTGAGTCATAAAGCATCATCCATCAGCACCCTTAAGTTGATAAATATTCCCTTTAGATTTCTTTCCTATAGAAATCAATGTTTCAGATCCTTTTTGGATCTCACATTTATCATCCTTAAACACAAGATCATATTCTCTTCTACACATTTTACCAACACTCAACAAATTATTCCTTAAACCCTTAAGATAGTAAACATCGTCAGTATTATGCTTGCCATCAAAAATTATTGAACCTATCCCACATATTTTAGCACTACTATCATCTCCAAGCATAACCAAGCCTCCATCATATTTCTCAAGTTTGAATTTTTTTATCTTATCACCAGTCATGTGATGTGAACAACCACTATCAACTACCCAAAAATTATTTTCTTGTTTATTATGCAGGGTAGAGATAGTCGTACCTTCATTTTTCTCCTTCTCCTTCTCTAGAGGGCTTTCCTTTACCTATTTTTCTGAATGAGTAGAAGTAGGTCCATCCTTAATTGCCAAGAACAAGCATTCATTGTCATCTGGATCTTCATATTTTGAATCCTCATTAGAAATACTAGCATTCTCATTTGCATAGTAAGCTATGTTAATCTTCTTTCCTTTATTTTCTTTCTCATAGCTTTGTTTATTCCTTTTAGCTCTTTTCGGCCACTTTGCAGCATAGTGCCCTATTTCTCCACAACTAAAGCATTTAAAGGGAAAATTACCTTCATACTTACCAAAACCTTTTCTCATTTTTCTCACAAAGTTAGCTTCTATTTCATCAAATTTCTCTTCATCCGGATTTTCAGCTTTTGTAGCTTTAAAAGTAGTCTCTGATTTGCCTCCATTTGTTAGACTCAGATTCCTCATTTCATAAGATGTCAAAAATCCTAACAATGGATCCTTAGTGCAAGTCTTATAATCTATATTATGCTCAATATCACTCACCTTCTCACTGTAAGCATCAAGAAGAGTTCTGAGAATCTTCATTACAATCCTAGTTTCATCTATAGTAGTGCCAAGTGATCACATTCCAGCCACTATAGGTCATCTAATCTTTGTACATAAGCTTTAACATTTTCATCTTCAGACATATGTATAAGATCAAACTATGTTTCCAAATTCTACATATTTTCCTCTTTAACTCTTTCATCACCATCATGTGCTCTTTCTAAAGCAACCCAAACTTCCTTAGTTGTCTTTAGATTTTGAACCTTAATCAACTTGGAATGTACCAGACTATTCTTCAAGATGAACTTCACCTTATTTTTTGCTTCATGTGCTCTAATATCTTCAGGTGTACTCAGAAATTAGCAGGAGGAGTGTAAGGATTCTTGTAAGCTTTCTCCACATCATATTTGCAATACTCTAGATAGTCTTCCATTAATACTTTCCAAATACCATAATTAGTTCCATCAAACCTTGAATAATCAAAGACCATCTTCCTATCCATACTGAACCTTCCTCAAGTGGTTAAGCTCTTCACCAAGGAACCAAGCTCTGATACCAATTGTTGAATAGGACAATTGAGAGGGGGATTAATCATTTGTCACATATTTTAACCTTTAATTCAATCACCAAAACTAATACTTAAAATTTCTTAAATGATTTATCATCAAATGCCAATGCAAAAACTCAATTTCAATACATAAGCACAATAACACTAGATTTATGTGGAAAACACAATGAGGGAAAAACCACAATGAGGATTAACTCACACTATAGAGAATACCAAAACTAATTACAAAAAGGATCACTACCTGAAACAAGGCTCACTGCCTAAGATAAGGCTCACTACCCGAGATAAGGCTCACTTCCTGAGATAAGGCTCACTGCCTGAAATAAAGACTCACTATCCAACAGGGATACAACTCGAAGGGCTCACTACCACAGAGATACAAAGAAGACAAAGAGGACTTGTTACAAAGAGACTACAATCCCAATGCAACAAAGGATTCCACCACAGTTACTTGATCAACTTGCATGAATGATAGATTTCACCTTCTGCTCACTACATCTAGAAACTTAGCATTAAGCTTCACACGATCTGCCACATGAAACTCACACACTCTTTTTGAATAGCATCAATGTTGCATCTACTCTTTCACTTATCTTCTTTCTTTTCTCTTGAAATTTTTCATTACTAGCTCATCCTGTATTTATACTCTCCAACCTTGAAAAAGATACAAAGTCGTCCATCCAACTTCAAATTCAAATTAGGTCGGCACCAAACATCCTAAGGTGGAATTAGAATGAGGTAAACCAAAACAAATGCTTCACCAGGACCCAAGATAGATCCAACACACTCCATCAACATAGAACAATTAAGCTCAAAAATTCTAGAAACCAAAAATATCTTCAATGCAACCAAAACATCTTAACTCTAGAACTACAAGTCAAAAGACTTCATCAAAGAGATAAATTATCTTAAAGGCTACTAATAAACAATGTTCATAGTGTGGGATCGATGAACAATGAGCCCATTTAATATGCTTGAGTTGAGGGGGTCTCCCCTCTTCTCTTCACCTATACACATATTGGCAGATCAAGGGTCATGAGGCTTGGCTTCAAGGATGCGGGCCACACCTTGGGGTACAAGTTTTGTTCTCCCCCTTTATATACCCCACCCAAAATCATGGTTGAGGTTGAACTTGAGATATTAATCCCCAATAAGGCATCCTACTTGAAATAAATGGTAATGATGTTGTTTTTAATCCCTAAGATCATTCTTAAGAGTCATGAGGGGAGAGAATATGTGGACAGTCACACCTTAGGTGTACAAATAGATTGTAAGTTAATGGTGCTTTTTATTTCCAAGATCGTATGAAGTGCAAGGAAATATCATATTCACAAACTAACCTACCAAACACATCATATAATTCATTTTATGTGCACCAAAAGTAAATATTAGATTTATATTGTTCAATTTTAGGTACACCAAATGAAAATGAGAGTTGTATTATTAAATTTTAAGCCCAAATCTAAGTGTGCAAGTTTGTTCAATTTTAGGAGCACCAATTGAAAATGAATTTTGTATTTTTAATTTTTAAGTACACCAAAATGAAGTGTGAAAGTTGATTGTTCAATTTTAGGTACACCAAAATGGAATGTGAGTTCTAAACTAATAAAAACCTACAACACAAAATGTTAGTAACCTTTGCATTTAGTCTTCTTCCATCAAATGCCACATGCTAAAAAATGTTAGCTCAAATAGGGAAGATCAAGAAAACAGTTAGTTATTAAGGTTAGGCAAATGAAAACCTCTCAAAAAGGAATTGAAAAATCAACAAAACAAAAGCATTGATACCTAAAAGAAGCGTCGAGATTCTGCAAATACATTATCCTTCTACATAGTCAGAAGTGTTAATCTTATATAATAACACCGATATTTAAACAAAAGCACCAAGATTTCCTATAGAAAAATAAAATGGAATAGTCATAATAGAATTGTTGATTTCCTACAAATGTGTCAACCTTTGCTAGTTATAAGCGTTGATCTTATGCAATAGCATCGCCCTTTGAACAAAAGTGTCAAAATTTCTTGCAAAAAGAGACAAAAAGTATATTAGTCAAACATGTTGTGATTTACAAATGTGTCGCTATGTTTATTCATATATGTCAATCTTCGACAAAAGTGCCACATTGCCCCCAAATAGAAGTGTTGATCTTCTGCAAATGCATCTCTATAACTTGTAGGTTGACAAAAACTTCATAAAAATGTTAAATCTGAGACATGGGTCCCATCGAGCATGCCAAAATGTCATAGGGGAAATATGAGTGATTGTTAGAGAATGTAATTCAAGCCATTAGAATCTAAAAACACCAATAACATGCAAGATTAATATCATACAAACCCATACTCAATTAAATCAATTTGCTAAAGCTTCAAATATTTAATCTAAAGTAATTGAAATGTAATTTAAAGTAATTAAACCAAAGACACAATGCAAACCTTCAATCCCATTGCGGATTGATGACAATTTGTGATGTGGATTGCTCAAATTATGGCATAATCCATGATTCTAAAATATTGATTGATATGATTCACAAAAGGGGTTCTCAAATGCTCAAGATTGGCTCAAGAATTCAAGAGAGTCCCTATGCTTATGAAAATTGTGAATGAATTTCATGAATAAAGGGCTTTTTTTATAGATTTGAGGAATTCTTATCAACGGTCAAGATTAAAAATGGAGATCAATGGATGAGAAGAAATAAAGGAAATGACGGAAGATCAAGGGATGAGAATTCATGAGAGCCCAAAATATCCCTATTTTCATGGAAAATTGGTTGAAGATATTTTGAATTGGAGGGAAGAAGATATTTGAATTTAAATTGGGAATATTCTCTTTTGAAAAGGGAATATTCTTTGTGCAAGTTGGAGGGTTGAAGAAAAATTAGTGAATTAAAAAATAATGAAAATTATTTAATTGTGAGAATGAGAGGAATTAGGATCTTTAATTAAATAATATGAAAAATTATTTAATCAAGTGGGATAAAAGAAGGATTTAATTAAATAATTAGAAATTATTTAATCATGGTGGAATTAGTGAGAAAATGATGAATTAATCAAATACTTTAACTATTCAATTAATAGAGGAAGATAGTGAATTTACAACGAAATTTTCTAGATTTGATTGCGTAAAGTTTTTTGCATCAACATTTCAGATCATTTTTCATCTTGATCATGGATCAAGGACTGTGATTCAAAATGTTGATGCAAAAAAAATTGCGCAATCAAATCCAAAAAATTTAGTTGTAAAATCATTATGGATTGTTGAAACTTGATATCTCTAATAGTGAATTTAATCAAATAATTAGAAATTATTTAATTAAAATGATAAAATAGGGGATAATAAGGAAAATGATGTTAATAGGTGAAATCGAGATGTGTGATATGCTTAGGAAAATTTAAGGTGTCTACAAGAAGGTACTATGTTTCTTTTCCATATTGGGAAAGGTAGTATCTCTCATGGTAACAGTGGTTGTATTCCATCTTTGACTATAATAATTGTGTTGTTATGAATCAATATATGTTGAGACTGTGTACAAATGTAATAAAGTTTGTAGGAAGGTGTAAGAGAGGGGGACCAACCATTGCAAGGCCCCAGGTCATGAAAGGCCAAGAGTGGAAAGGATGCCCTAACTTACCTCAATTTAAAGGACAGTTAGGATAGGAGGGATGAGAATGATGAAGATTATGTTTCCTTTGATCACTCTGCAATCCCACGAACTAAAGGGAGACTAGACGATTCACTTTCCAGATTCAACTCTATGTTTCAGGTAGCTCTATGTTCGAGGATAGAAGCATGGTTCTGGGATGACAGCGCGACATGCTAGTGTCTCGCAGGTGCGTTGGCGTTCGTACGGCCAAAATACTAGAGAGATAAGGTTGGAATCCTGAAAAAGGGCTAACATTCTAGTTTAGTAGTTTTGAGAAGTAAAGAACAAGACTAAGAAAAGTGAAATATAAATACTGATATGATAAAAGAGGTATATTTCTGCAAGGGTGACGAAGATAATTTCGTAGAATAATCCTCTCGCCAGCTTGCTCTAAGATCTCTCCACCTGCACATAGAAAAAGGGAAAGTGTTGGGGCTATTTAGGGGCTTGCCTCAATTAGAGCCCCATCTTGGTGTTTCCACCTCCACGAATAGCCAAGTTTGTAATGATAGGAATAGCGATAAAGGGAAATACAAGCTATGTATGCAAGAAACACTACAAAATAGTACATGTTTACTCAATCGAATATGATAGAGGAGATGAGAGGATCTTACCACCTCCATCCAAAGTGCTCAAGGCTTGTGGAGGATTGAATGAGAGGAACTGTTTGTTCTGCTACCATGATGTTTGTTCTGCGCTCGCACTATCAAAGTGATGGAGTGGTAGATTGTTGCAATGGAGTGAATAATGTTGCTACAAAGCTTGAAAATGGATGCTCAAAGCATGGAGAGAGTGTGCCAACATGTTCAAAACTTCTGTTGAAGAAGGCTATGGATGAAAGAGTGAAGATTATGAAGAGATGGATGAAAAATGGCCATATTCAGGTTAGCCAGCCGAAGAGGGGCGTTACACTTTGACTTCCAATCAAATGTGTAACGTCTTTGTAGACTCCAGTTGCAAGAATCTACTAGGGACGTAAGCATGTCATGCGGGTGTCCCTGATAGAAATGCCCCCACCAACACACAAACAGGGCAACAAGTGGAATGCAAGTAGTGGGCTTAAGTGTAATTAAACCTCTGCTTTTCATTTTCTAAAGTGTAAAGGGGTGAAAGGGGGATTTGCATTAGAGGTGCAAATTCACTCTCATACATTTTTCCCCCACTTTAGCTAGCATGAGTAATGATGAGTGCTTTGGTAAAGTAGAGTAGTAGGAAAGTAACAGAGTAAGAGATGTATACCTGAACCTGACGAGGAAGTAGAGCACATTCTGGCGAACCCAAAAGTGCAAAAGAGGACTTCATAGTTCCACAGAACCACAAAGTTGAAGTACAAAAAATGCCTCACAGGCTCACAATCCTACAAGGGGGGTTATCCTTCAAGAACTCTCACATGAAGGAGACCAGGAAAAGCACCTTATAGATCTGTAGACCTGCAAGGAAGGTATCCCCCAAGAACTCTCACATGAGAGAGATCGAGAAAAGGGGACTCCGTAGAGTCAGAGATGGTGACATGTTTACCCGTAGATATAACACATCAGGAAGCGGCCACGCAGGCCAGTGAACAGATAGTCACGCATACCATCGCTAAGTTGTAAGACTTTCAAAGGGCTCCCTTGGGAACCCATCAAAAGGAAGGAGGGTCCACTCAAGGGATGCGTTATTTGAAAAGTAAAGTCTACTCGGGCTGACCCCAAGCTAGATGTAAGGGTGCGAAGACGGTTTAGTTGGACTGCCCCTAGACTAGATGCCAAGGTGTGAAGTTGGTCTAGTCGGTCCCCCAAGCTAGATGCCATAGAACCTGTTAAATTTTTTTTAAGGGGTCCCTTGGGAACCTGACGTGAAAGGGAGGGGTCCACTCAAGGGACACATTGTGCAAAAGCTACTATCTTCCTTCTCGAATCGACTCGTCACCAAGGAATCCTTTTGAAAGATGATCACTTCATCAAGGAATTCAAAAGGAAGGAGATGCGCTCTTGTGAGGGGAAGACTAAGACCGTTCTCACTTCGGAGGAGGAGTTCCAAGTCCTTTCTTTACAAACCCATGATGAAGGAAACATGTTTAGTTAAGGTTTCAAGTTGAGAATGCAATTCTAACAAAGAAGTGTGTGAAGGGTCTTTGGGAAGAGATTCGTTCTGCCATAAATGTATTTTCTAAAGACCAAGTAATGTAGAAGAGGCATTGTCACACATGAAAGGGACAAATTGAGCAAAGATGAGAGAAAGATAGAGAGAAAATTAAAAGAGAACATATCACACACAAATGGCACAGGGGGATCTGGTTTTATGGGGTCAAATCTGCCTTTATTTATATATATTAGGTAACCGCGGTAAGAGGAAAAAGATCATCAATCCCCAACTAGATTAGGAAGAATGCACGGAAGACAAAGTGAAAATAAAAAATTGGGTCAACATAGAAGGAGGCCTAATGCTCCCGACGCTTTGCATTGTCCCCAATTTGCCGAAAGTCAATCACAAAATGGAAGAATAGAGATACATATAGAATAAGGTTTACAACACAAACATCACACCTATATCCAAGCACCAACAGGGATGACGAGGGTCATCCAAGCACATATAGTATGATTACGAGGGAACACATCACAACACACACTCATCTAATCTAAAGATCAAGAAGAGGGTCTCCCCCTAACACTGGTCGACCAAGAGGTTGTCAGTTTCCCACTCTAGATCATCATAGGGGGAAGGATGGTGAACCTGCAACGGTGTAATCTTAAGGGGAGGAGCTTTTGATCCTCCTGAAACAAGGGCTAAGGTAGAGAGATTGGTGAGGTCTCCGTTGCTCAGCTCTTGTGGTTCCAAGTTCAATGACGTCACAAATATCACTAACAAGGTCATAACTTCATCCACCAAGTAAAACATGCACTTAACGGGAGTGGCATGCTTCACCTCGGTGGACGGAGGAGTTTGTACTCAAGGTTCACCACTAGGCTCACCGAGGGACTCAAGAGTGGTGAAAACCTTGGGGGAGGCCAGGACTGGTTCTATTACTAGGACAAAACAAGTCAATTTGGGGCCACCCTTCAGAGAAGTTGGGCTCTTCTTATCTCCTCCATTGTTGGAGGGGCCACACTCTACCTTCTTTTTCATCGGAGGAGGTGAAATCCCCACAAACAAAACAAGGAGGGTCGAGGGAGAAGAGGAAATAATTGCAGTGGACACAACCAAAGTGTTCATCATGTCCATGGGATTTGGGAAAGGCAAGACATCTGTGATGGAAGTCAACAAGGGCAGCTCCGCCAAACGAGCGATGAACACTTGCACCCTTCCAGGCGCATGTGCGCTCACAGCGAGAGTCGGGAGAGACTCAGAGATAAAGAAGGAAAAGAGGATGCAGCAGCAGGAGCAACCTTCTCCTCCTCCTTTTGTAAGGAGGCTTTTTCAGCTAGGAGGGCCTTTTGTCGATGCTTGCGCTCATGCACAAGACTATTTCTACAACTCTTTGAATTGGAAGTCGAGATCTGTGAAGGGACAGAAGGCTCTTGCTCAGCCATGGGAGTGTCTTCCACAGTTGTTTCTAGCAGAAGGGAAGACTCTTGGATGGGAGAGGGAGGGGCAGGTTCAAAAATGATGAGAGGAGTTGACTCTAATGCCTCAGCGGTAGGCCTCTTCCCGTTTACTATTTTAGGAATAGGAATAGTAGGAGGTCACGGAGGCTGAGACAGAGAGGACTCTCCATGAGGGGCTTTATATCTTCCATACCAAACGGGCCTAGGCTCTGTGGGTAAGACAAGAAGCTCAAATGCAGGATGCTTGGCCTTTCACCAAGCAGGCACCATAGGATTCTCTTGCAAATGTGAGGCAAAAGCAGATGGTACCACGACAGGGTGAGAGGAAGCATCGAGCTGAATAGCGGAAGAGGAAGAAGGAGGATCTCAAGACTACTTCTCTTCTTCTCTTCTATGTGCCTTGGTGGAATCACTATCATCTTTTAGACAAGATCTATGCAAAACGACATAAGGCGATGGAGGGTATCTCACTTTTGACCTAGCACGCCCATTCTTATATTTTTGATACGTACGGTGTAGGAGGTCCTTCCTAGGTGGGAGAGGACAAAGGGATGCGAGCCAAAACTAATCTAAGGTATAGCTACCACGTGCAACCGGTGGTCTATAACTGGTGTCATGGACAACGTGTACTAAACCTCCATGAACAAACTTCAAACACTTATGTATAACCGAGGGAACTGCATTCATAGCTACTAGCCAGGGGATACCTAGCTTCACTTGGAAGAGTTCAAACCTCGGGATGATGTCAAACTTAAGGCTTATAGATTTAGGTCCAACGAGGACCAACAGGACAATACTCCCTATAGGTGGTACGAAAAGTTCATCATGTGTGCGAATGACACTCTCGGGTGCATCATACCCATCCTTATGCAGGAAGTTAATCAACATGATCTCCTCAGATATGATATTCACTTGTGATGTCGGATCAATGAGAACACCTACTATAGTGTTCCCGTTTATCCTCATAGGAATGTAAAGAGGAGATGGATCTCTATTGAAGCCCATCGACAAGTCCAGTGAAGTAAAGGTAATGCTCGTACCACTACTCATAGTCTGCGTAGACGGAATAAGTTGATTTAGGAAAGAGGCCATCGCACACACCAAATAGTACTTTTATAGAGCCTCCTAAGGTTTACGAGATAAGATAGTGACCCAATTGAGGTTTCGTTACGTAATACTTTGGAACCTTCCAACTATGCCTATTAGGGGTCATAGGTTGGGTTGCGAGGCAAGAGCCTCACAACACTCACACCTACAACACTCCTAGGATACGAGGAAAGGAGATTTCAGTATCGCAAAACAAAACCAAAATGGTTCATGTCAGGTTCACCAAAAATGTAAGAGAGGGGGACCAACCACTGCAAGGCCCCAAGTCACGAAAGGCCAACAGCGAAAAGGCTGCCCTAACTTACCTCAATTTAAAGGACAATTAGGATAGGAGGGATGAGAATGATGAATATTATGTGTCCTTCAATCACTCTGCATTCCTGAGAACTGAAGGGAGACTAGACGAGTTGATTTTGAGAGTCAACTCTATGTCTCAGGCAACTCTCTATCCGAGGACAAAAGCACAGTTCTAGGACGACAGCGCGGTGCGTTGGCGTCTGTACAGCTAGAAAACCAGAGAGGCAAGGTTGGAATCCCGAAAAGGGGCTAACAGTCTAGTTTAGTAGTTTCAGGAAGTAAAGAACAAGACTAAGAAAAGTGAAATATAAATGGGTGCTCGCAAGAAGTTGAGTCCACTTTTTGGCCAAAAAGTGGAAGTATTTTCCCTGATTTTTAGAATTTGACACATTTGACCTTAAAATTTGAAGCACTTAGATGGAATCTTCAAAAAAGTCACTAATCATAAAATGTAGTACTCAGAGTTTAGTTTCCAAATATGTAATTTATTTCAATACCCAGATTGTACAAATTGAATTTCAATAGGCATTTCTAAAAACCACTGTTTAAAAGTCACTTTTTTTTACCATACCATGCGTGTGTACGACATCCATATTTTGACCTAAATTATCATATTTTTCTAAATCCTTTTGGGAAAAGATTTATGACTCACTGAAGCTTGTTTTCAATATTTTTTTGTAATTTTTTATTGAATTTTTTTTTTTGTTAAATTTTTATTAGGCATATTTGTCGTTTTGAAACGCATAAGATGACCTAAACTTATCATTTTTTGATTTTTTTTTTTAAATTGAAAATTATTGTTTGAAGTTTAATCTTGTGCAATCCATTCATAAAAATGTTATGTTGATAAAAAGTTATTAAAATACTAAAAAACACTTATAATTCAAGTTTATGGACCTGTTTAATCAAAAATTAAATGAAAAATAAAAAAATTAATCCAATTGTAACAACAATTACATATTTGGAATCTACACTGTCTAATCTATAATGGGTTTTAACATATTTTTTTTATGCTTTTACAAAATGGGATCCCGTTTTGAATTTTTTTTTCAAAAATGGACAGTTTCCAAAAATGGAAACTTTTCAAAACAGGATCCCATTTTTTTATTTTAGGCTCAGGATCCCGAGCCTAAATGGGATCCTGTTTTTGCAAGTCAATTTCTTTTTTTTGGCTAAGGAAAAAACTTTCATGTTTCATGGACTCAACTTCTTACACTTACCCAAATAATCATATGATAAAAGAGGTATATTACCGCAAGGGTGATGAAGATAATTTCGTAGAATAATCCTCTCGCCAGCTTGCTCTGAGATCTCTCCACCTGCACACAGAAATAGGGAAAGTTTTGGGGTTGTTTAGGGGCATGCCTCAGTCAGACCCCTGTCTTGGTGTTTCCACCTCCACAGACAACCAAGTTTGTAATGATAGGAATAACGATAAAGAAGGGAAATACAAGCTACGTATGCAAGAAACACTACAAAATAGTACATGCTTACTCAATCGAATATGATAGAGGAGATTAGAGGAGCTTACCACCTCTGTCCAAAGCGTTCAAGGCTTGTGGAGGAGTGAATGAGAGGAACTCAAGCCTCTGTTGTCGTGGTGTTTGTCTTGCGCTTGCACTACCAGAGTGATGGAGTGGCAAATTACTGCAATGGAGTGAAGAATGTTGCTACAAAGCTTGAGAATGGATGCTCAAAGAATGGAGAGAGTGTTCCAACTTGTTCAAAACTTCTATTGAAGAAGGCTATGGATGAAAGAGTGAAGATTATGAAGAGATGAATTAAAAACAGCCATATTTGGGTCGGCCAGCCGAAGAGGGGCATTACAATTCAACTTCCAATCAAAAGTGTAACATCTCTGTAGACTCTAGCCGCAAGAATCTACCAAGGATGTAAGTGCATCATGCGGACGTCTATGCGTCGTACGGGCATTCCTGACAGAAACACCCCCGCTGACACACAAACAAGGCGCCAAGTGGAATGCAAGCAATGGGCTTAAGTGGAATTAAACCTCCGCTTTTGGTTTTCTAAAGTGTAAAGGGGTGAAAGGGGAATTTGTGTTAGGGGTGAAAATTCACGCTCACACAGAAGGTAATATGAATTTTCTTATGTCATGCCTACACTCTAAGCATATATAATAATCCATAATTGAATATAGAATCTTTTCTCTCCAAAGATTATTTTTTTTCATGTTATCTTGGGTTTTCTTTGGGGCAAATTGCCTGTGTTGAATTTATGTGTGTTTTTGTTATTATTTTATGCATGTGTGTTAAGATCTCTATGTTTACATTTGTCATTTTATGTGTGATATCCATGTATAAATTAAAATAATTCACTTTAATTTCTTTCTTTTTTTAATTTTTATAAAGTATTTTTCTACAAAAAGAGGTGCAACCTCCCTATTTATGGATAAATTGCTACTAGATTAAATGTATTATTTTGGTATTTATTTTTTGTGAGGATTGCAAGTGTATTATGTCTATTAGATCAATCAAGGAATAAATTTTAATTATATTTTAGCCCAAATTTGAAAAAGGAAGTGGTTGAGAATAATAAGGATGAAAATAGTAACTTCTAAGATATAGAATCTAGGTTCAAAAAGTTGGAAGAAGATGCATTTATATATGCACAATGGAAGAATATATTTATAGGTTCAAAAGCATGATTCTTACCTTGATAATAATAAATTATCCTCCAAAAGAGTTTCAAGAAGAAGGAGAATTGGAGAAAAAAAGTGATGGAGAAAGATAAGACTTCCAAAGGATGATTCTTCAATTTAGAGGCTAAAATTGATATACAAGCATATTGTGAAGAAATTAGTGCTAAGAAATTAGACTAATGGGTGGCACAAATGGAGATGCACCTCAATCTTAATTAACTTTTTCCATGCTAAAAATCTATTTTTCAAAGTTGAAACTTGTTGATAATGATCTTACATGGTATGAGGCCTATGGTATAATAAAATTACTTACACAATACAAATTCTTGACAATAATAAGCCACTCTAAGGGAGAAACCCTCAAAGTTATTTAATAAGAATAGAAATTACAAGAAAAAACCTAAAAATACTCTTTATCTCCTAAATAGGCATAATTAGGCTCCATTAGTACCCTAAACCAAATGAGGAAAACCTATGTTACAATCATTTTATTAAGGGACTCAAATGATTTTTTTAACATCACCCTTAATCCCTTCCCAAAATAATACTTCCTTTATTTATTGATATATCATCAAAAATTATGAGTGACCATCTATTGTAGAATCATTGATATCCTATGGAGTATTTTGTTTGAGGCTTGAATTATTTCATAAGAACAATATATCTTTATACCATATAAGCATTCACCCTTCAAATAAAACTCATATCAATTGCTCAAATACTTCTACAACTATTGAATGAGATTCCAAGCATAAATATATTTCTATACACTAATATCTCTTATTCTACCCCATATACATGTAATATTAAAATGGAACACAATAATTCCTCATCCCTATCATCATTTCTAGAGAGTTCATTAGCCAACACATTCCCCTTTTCTTTATTCCATATGATCTCAGAGTCATATCCGAACATATTAGTGAATCATTTACATTCTTCTTCAAAGGATATTTATTTATCTAATAAATACTTTAGGATGCTATGATTTGTCTTCATTTTGAAGTTTTTGTATATTAGACATGGCCTCAATTATTTGACTACATGAAGAATATCCAGAATTTCCTTCTCATAAATTGATTTAAGTTAATGCTTCGCCTCTAATTTATGAATTTTAAAATCAACAAGCCTTCCTTCTTGTTTATACCATTCCATAAAATATCATAACCAATGATAAAATTATTGGTGAAATCTAGAGTGGCTAGAACTAGAGTTCTAAACATAGCTTCCTTTAGTCTATCATAGGTTGTGTTTTCTTCCTAAGTCTAATGGAAACCATACTTTTAAAAAAATTGTGAGGGCTAATATAATGTAGCCATATTTTTTTACAAATATTCTATAGTATATAGTGTTATAAGAAACCCCTGAAATTATTAATGGTTTTAGGAACTTGTTTCTCTATCATAGCCTCAATTTTGTCAAGATCAAATATGACTATTTTGTGAGATAGGGTGTGATATAAGTACTCAAGTTACTTGATTCCAAAAGTGAACTGAAATTTTTTAGCATAAATTTGGTTTATTTGACAATTTTTAATTCTTAGTCAACATGGCGTATATGCATTTCCCTTGTTTTGCTAAATATCAATATATCTTCAAGAATATTAATATAAAAAAATTCCTTAAAAATTGATTAATTATAGAATTCATAAAAAATGAAATTTAGAACGAGCATTATTAATACTAAGTGGAATCACTAGAAACTCATAATGAACCTCATGATTCATAAATGTTGTCTTGGAAATATCTAATTGCTTACTTTTAATTTAGTGATAACTTGATATAAGATTAAGTTTTCTAAAAAATATAGCTCTTTTAATTTGTCTATAAAATCATTAGTGATTGTAATGAGAAACTTATCTTTGATAGTGATCTTATTTAGTTTCTTATAGTTTAGACACGTGCACCAAGTATATCCTTCTAAAAATCCATAACCACTAGAGAAGAACAAAAACTTTTATTAGAAAAAAAATGCATGTATCCAACATCTCTTGTACCATTTTCTCAATCTCTTTTTCACAAGGGCATAGTGATATGGTCTAATGTTAGGTAGTTTCCCCTAAAACTACTTAAATAGCATGATATCGGTATCTTTGGTATGGTAGAGCCTTTTACATTTCTCTATATGATACAAAATGTTTATCAATGATTATTTCAAGGTATATATGTTTTTATGGTGACTTTTGAGCCTCTATTGAGAATAATTATGTAAAAAACATTATTGAACATTTCTTGAGACACACATGCATTTGATGAGACCATACCATTCATGGAGCATTTTTTTGCAAACCCCTTAATTCAAATATTTTACCCATAAAATGAAAACATGAGAGATCTTAGAAATCTATCTAAATGTTTCTCAAAGTCATGAGCCATTGGACTTCCAACACCATATCTACTCCACCCACATGAATGGAAATCATAGGGCTCATTGATGTGTAATCCCCTATAGTAGTTGGGTATTGTCATATTTCCTTGAAAAACTAATAGTACCCCATCTATAATCATAAATTGGAATTCTAGTGTAGGAAAAATAAAGAAGTTCAAATATTTTATTTTTTGTTGATGAAACTATGAGTACTACTTGAATCAATTAACACGTCCACTTTTTCATTTTTTAAAAATCCTACTAATTTGAGATTTTTGGGGTAGTAACACCTAATAACACATGGAAGGATATTGTTGGTTTACACCTCTTCTAATGATTCCTCTAATTCCTCATTTATCTTTATATCTTGTTTATCTTCTTTTTCTCCTTCAGTATAGAAAAGATTATTCTTTACACATTTGTGTCCCTTTCTATATTTACTATCATAGTTCAAACATAATAATTTTTCCCTTTTATTCAATATTTTGGGGTGTCAAATTGGTAGGTTAAGGGAAGTCCTATGATGGGCTATTAATATATTTATTAATAGTAATTTATAGCCTATTGGTGGGAAAAAATTCTCCTCTACCTTTATTTTCATAATAATGGATAAGGAGATAGAAGTTTGTTTTAACATGTATGCATCATATTTGATCTAATATTTTATCCCATAGATGTTATTCATTTATTTTTTCCTTTGAAATGTGTTCCAATTTTTAAAAGGTAAGGAATTGTTAAGTTTAGTCCTTATCTATACACACTTACTTCAATTTGGTGGTTGGTTGAAGTAGTTATCTATAAGACTATTCTCGTATTGTGTTGTGAAATCCTCATAGAAAACAAAACATGTAATATAAAATTGTGTCTTTTTCTTATGATCACATATATAATGACACCAAATGAATTGATTTGATTCTAATTGTAATATGTAGTGAAACCTTATATTGGCATAGAATATGATGAATATCAATGAAATCCTCCATTTGGTATATCCAATTAGTTAGTTCCTTACCATCAAATTTAAACATATCCATCTTTGGTAAGAAGTTTCCCTTAGAAGACATATTTACTTCTCAAGCCTTGTGGTGAAAATATATTCTTTGGGATTTCATAAAACTCTTAAAATCATATAGTTGTTTGAACATATCATATTAAATATCATCAATATATTCTTTATTAGTGGTCCCTTTTATCTCCTTCTTTACAACTAAGCCAACTTGATCTAGCTTGGAGGCCATTACTGAAAATATTTCCTCCTTAACCATGATGGTTTCTACATTCAAAGTAGATACAAAAAAATTTAGTTCCATAGATTGTAATATTAGACCATCCTTGTTAGGATACTTTCTTAGTGTGGCTAATTTCCTTCCATTTCCTCTTGTTGAAGCTATCTCTATGATGACATCAAAATATTTTTATAATAAAATACTTAAAATAAATATAAATATGCTATAAATTTTACTATTACGTATCATTGTATAATCCCAACTCTGGTGAAAATATCTAAAAAACTAAATATTTAGTAGCCTTGTAATTAAATTTTATGAAAACCCTAATTATGTAATATTTCATTCTAAAACACTTATAAATTCCTTAATTCTATAATGTATCTTCTCTAGTGTGTCCTACATCAACCCTCTAATTAATAAATAATAATTCAATAATTAGAGAGATATGTGTTTAGAAACACAACTTCTAAATAAAAAATTGACCTATTTCTTACCTTCAAGGTGCTAGGAACATGCTCTAATGCCACTTGTAATGAAATAAATTTCACAAGAGAAGAATATAATAGGAAATAAGATGTAGAAGTTTTATAATAAAAAACCCTTTCAAGGGGCGAACCTCCAAATTCCTTCAGTGAGAACATAAATTGTAATATCTTTCTTAACAACTACTCACTACCTCTTACATATACTTAAGGAATCATATATGGAAAATTAAGGATTATGTGAGCCAAAATTCTATATCAAATGTCCCAATATGATTAATGGGTTAAGGGTGTATCATATGCCCACTCCTTGGATGTTTAAAGAGTAACTAGTGTCCAAGAAAAATGACCAAAATTCTGTTTAGGAATAAATTCTACCCTATTTTCCTTGAATAAGAAAAATTTATGCAATGAGATCATTTTAAGAAAAAGCATGGAAAAGTGTACAAACCCACATAGTTTAGTCTAGAAAGAGGATAATTTAACTTCAGAAGGACAATATGGACCATGGGGTGTTGATAAAGTGTTTGGGAGGTTTTGTTGATATATACATGATATTTTCATGAATAAACCCCAAAATATAGACAAGGTTTATGCTCAAGTGCACTACCTTGAGCTAGAAAATAAGGGAATCTATTCTAAAAGGCACAATGGTAGAAATAAATAATATGGTCATAAGAAGGAAAAAGATGGTAAGGGGAAAAAATGATGATAATAACATGGAAAAGGGTAGGAGATAAGGTCAAATCTTATTCTATTCATTGTGATAAAGATGGGAAAGTGGATGAAATATGTTAAAATTTGTATCCAAAGTTAGTGTCGTCTTGGGTAAAGAAAGGGGAAGATAATAAAACTATTTATATAGAAAAAGGAAAAGAGACAAGAGTTTATTTAAATACTTATGATTTTATTTCTTTTTATACATTGAATAAGGACCATATTATTGTGAATGTCGAAATATCAAGTTAATAAGATCTCATGCATTTATTTCACATCAAGGTTCAAACCAAGGGTAAGAAATTTGATGCATTATTTCATTCATTTTCACAAGTAAATATTTTTTTCAAGTTCCCTTAGGAGTTTGGTATAAAATTTATAGACCAATCACATCACTCCTTAGGATTGTTGATTAGCAATATATGTCTAGAGGTCACAACACAATCTAATCTATGATTTGGATTTATATATTTTGTAAATGAGGTAGTGTTTTGTATGGCTCCTTTAGACATATGTGGTGTAATGTTTGGGAATATGTATCTATATGAAAGAGATGCAATATATTTATAAATAAATAATTGATATATATTCATCTTGAATATATAGGAGTATATTTTAAACTCTCAAAAAAGTAAATGCAATATTACTTTGGATATCACCTTAAAAGTAAAATGATTGATCAATGTAAATTGAAGGGTTGTCCTTGGAAGGGAATTTGAGGTTGGAAGGTAAAATATTATTCATTCCTATTGTAGACACTTAAAAATGTGCTAAATGATATCATGCACTTGAATCTAATATACTAACACCATTTCATCCTAAAACCCATCCTCTTTTCACTTAATTGACTAAATTAGCCTAGCTATTTTGATTAATCACATCATTTTCATTTATTAATCTAATTGACCTAATTACGTTAATTCACCCCCTCTTGCATTAACCTTTTGTCTTGTTAAATTAGATAAATCAAATTATTTATTCTAATCCCTAAGTCCTCTTATTTAATTAAATAACCCTAAGTTATTTAATTAAATATCATATCGCATCCCCCCTTTTCATTAAATCATTTATTTAATGAATATCATTCAATTCCCCTAATTTGCATAAATTGAAACATTGTTTTAATTATCAAATTACTAATTGAATCGAATCCTCCCACTTGCAAGGGAATATTCCTTGAGAATATTCCTCTTTTGCACATTCCTCCAAAAATAAATATTCTCATGGAATATTCCTTCCCCTTTGCACATTAGAATTTGGTTTTAATTAACTAAATGCTAATTTTTCTCCAAAAGGGAATATTCCTTTTTTGTAAAAAACTTTCAACAAGACTTCTTGTGCAAGTTTTGAAAGTGTGTTTGTTTGGATGAATGTAAGCCCTTGATTAAATATCATCTTGCATCCTCAACCCTTGATGGGAATCCATGATCCATGCCTCCATCTTCCTTCCATTATGACCGTTGATTGATCCTTTTGACCTTGGCCATCAATTTCATTTTTCCTATTATATAAATAGAGCTTGCATCCATTGAATAGGGATCCATCTTTTAATAGTAAACTTATGTTGTTAAAATAATTCACATTTTCATTCATATTTAGCACATATTTAGCTTCTTTTTAGTTTAAATCTTTCATTATTAGCTTAGAGTATCCATTAATGGCTTCCATGGTAACTTAGTTGTATCCATTTAGCATATTTTGAAACCAGGGTTTAAATATTTTGAATCTTGCATACATTTAGAATAGCTTTGCATACACCCATATCAATCATATTATCACATATCATGATAAATTAGCTTTCATCATGTTAATTTAGCTTTTAAATAATTTTTTCATACACATCTCTCATCAGCTTCATCAATTCTCTTCAATAGAATTGATTGAAACAAGCTCATTATCCAAGGAATTGGGAAAGGGTCGTTATTCCACATCAATGCGACACCACTCCCCCAATAGGATAAGTTTCAATGGATTAGAATAGATGTTTAGGAAGCTTTAATATTTTAATATGTTAGTTTTAATGGCTTCTTAGCTTAGTTTATATTAAATGATCTTATTGGATTGATACTTAGTGGTTTAAGTATGCTTTGAATTTGTATGGATCAAGTGTAGTTATCCCATACTATGACATCGATCACACCTATAAATTATTGGATGAACAAGGTGAAACTTGCAGCAATAGAGCTTAATAATGTGATCACAAATGTGAAAATGCGTATTCAAGATTACCAATAATGTTTTATGTGATTAGCGATTCAAAAAATAAAAGCAAAACAACAATACCACAAGTTGAGAATCACAAGTGACATGAAAAACTCCACACCCAAAGAGATGCAATGCTTGAATTAATATTCAAATGAAGTATACATTAATACAACACTCCTCTCTAAATCTCAATAGCACTTTGTTACTTTAACAACCTACAAACAAAATTATGAAACCACTAACACAAGGCTCCAATATATAGAGATTTATGGGAGAGAATACCATTTTTGGTATCCAAAAAAAGTAAAACCACCTAGAAAAACCATGACCCTATTAGTGGAAAATCCATAAATATAGTGAAAAATATTAAATGATCACATGGCCTTCACATGGGCACCTAACCCATATCCAATCACAAAAGTTCAATTTTGATTACTCCATTACTCTCCGACGACTTGAACAAATCATACCCAAAACATGCAAACTTGGGTGCCCAACCTAGGACAACATGCAAAACATGTAAATGAACATGCAAGATTATGCACTTTTAGGTGGTCCTCACCCAAAAAGTGGATGCCTAAAAGGAATATTCTCCCATAATGCTCTATAACTATCACCGTAGTGGGTCTACCTCTATGAATACAATTACAATTTTTCATAGGAAAATAAATAATAAGTATTTTTCCTCTTGTGTCCTCTAGGATTTAAAAAAAAAAACTTGGACACACATAAAATCAACTTAGGATAGCAATTATAATGTCACCTAACTTAAAATTCTCCCACTTGACATTATACATTACAATTACATTTATGAGATACATTAAAAACATAATCAATTATATTAATCAAGGCCCATGGGCTTCCTACACCAAGAGAAATTATATGTGGTCACTGTGTTTGTGAAAGAATCTACAACATTATCCAAAGTGTTAACCTTCTTAATCAAGACCTTACCATTCTCAACCATTCCTCGCACAAAGTGATATTAAACATCAACGTGCTTAGTACAAGCATGATACATAATATTTTTGGCCAAACAAATAGCACTCTGACTGCCACATGTAATCCTCATTGTCTTGCTATCAAAACCAATACCTTTACCAAGTCTCTTTAACCACACCGCCTCCTTAGAGGCATGTGTAGTAGCCATATACTTTTCCTCGGTGGTGGAAAATTCAATTGTAGGTTTTCTTTTACTCATCCAACTCATTGCACCTCCAAACAAAGTAAAAACATAGCCACTAGTGGACCTTTTACTGTCCAAGTCACTTTCCCAATCTACATCAACAAACCCTTGTATGTCCAATGACTTAACCACATCATTAGTACCATGATAAACCAAATAGTAATTAGAAGTGTCATGCAAATATCTAAACACCCTTTTAACAAAATTCCAATGCTCTCTACCAAGGTTAGACATAAGCCTGCTAAAAACTCTCACTGCTTGGGCTATATCTAATTTAGTGAAAACCATTGCATACATCAAACTACAAAAGACACTATCATAAGAAACTTAAGACATCTCTTCAAAATCATCATCAAAATTAGGAAACATGTCTAAAATCAACTTAGTACCAACCAGAAATGGAATATTTAATAGTTTACAATCATGCATATTAAACCCCTACAAAATGGTATCAACATACTTACTCTGACTTAACCAAAGATTTATGTAAACTCGATCCCTATTGATCTCCATCCCAATAATTTATTTAGTAGCCCCCAGATCCTTCATATCAAACATGCTAGAAAGCCAATTCTTAAGATCCCTAATTGTCGCCTTGTTACCCATAAACAACATGTCATCAGCATACAAGACAATTATTAGTATTTGATCATCAATAATCTTAACATAAACACAATGATCCTCTTTGCTTATAACAAAACCCAACTTCAATGCAAAGGCATAAAAATTCTAGTACCATATCCTAGTGACTATTGCAAACCATATAATGACTATTTTAACCTACAAACCAAGTTTTCTTTTCCTTTCACAACAAAACAATCAGGTTGTCACGTATAAATTTCTTCCTCAAGATCCCCATACAAGAAAATATTTTTAACATCTATTTTCTCTATTTCAAAACCATAAGCAACAATAATAGATAATAGAAATCTAATAGAAGTTAACTTAGCAACATGAGAGAAAACTTCACCAAAATCAACTACCTCTCTCTAGGAGTATCCCTTGGCCACCAATCTAGCCTCGTATCGCTCTAATTGATCATCTACACCAAATTTATTTTTAAATACCCACTTGCAACCAATGGGCTCCCTTCCTTTGGTAAAATCAACAAGATCCCATGTATCACAACTATCTAAAGCCATCATCTCCTCTTGCATTCCCTACATCCAAGACTCACTTTCCTCTGAAGAAAGAGCCTCCCTAAAAGATCTAGGTTCATCGTCAGTACACAAAATTAAATACACATTGGTAATCTGATGGGCTATATCTTTCAACTAGATTCCATTTTCTTGTGGATCATCTCAAGGTAGGATTAAGGGGCTCTTATTCTTCTTCTTTTGTATGCTCATCTTGCACATCATCCAAACTCTTTGAACCCTCTTCGGCTTCTCCATCCTCTAATCCATCTAGTTGTTCTTCCACATGTGCATCTTCCTGATTTTCTATCTTTGTCTTAAAGTGCACTATTTTTGTCTTTCTTTCTCCTTTGGTTGTTCTTCACTTAAGTAAGCTATAAACTCCCTAAAATTCACATCTCTAGAGAAAACCATTTTACAGGTTAGTGGATTCCAAAGCTTATAACCTTTTACATTCTCATCGTAACCAACAAAGATGCATTTTTACGCTTTTGGATCAAATTTAGATTGCTTCTCTTGAGGAACATGAACAAAATCCTCACGACTAAAGACCCTTAAATTTGAAACAAAATGATTTTTACCTATCCACACTTGCTAAGGAGTTTTATCAACAAGAGTTGAACAAGAAGATCTATTAATCAAATAACATGCATTACTTATAGCTTCTTCCTAAAATCATTTATCAAGCTTAGCACCACTCAACATGCTCCTAGCTCTTTCCATCAAGGTTTAGCTCATTATTTCTGCTACCCCATTTTGTTGAGGTGTATAGGAAGTATTTTTCCAAACAATACCTTCATGATTATAGAACTCATCAAATTCCCTATCATCATAAAGGCATACTTCATAAAAATATTTTGTATCTTTTTCATTGTCAATGCCCTCTTATCATATGTAGAACGAGTAAGATCCATCACCACTTCATTTTTCATAGACTTAAGTACGGGAATGGGTCTGGTTGAACTTAACCGTATAAGTTCTCTAATCACCTAATTTGTGATTAATCTAAGCATATCCCTCCACACAAAATTATCATGGATGTGGCTCAAAGCAATCCTTACCCAAGCATTATCATGGAAAAAGTTGGGAAACCCTTGCTAGATGTTGAGCTTCTTTGTAACCAGATTTTGATATTTCGGCTTCAATGCAAAGTCCTCACTAGTGAGCTCATTCATCCATACATCACCTAGTTTGGAATGATCATACTCTTCAATCTTGTAATAAATATATATCCTCGATGTGTAAAACACCATAAGGAACCCTTGAAAAAGCACCTTTCGGATCAACCTCAGTGGATTTGTTAGGATGTTTCTTGAATTTAGATTGGGGTCACTCAAACACATTCACAAACCTTGGTATAGCTATTTCAAAAGTTTCCAAAATTCTTTCAAAGAAATTTCTAAAATTTTAGGGTAACAAAGATTGTAAATACCTTTCACTTTGCTTTTTTGACTAGGGTTTACACACACCAAGATTCAATCACTTCAATTACACTGATCTACTCTTTGTTTGCTTTCCTTCATTTGAAAACTTGATTGCAAATGAAATTTGATTAAGTGAATTCACTTATAAACCTTTTTTCATGACCTAATTTTCATTTTAATACTCATATTGAACAACTGGTAAAAACCCTAACTATCTGCATAGGCAACTTCAAATGCTTTGCAATCCTCCACATTTCAATATTTTCTATCGAGATCTTCTCCATTATTTTAGATACATTGATCTACATCACATATCCTCGTGTTGAAGAATCATCACCATTTCTTTGGCGAGGGAAAAAATATTTCCATTAAAGCTCCCCCTGAGCTAAAGCTCTCAAACTATTTTTAGAAAAAAAATCTACACTTAATGTAGGTACAAATTCATCCTTAACCTTTGTCTCTTCCTTATTTTTTCCAAATCTTGTTCATCTCCTTCTTTGTCTCTTTCAGATCAATCTTTTTCACTGGATCATTCTTCTTTATGTTTTTGCTTCTGCAAAACTTATAAATGTGTCCAGGTCTATTGTAATTTTAGCATATGACATTTTTTTGACCAATCTTCCATTCCTTCTAGATCTACATTGATTAGCTTTATGCCCAAATCTATAACATGTATAACAATAGCCATTGAAATATTGAACCATTATACCATTGTTAAAACCATTCATCATTTGATTTATGCATTCACTAGCTCTATGACCAAATCTCTTGCATGCAAAACATTGATCGGGAAAGGATGAAACATTATAATTCATTATGCTTCTACATTCCATAGCCTTATTTCCAAATCTATTGCAATAAATAATAGAAACCATTAAAATATGGGTACCTTTGTGCATTTGGTTGTCTAACTAGTGGTTTTCTGGCTTCATTCCTTTGATTCTGGATCTTCTTGCCATTTTTTTTCTTGTCTTCAGTCTTCTTTTCAAGCTAGCTTGTAGTTTGATTTATTTTTGAACTTCCTCCTATCTCAAACCCTAATCCACCTTTTTCTTTAGATCCTTTTTGATTTGCAATCATTACATCAAGATTTGTAGAACTCGTCTTGAATTTATCTTCAGACTTCTTGCTTTTTCAAGCTCTCATCTCAGATTTACAACTTCTTATTCAAGCTTTGTGCATTCTTTAGATTTTATTTTCACTATTGCATTCAAACATTCTTCAACTCTTTTCCTTTCTTCAACTTGCACTTTCAGGCCAATAATTATTTCATTTTCTTACTTCAATTTCTCACTTACTTCCTTATGCATTTCTCTAAATTTCTTGATTTTCTCTCTCAATTTTCTAATACATTCATCTGCTTCTTTGAAATTTTCTTTCAAATTTCTATTTTCACCTTCAATTTTCTCTAGATCTTCAAGAGCAACTTTGAGTTCTCCATTTATGTAAAATATGAAATCTTCTTCTATAGATCCAACAACAAGAATCTCTTCCAAAGGAATAGGTAGTATTCTAACAACCATGTGTTCAACCTCCAAGATCTTCCCCAAGTAGCTAAGCTCCTTCCAAGGAACCAAGCTTTGATACCAATTGTTGAACACCTGAAATACTGAGAGGGACGGGGTGTGTTCTTTTAAACCACTTAATCATTTGAGCATCCAATACTCATAGCATATTTAATTTTTAATAATGAAGGAAAGCTTGAAAAAATCCAACACCAAATAACACATGAACACCAATATTTTTACGTGGAAAACTCAAAATGGGAAAAGCACAGTGAGGATTAATTCATAATATATTACAGCCAGTTATAGTATATTACAGAAGTGCTCATTGTAGGTGGACTCACTATCCAAGTGGGATCACTACCCATTGAGAAATAAAAGAGATAGAAGATATTATGGCTCACAACCAAATTTGAACTATTACAATTGCATCTATCATATGCATGAAATATAATTCCAATGAAGCTCAAAATATGGACTCAAAACTCTTCATACTAGTCTGAATCAACACTCTTATTTGCTTTGTATTCAATCTAGATTCACACAATTCCCATTCACAAACTCATATCACATCTCACCACATCACACAAAATAATGAAAAAGATCTAACGTATATATTCACTTCAACTATAACATCAATTAGGTTGGCATAATTAGATGTAATAAACAAAATGTAGCTTTACGACTCAAGATCTATCCACACATTCATGCCAAGAATAAAACCTTATAAAAATTTGAAATAGGTTGACACAAACCTAAAATATCACCCATATAACAAATCAACACATATTCAACCTTCACAACACACAGCTCATTAGGTTGACACCGGTAATGACCTAATTACAAAATTTTCTTACTATAAAACCATATATAGACACATGAACCTCCAAACTCTATACCAACTAGAATATACAATCTACTAACACCTGTCAACAACTTCCCAAAACCACAAAGAAAAATTCCAATATGTAGAGAGATGCAGATTCATCAAAGCATATGCACTGCACTAGAAAATGCTTGTAACTACCAACTTGAACTTTTATTACTCATAACTCCAAAGCTAGAAACCAAAATGAGATGAAACTCTAGAATTAGGTTCCTCTATCAACCAACAAAATTATGTTCGAATCACAAAGCAAAATATTCATCAAAAGACCAATGCAATCCTAAATACTGGATCCCCTATACATAGAATCACTTAAATTGAAACTTGGTCAATTTTCATAATAATTGCCTTCATCAGAGCAAACCTTCTTGTAAAATTGGATTTCACTATCATCCTCAAACACACTCAAGCCATCCAAATTGGTCTACACAAGGGTCTTTATACTAGAATACAATGTCGACATCAATGACAACACTACAATGCATAACTGTTCACTTTTGTGCTCATCCCACATGCTCATGTTGCTAACAAGTTCATCAATGAAATCTCCTTATTCTTCCAACACAGTCTCCCTTTTGTTTTGGGATTATGCATCATTGAAAAATGTGTCATGAATTTTTGAGTTAATTTTTGTACCATGTTCAAATTATAATGGTATATTAGACACTTGGAATTGATGTATAAAGTAAATGAGAAGTGACCTCCCACTACTTTCCCAAGCTTGAAAGTAACTCTTGCATAGATCCAAATGAGAGTTTAACCAAGGAAAACATAAAATAAATTAGGGATAATTGAATCATGTACATACACAAGATACATATAGCACATTTTGAATGCCTCATGAGGATTTGGACTTAGATGTAAAGGACATGTCACGACTCTTAAAAGTTGATGAATTTTAGTGAGTAACCTCATTGGAGGTAATATTTATACTCAACATTCTACATGGTCATTGTATAATTGTAGTGGCACTCCTTAGTTTACGTTTAGGACCCTCATCCTATCATTTAATTGGGTTTTTATCTGACTTGTGTTGAGACCACTTGCATATGTATTGATGACCTTGTAGTAACCCTTAAAAATGCATGTTTATGTGATACTTATAATAAATATCATTTGGTTTGTGTGTTGTCATATTTTATGTGAGTGAAATTTGTACCCAAACAACCATTTCTTAGGAGAGAAGGGTAGGCCTAAGGGTTCCACATGGTTAGGTAGTTTTGAAAAATTGTTGGGGACTTGTGGATCCTTTGGAGCAGCTTGGGATCACATGCAAAAAAATAATTTCATATTTATTGTTGTAAATTTTCATTTCATATTTAAAGAAAAAATATAATTTGGGATGTTGGAGTTTGAACATGTAATGAACTAGTTGATATTTCAATCTCTATTTTAGTGGTATAATTTACCTAGATAAATGGTGAAGGCCCCATTCTTACTTTTAGTAAGTCTCAATTTTGGTGTTGAATATGCATAGAATTTTGAATTATTTTTATCATATTTTGCTATGTGGAAGTAAAATGGATTAGAGCACCTAGTTTCATATTTTGCTAAAATGAACATGCAAACTAGAGTGGATGAATTATATGATTGGGCTAATTGATGTAATTGAATTGCATCTTAAATTAGTTGTTAAAGGTATCCATAGGGTGGTTGTACCCATTGATTTCTTAACATCCCTATTGCATATGTGTGTCCATGTATGTTAGTAGTATAAAATGGTGAAATTTGAGACATTTTGATAAGCCTTGTGAATGTTCAACTCACCTTATCTTTATATTCAAGTGTGATCAATTGAATCTTATGATTGTTTTCATTAGTATGGTTATCCTCTCAGGGCTTGTTCAACTAATTTTGAGTAATTACCTTGTTGAAGAATTGAGATAGTTCTAGGAAAACCCTTGGTGAATTTTTTAAAATGGTCTTGAGTAGTTAGTCTTGAAGAAGTACTCTATTGGACATTTTTGTAAGACTAAAATTCAAAAATGGGAATACAACATGATTTGGGGACTACAACATAGGAACGATAGTATCAAATATTTTTTCTAGTGTAGAGGATTTGCATTGTTGTCTAGTTTGTGTTATTATCCTTTATTATGAACAATAAACACTCCCTAGCCTTTTTTGCATAAAATTCCTAAACAAAATTTATTCCCTTGGGCTTGCTCATTCTTCATATCATCTCATTTTATCAAAAGATATTAGACCTCATAATTTACTCCCTTTTTTGAACTGAAACGTGTTCCTTAGAAGGAAATTGAATGATTTTCGATTTAATTGGTTTAAGCCATGCACCTCCTATTTGAATTAATCTTGTGTAGATATTCCTTAGTATTTAGGTGTCATTTGTGTCATTTGTGTCATCTTGTAATGGGTATGGAGAAGGCATCACTCTCATGTTGGAAACATGAGCATGTTGGTATATGGTTTTGTCATTGATGGAAACCCATTGTAGAAATGTAGAAGTGTTGGTTCGAAGAAGATCAAGTGTTTTGGAGAATCGACTAAGTCCTAGTGTGCATATTCAATGATCAAAGGAACAGTTTTGTGGTCCGCATTGCTCCGCTATGCAAAATATTGTCATGCGGTTTTGAGGTGTTCATGGTATGTGTTGTGTTGGTAATATGATTCTCATATGTCAAAAAGGGCATCTCAACATCTCATTGATGTTGAAATGGGATATCATTGGCAACATGAATGTCATTGATGTAAGGAATATTAGTTTTAGGAAGAATAGTGAAGTCTTATGGAAAGAAGAGCATGTTTTCAAATTGAAAAGTTTCTCAAAACCTTGCAAAGTTATATAATATTGATATATTATGTTAGAGACTATTTCTAAAAGATTGCAAAGAAAACTAATGGCAAATTGATGTGGGTTTTTTATGCTCATTTCAGAGGTATGGTCCACATGTTCAGTGATTGAATATGGAGCTTAGAATTGAATTATATGTGCTCTCAACCATCATTAGGTTTTAACAAAGAAACCCTAAAAGCTTCAATCATGACGCCTTCATAGAATTTTTAATTGATCATTCACTAGTCATATGCCCACTAGCAAAATTTGGCAAATAAATGACTACATGACTAAAAAATTTAGTCAAGACAACTAAAAATGACTAAATTCTACTATTTTTTTGCAACACAGCTATAAATGACTAATTTGATCGTCAGGTAAAAAACACAACTAAATAATTAGTCACACAAATAAAAATTTGAAGTCCATTTATTTGGGTGCTCCCAATTTCCCTCTTCCCCACCATTTAAAAATGTCATTACAATAAAAATTAATACATAAAACATTTGGAAGATTTGAAACTATGAAAAAAAATTGTGCCTTTATCCTTCGTAAGGAAGGGTTTTTCCTCGCCACTCTAAGGAGCAAATACCAACACCACACAAAACCAAATCCAAACACAGAAGGAAATCTGCAGTTATAGCCTATAAGTCATTCGATGCTCATTGATTAGCTTGTCCCATAGCAAGGGTAAAATGGTGATTTAATTTTTGAATTTTTTGTTTAGGGTTTGAGGCAGAATGAAATAATTGATTGTGATAAACTCATATTTTTGGGTCCTCTTCAAATGGAATAAGGAGAGTTAAAAGTGGAAGATCAGTACCATCTGTAAGTTTCGTGTGTAGCTGCATTATATGGAACTATTTTTCTTCTTGGATATTACTTAAATTTAAAATGTTGATTATCTCATAAAAATTCATGTTTCCATAGAGGGTTTGGAGGCTTTATCTCACAATTCACATTGCTTGTGTCACTGTATTGGAAAATTATGATGTCTTTGATGTCTCCACAAAGATTTCAGCTTATAGTGATCTTATATTGGTGACCTTATCAAAAAAATTGAATTGATTAAACATTTGCAGTGGGATGTTTCCTTTGCATTTTCAAGAACTTTATAAATATACCAAAGCCCAGATTAGTTGAGTCTCCTTTGTTTGTAAATGGGATGTAACTAGTAAGTTTTGGACTGTAATAGTTCATATCATGGTTCCATGGCAATGGCCTTTTCCTAAAACCCATATCTTTGGAGTCTATGATAATGTGAAGGTTTTGAATAAGTTTTGACCTTACAATGGTCTAATAATGGATACCCTAAATCCACTTTGCTATCTCTAGAATTTTTTAGCTTAACAATCGTGAGGTTGAGGTTGAGGCTTTGTTCTAGAAGGTAGACTGGTTTGTTCATTGTTCTAAAATTTGATGTTACCTATGTTGTGGCAATTTGTTTTCACTTCCTTTTTAGTCTATAATTTAATAAATATTATGTATTTAATGCATAAGTCATTAGATAATGAAGATAACATTCTAAAACCCCAAATGGGGTTTATATTTTGCAATGAATGTTTATGTTTTCATTCAATTCATCTGACATACACTATCACCAAAAGAACATAAATGACAACAATATTTCAATCTTAAGTACTCCTCCAAACAATGTAAACAGTGCCATGAAACCCTCTTGAAGCTGCTATTGACAACACTAAATTGTTGTCTTCAATCATACCCTTGAGATGATGGTCACCTTGCTCACTTTTAGAGTACTATTTTTATCACAAAAAGACAAGGGACTGAAACTATATCTTCACTCATCACTGCCTTCCTTTGAAAAATGACACTGCAACCTTTCACTTTTTGCATTTTATGCAATGCCAGTTGAAACCTTTTGAGGTTGCTATTGCTCAATCTATCCCTTAAGAACTCTCATGTTTTGCCTCTTGACCAAGCATCTCCAAGTGTTATCCCACTATCCTTTGACAAAAATTGCTCGCTGCCTTCCTTAACACAGGCTTGTACCTATTAGAGATAACATTATGACTGTGTTTTTCTATTCAATGTCTCTTCATAAATTTAATATTTGCATAAGCTTCCTAATGTAGGGATGCTAAATGAAAATGTTACAAAGCTTTGAACAAGGTTTGAGGTTGTCCTCCTTAATGTTGTTTCATGCATGTTATCCATCATAGACCTCTTGTGCATGGTCTACTCCTTTCTGACATTGTAACTAAGGGAAAAAATTAGGTTAGCAATAAACAACATAAATAAACTAAACCCTAGCTAACAATGAAGTACAATAGAGAAAATAGCATAAACAAAGGAATAATCTCACAAAAGACTTCATGCACTCCATGATTCATCTCCATTGACCTTATCCACTTTTGTTGTAAATAGCATTTTCCCTGAGATTTTAATGGGCAACTATGACCTATGACAAAGACTCAGCAAAATATTGAAGGATTTGACTAAGAAACTGTAAGTGTACTAAGAAATTACAAGCATGAAGTGTCAAAATGAGGTTGACATTGCCTTTTTATAAAAGTCAATTTTTTGAATGAATGGCCAAGATTGACAGTTGACAAATGCCCTAAGATGGAAGGCTGAGATTAAATATGACAACTAGCCATTAGGGTTAGGGCAGAATTAGGGTAAAATTTGAAATAGAGGGCTACGATTTAATTCTAGGAAAATTAAATCAATGGATAGGAATGCATGTGACAAGAATATATTGGGCACGAAAAAAGAGGTTGTTGGAGAATCAAATAAGAATTTAAAATTACTTGATTTAGGAGGCAGTGTTGACCTTTTGAATTAAAAATTAATTTAATTCAAAAGAGGTGGGGCTAGGACAGGAAATAACGAGTTTTAATTATTTACTTGGTGGGAAAATGAGAATTAGAATTTAAATAAATGATTTTATTTTCATTAAATAATCAATGAAAATTATTTAATTGTAGAGGAAAAAGGATAAAGTGAATAATGATTAAATAAATTTAGGAATTTATTTAATTATAGAGAGACATAGGAAATTAGTGACCTATTTAAATAATCGGGATGAATAAAAGATAGGAATTAATTAAACAATTAAGAATTATTTAATTAATAGTTGAATTTGGACCATAGGACATAATTAAATATTTTAATTATGTTGAGAAGAAATATGGTAAGTCATGGAAAAATAAAGCTTGCAAGCCTAGGTTATTTTTATGTGTCTACATTTTGCCCCTCTTTGTCATGATGCAGTTTATCGCATTGTGACAAAGAAAATTCAGTTCAGAATATGCCCCAGCATAAGTGTGGAGGATCCATGCCCCCTCAGAAAAATTTGCGAATTTTGGCAAGGTGTTGGAAAAATTTGGAAAGTGTCCCGATAAGTCAATTTGATGGCCAGAAAAATGGTGGGGAAGTCGGTTTCGAATTTTGACAAGTTTAGAGTAGCCAAAAGTGCGCTTGAACATGCCAAAAGGTGTGTCCAATTATAAACCCTAGGTCAAACCTATGAGCTCCATTTTTGGGATTCATCGAGACTCTATCCCGTGACATCATTTTGAGATTATATATATTGATTCATTTTTGGTGCGAACTATATGTCATGTGTTGTGTTATTATGCATGATGATTTATGATGTTTATGTGATGTTGCCCATGTTATACTTCCTATGATGATGCATTATGTGTTATGTGGCGTATGTATGCATGATGGTATTTTATGATGAGATGTTATTGATGATGTTATGATAGTGCTCTATATATGTATGATGCCTAAATACTAATGGATGCGTAAAATGTCATGATTATGATTATGAATGTACTAGTCTATGATTGTGGATGATATGATCATGTGATGGATTATGTTTTATGTTATGATGATAGATACTATGTATTGATGTGAAGCAATGACATGTTTGATGTATGAAATGGAAATATGTCGATATGTTATGTTAATGCAAATGGAAATATGCAAATTATATGTAAATGGATTTCTGCAAATGTGGGATGTATAGCCTATGTGAAATGTACTAATGCAAACTCCTACATGGTCATGTATGCAATTGTGTTTTTGTGTGTCACAAGATGTTGTCAGATGGCGGAAGAAGAGGGATTGTTAGACAAAAGGGGATGGATATTAGTGTGGAGAAATAAACCTTCAATATTTTTCCAAAGTACAAATAGGTGTTGTATTAATCATCATTGGACAGACTATTGCAATGGATAAAAAGCACCATGATATGACATAAATCGATGGTGTGCAGGGTCGTGCCATCGCGTAAAACAAACAGTCATAGATAAGGAGGATCGTGACTCATACAAGGAGCCCAAGTGCCCTAATCTTTTTGTCACAACCAACCACAAACATTCATCAAAACAGAAAGACAAGTCATGAAACATTGTTTCTCCTTTAAATCCTATACAAGACATCCTCAGGTGGCTAGTATCATGACAAAAAAATCAAATGATAGATGTGACCATATTTAGAGATAATGTTTCCCAGAGTGTTTGCCAAGAGTGTTTTTGGATGTCAAGATTATTAATGTCGAGATGTCAATGTTGAAGAAGCTTGGTTTTGTGTCGGGTAGGCTAATGTGTGATAAATTTTGAGGAGTCAAATTCAGGAAGGACACATCCTGAATAGAGTCGATGTTGGGAGCGTCGATCCTCGATGTTGATAGGATCCCCCAAAATGCCAGTTGATAGTGTCAATGCTCAAGAAATACATATCCTAAAGTAAAAAAGTGACAAGGGTCATTCCCCAAAAAGGCATATCCTAAGAATGACCAAGAATTGATAGTTTGACATTGTTATGAGAGTTTGACCAAGTTGGACTAGATGACCCAATTGACTGTGTGCCTAGATTTGTTTAAGAGTTATCTGATTTAGGATGTTGCGATGAGACAAAGACTAACTCGACAGACCCTAAGGGACTAGACCTAGGGGGTCTCAGAGGCTTATTGATAATGGCCTTGCCTATGTCATACACTCAAAGACCATGTAGTTCAATAGAGACGAGACTAACATGCCCGTTTATTGAAGAATAATTGACGCATTTTAACTTGACCCAACGGACCCTAAAAGATCGACCTAGGGGGCCTCAAGGGCACATCGATGATGGCCTTTCCTACATAGAAAATGTGTAGAGACCTCGTAGTTTGACTGATGCCATGATCAAGAACGAAAATTTTTAGTGATCGACACGGCTGACTTGGAAAAGACCAAATAACTTGTTTATTAGACTGAAATGACCAGTGGATATTAAAAACTTAAAAGATTGACTTAGGTGGTCTCGGGGGTACATCAAATGATGTCCTTTCCTATGTAGAAAATGCGTAGAGACCGCGTAGTTTGACCGTTCTAACTATGACTCAACTTTGACTGATTTTGACTTTGTTTTTGGGATTTTTGAGAGTTATTTGGATGTTTTATGTTTTTTGACATGTTTTGATTTTTTTGGATTTTTGACATTTTTTTTTTTTGTCTTTTTGGGAATATTTGATTTTTTTGGCTTTTGTCGAATATCTGATTTTTTTTGGCTTTTATCAAATATTTTATTTTTTCTTTTGGATGTTTTAATTTTTTGGGGTTTTGTCGAATATTTTGATATTTTTGGCTTTTGTCGAATATTTTGTGATATATGGGACCATGTGCGAGACCCACTACAATCAGGTGATAAGGGTGTTGCCCCTAGTCAGGTCTAGGACTAACTAGGATGAAGGAGATGGAATGGGACTTGCTCATGATAAAAGGTGGATGATGTGCAAGGCATGATGTCAATCGTTGTCAGCCATGGAAAGAAATAGCAGGACTTTATGATGGATGTTGTGATGGTGTCGAAATACTGGGTATTTATTATGGACAAAGGTAGATGGAGTGATAGTAGATGGAAAAGCAAAGACTGCCTACGCATGGCGCCTATTTTCTAGGTTTTCACCATGGTACTTATCTAAAGCGCCACCGAAGTGGTTTTCACTATTGGATGGATTATTTCTTTTTAGTGTTTTTGATATTTTCTAATTTTTTTGGTGTCACCAAGACGCCTATTTGCTAGGATTTCATCAAGGTAATGATTTTTGTTGTATTTTTCAATTTTTTTGTATTTTTAGGTCTTGACCAAGCTCTCTGAAGCTATGTGTAGAACCTATGTAGATGCAAACTATTGATGGGCTTTGATAATTCTTTGCCTTTGAGAGAAGATAATTGGTAAGCACTAGAACCAAAGGATGTAATGATGATGTATGGACCCAACCAATTAGGCTCGAACTTGCCAAGCTTCTCACATTCAACTTGATTCTTCAAGTTCTGCATCAAGACCAAGTCGCCAATGTAAAATCTTCAGACCATCTCTTTTATTGTAACTTCGACAAAGGTGATTCTGATATTCCTGTAGGTGAGTCAAGGCATTTTTTTTGCATTCCTTTAATAGTTCCAACTCATACAATCAGGACTATCAATATTCCTCATCATCAACCAATCCCTTCATGGAGACCCTTAAGGAGGGGACTTCGACCTCAATGGGTAGGATAGCTTCAGATCCGAAGACCAAGGCAAATGGAGGGGCGCCTATAGGCGTGCAGATGCTGGTGCGATAAGCCCATAGAGCGGGGTTAAGTTGGAGGTGCCAATCATGACCAACCTCATTGACAGTCTTCTTAAGAATTTTGATTATTGTCTTGTTGGATACCTCAGCTTGGTTGTTACCTTGTGGGTAATATGGCATGGAGAAATGATGTTGAATATGGAATCACTCACAAAGCTCATGGACATCTTAGTTTTTAAAAGGATGACCATTGTCTATGATGATGGATTAGGGAACACCATACCGGCATATGATGTAGTTAAGGATTAATTTGGAAAAAAAATTATTGGTTATGTAGGTGAGAGGAATAGCCTCAATCCATTTCGTTAAATATTTGATTGCAATAATAATGAATTTGTAGCCATTGGATGAAGTGGGATGAAGTGGGATGAATCTTAGACATGAGGTCAATTCCCCATTGTACAAAGGGCCAAGGGGAAGTTATTGGTTGTAGTTCCTATGTGAGTGCATGAATGAGGTCACTATGTACCGTGTATTGACAACACTTTCTCAAGAACTGAAGATCATATTTTTCCATGGTTGGCCAATAGTACCCAAGTCTCATGATTTTCTTGGCTAAGGTTGGGCCACTCAAATGGGATCCATATATACCCTCATGTACCTCACATAATTTTGTTTGTGCTTCATCTATTTTGAGACATCAAAGGAGGGTATTGTCAAAGTTTCATCTATATAGGGTATCACTGAAGATGGTATAGCAGGCAGATTTGTGAATGAAGGACTCACATTGGTTATTGGAAAGGGCTGGTGGTAGAATATGGGAATGTAATTAATTGTATATGTCCTGATACTAGGGGGAATTAGGACCAACAAGTTCTTAAACCATTTCAAACTCAAGAAATTCATAGGTAGGAACCAATAGTTGTTCCACTAAGAACTCAAATTGTAGCACATTATTAGGGATATCCAAGAGAGATCCAATTGTGGCCATAGCATCGACTCTTTGTTCTATGCTCAAGGAATCTTCTCAAAAGCAATCATATGAAAGTATGACAAGAAACTATCCACCATGCACTTGTAAGACATCAGCTTCTCATCCTTGTTGTCATAATCATCATTGACTTGGTTGATAACTAACTGAGAATCGCCAAAAACTAGGAGTTCTTTAATTTTCCACTTAACTGTCATTCGAAGTCCTCTCAACAATGCTTCATATTCAGTGACATTATTAGTGCATGGAAATGCGATGTGAAATGATTTAGGAATAGAATATCCTTGATGTGTGATGAATAATATGCCTGCTCCTAAACCATGAACTGTATGGGACCCATCAAAATAAATTTTCCAAGGTAATCTAGGTTCTACATGAAAGAAGGATTCATCTAGAAAATCAACTACCAACAGGTGATCACCCTTTATGGACATGTCAGCGAGTTGATCTACTATGACTTGTCCTTTTATTACTTTACATTCTACATATTGTATGTCATATTCGCTAAGCATCATGACCCATTTTTCCAATCGTCCTATTAATGCTACCCGACTGAGAATGGATTTCAATGGATCTATCTTAGCCACTAATTGTGTTTTATGGTTCAACATATAATGTCTCAATTTCTGAGCAGAAAAGACTACTATGAGGCATGCACGTTCAATGGAAGTATAATTGATTTCATACCCAACCAAAGTGTGACTGATGTAATATATTTCTCTTTTCTTTTCCTTATGGTCATTTTGTGCGAGTTATACCCCCAATGTGGAAGTGGTTGCAGAAATATACAATATCAAAGGTTTCCCATTGATAGGCAGCAATAGGACTAGCGGTGTCAGAAGATAGTTTTTGATTTGTTGAAAAGCAACTTGACACTTGTCTATCCAAACAAAGGGGATTCCCTTGCATAACAGGTATTAGAATGGTCGACATTTATCAACCAACTATACAATGAAACATCTAATGGACTGCAATCTTCCCTGTAATGTTCATAGCTTGCTGACTCCTTTTGGTGGAGGCATATCCAATATTTCTTTTACCTTAGTTGGGTCAACCTCAATGCCCCCATGAGAAACTATATACCCCAGGATTTTACCCAAAGTTACGCCAAAGATGCACTTCTTAGGGTTGAGACGGACCTTCTGTGCTTTTAGCCTTTTGAAGATCTTATCTAGCACCTTTAGGTGATCACCTCGTGTTAGGGATTTTTCTATGAGATCATCAACGTAGTCCTCCATTAATGTGTGCATAAGATCATGAAATATTGTGGTCATAGCTCATTGGTAAGTGGCACCTGCATTCTTCAATCTAAAAGGCATGATGTTCCAGCAGTATGTACCCCAGGGATAAGTGAATATCATTTTATGTTGATCTTCTAGGGTGATACAGATCTGATTGTATAATGAGAAACCATCCATAAGAGACAACATCTCATATCCTGTTGTGAGATCCACTATGATATCTATATTTGGGAGCGAAAAATCATCCTTTGGGAAGGCTTTGTTAAAATCTCGAAAGTCTCTACAGATGAAGATTTGACCATTCAGTTTGGTGACAGGAACGAGATTTGATATCCAATCAACATAATCTATAGATCTTATGAACCCAGCATCTAACAACTTTTTGAGCTCAGCTTTTACGAGCAAGGTGATCTACGGGTGCATCTTTTAGAGTTTTTGTTTGACTCCTTTTGCATCTAGAAGTAAGGGAAAATGATGCAAGACAAATGCAGGATCTAGTCTTGGAATATCAGCATAGGACCAAGTGAAGTTGGCCTAACATTCTATGAAGAAATCTTGAAACTCGAGCCTTTCCTTTTCTATCAATGATGTTGCAAGGAGAATCATTTTGGTATTTTTCAGGTGTGTCTGTATTGACTTCTATGGTATCTTCAATTAGTATGACCAATTTCTCTTGAGTAATGGGGAGAAATTCCAACCCTCCATCCTCAGGTGCCTCAAAGAGGTTTTCACCCTCGGATACGTCCTTTCTTTTTACTTTTGTGTCGTCAGAAGTTGCCTTGCAGTTTTCACCTAAACACGCATCCTTTCTTGTTTTATTTTTATTACTTTTGTGACTAGAGGGTTAAACAGTCTCTCTGAAATATATTGCAGAATCAAGATCTATAGTAAATCTAGATTTATGGTCCCCACTTGGTATTCCTTCGCGTAGTCCCATGAATTCATTGATGGCTTTTTCATTCTCAAAAGTGTCCATGGTAGGCGAGCCTTGCTGATCCTAATCAATTAGTTGTAGATATGAGGGAGATACCATCATCAGTGTTAGTGAAAGGTAGATATAACACTGAGAGCATGCAAATGGAGGTCGAAAGGGTAAAGATAGAAGTATTATCAAGATCCTAGGAGGATTCCATCCAATCTTCATCCTCAATGATCTCAAGTAAATTGGACTCATGGGGGAGGTCAAGATTGGGGAAGAGCAAGTTAGAAGGGCCAGGTGGCAATTTAGGTTTTTCATTGTTGTGGGGGTCGTACTCCCAAAAGGTTCTTATCCAAGCCTCTCTTTTCATAAATATTTCAGAATTGTCATTAGAAGGATCTTGTGGTGAACCAATTTTAAGTTCTTGCCTGAATCTTTCCTCAAAAGAAGGCTCGCTTGGTTCTCTAAATGTTTCTTCAAGATCATAATCACTAAGGGATTTATCAAAACTGTATTCCCATTCATGAGAGTCAGTCTTAGTATAGGGTTCATCATATATCTCAACATTTTCAGAAGCACTTACACCCTCACTTGAAATCACAAGGGTACATGGAGCGCCAATCTTGACTGGCTTAAACCCTAACCCTAGATTCTCCGGTCTTTTAGGTGGCATTAAGGGTTCTCTCATTCCATTTTTGTTTATACCAAGACTATTGATTCCATCGTATCCTTTTTCCTTCATTATCTCAAAGCCTTTGCCATATTATTTTTTTGGTAGCGGTGATAGATCTTCATTGTCTTTGTAAATCCAAGCTGGAATATCATCAATGTCTTCTTTGTTTACCTCTCCCCATTTTGTGAAAGTGGTGGTGGGAGGAACTTTAAAGACAACTTTGGGTTCTATCGTGAATCAAGGCCTACCATAAGACTGGGGAGACTTAGGTAGCTTTGTGATGCAATATGTAATATTAAGTTTATACTCGCCACAACCTTTGTCCTGGATCTTGACATTTGGATTGGCGGTTGGAATGGTGGAAGCGGATGGTGTGGTGGATGTTGAAGCAGTGGAAGTGGATGAATTGGTAAGTGTAGATGGATCGACGTATTGGTATGGGGTGGATGTTGAAGCTTTACAATTAATAGGCACTTGATGTTCGAAAATGCCCCTTAAATTAATGTAATATTGAAAGGGGTCGGGATCACCAGTTATGGTAATCTCAATACCGTTATAGGGAAACTTCATACATTGGTGATATGTGGATGGTACGGCCTTCAATGCATGAATTCTAGGTCAACCAAGCAGGATGTTATAGGGCAATTCAAGATCCAAGACTTGGCACATGGTTTCTATGATTATTGTCCCAACATGAATAGGGAGCGTGATATTGCCCTTAGAAGAACGCTCCTCATCATCATAAGCTTTGATTACAATGCTTTTAGCGGCATCTACACATGCATCAAAGAAGCCTAATTCCTTGACCAATTTTAAGGAGCATATGTTCAATCCGGCTCTACCATCTACTAGGACTCGTCTGACCTTGTGTTTGTGAATGAAAACTTCAATGTGTAATGCATCAATGTGGTATGGCTTAGGCGTGGAGTAATCTTGGTTTGAAAAAGTGACATGGTGGGAATTGGCCCAATATTTGACCATAGCTTCAAAGTGGTTGACATAGATGTCGATGGGGACTGGAGCCTCTTTTAAGGCCTTGTCAAGGATAGCTTTATGTGCAAGAGAGATGTGCAAAAGTTTGAGTATGGAAATCTGTGCAAGGGTTTTACCCAATTGATCGACAAGGTTAAATTATCCTTTAGGCTACGACTGCTTAGTATAAGGGCCAAGTATCATGATTTTGGCTCGGCGAGTGGTGACGTTGCATTCACAAGTCTTTTTGATGGTGGTGGTATTGAAATATTCATTGGCAACTCGAAGGTGATTGATTATAGGCCCACTCGAGTAATCAAAGGCAACCCAAGTGTAGTTAGCCTGGTTATTAGTCTTTTGAACTGATGAGGAGGGATTTCCCGAACCATGATCTTGCAGTGGATTCTTATGAATGGTATGGTCAATAATGGAAGAGTATTGTTGGCCATTAAATTCAACGACATTGTTCTCAATTAGATCTTGTATGATGTTCCTCAATTGTTTACAACATGATGTTTTATGTCCTTTTTCTCTATGGTAATCATAGAAGGCATTGTTGTCCCACCATGATGATTTAAATTATCCTGGTGGGTCATATACTTTAGGTTCTTACAAGGTTATGACGCTAGATTAGATGAGTTTCTTGAGGACAACTTCAACAGGTTCTCCCAAGGGGGTATATGTGTGTTATTTTGGGAATTGTCTAGTTTTCCTTTGTTGACATTGATCTTGGTTGCTTTGAAAAACATTTGTAATAGGTGTCGGGATAGATGGGGGAGTGTTTTGTGGTTGAGATCCCCTAAGTGTGATTGCAGGACCGGTTTTATTCACCGCTTTAGCGTCGATGACACCATCATTGGTAACATGTTTATTTTTGGCCCAATACTTGTACTTATCATTGGTCGTGTTCATATTTGTGTTCTTACTAGGGTACTTAAGTTCACCTTGTGTGATGAGGGCCTTTTCAAGTTGGACACCCTTTTCAACAAGGTATGTGAAGGTTGTACAACAATGGACTTGCAAGTGATATTTCAAAGGTCTAATGAGGTTTTGAACAAACATGTGTACCTTCTCTTTTTTGGGGATTTCAAATAGACATCAGCTTGCCAAGCCTCACCATTTTTGAAAGAAAGGAATGAATGTTCACTAGATTCTTCTTGTGTTGTCTTACATAGTGTGGCAATTGGAATTTCAGTGTCAATGTTATAGGCATAGTTCTCAACAAATTTGTTGGCAAGTTCATCCCATGATCTTATCCCTTTAGGAAAAAGTGAAAACCAATTGAGTGTGGGACCTATGAGACTCCTAGGAAAAATTCTCATCAAATAAGTGTGTTTATATGCCACATCTACACAAGAGGTTGTGAATTCTCTTATGTGCTCAATAGGGTTTGTCTTTCCTTTGTATTTAGAGAAATTTGGGACCACATATCTTAGAGGGAATGGTGGCATGTATAAGCTTGTGTCAAATGGATATGGATGCAAGTCAAAGGATGTATAGTATTCTTGTTTGATAGATGCATGTTCTCTAATTTATTTTGTAAGGCAACTAGTTGGGTAGTCAATGCATCCACTATTGGATTTTTGGTGGCATCACTCATGTTGTCAATAGGTATCCCATGCATTCCCATTTATTGTGACATTTTTTGAGTTGGAACATGTTGATGTTGGGAATTTATATGAATATGGGAAGTATATGTTTGGATGTGTGATCCAGTAGTGTTGAATTGCATTTGGGGAATGTGTTGTCCATGTATGTTTTTATGACCAAGCGGAGTGTGACCTACTTGTGACATGTTCATGTTTTGTGACGCTTAATTTCCTTGTCCATATTGATAGATATGACCATGTGGGAAGCCTGTGTTTTGTCTATGAGGGCCACTAGTGTTTATGTTGTTTTGAGGACCTTGTGATGTGGTATTGGTGTTAGGTTGAGGTCCTTTAATGGAAACTCTTCTTGTTTTGTTTCTTGCAAAAGGATTAAATGAGGACGTCCCAATAGCATTGGATGATGATCCAAATGTAGAAAATATTGATCCAAAAGTTTGTGACACAATTTTAGACACTTGTGGCATTGGTTTTGATGTGGTTTGTGATATATTTGGTGCCCCAAAAGCAAATGTTGTATTGATCGTGTTGGTTGCACTTTGATTTTTCATGCCAATAGAAGTAGTGGTAACACTATGTTGTGGTGTTGAGGGAGTTTGACTAGTTTGTGTGTCATGATTAGGTGATGTTTCTCTCAAGGTGTTGACATCAAATCCATGTGGTAATCTAACTCCTTCGTGTAAGAGTTTGGCTAAATATCATTGTGGATCTAACATGAGTAATTTGTCTACAAAAGAAGCTTCTTATAGGTTTTGGGCAGCAACCTCTACGTCTTCTATAAACACATTTCCGTTTGCATCTCTATGAATTAATTCCTCAAAAGGATTGGTGTGTGATGGATGTCCAATATTTATGTCATTGAAAGGGTTGTTGGAGGTAGATGCCATGTTGGTATTGTTGTGAGTTGTATGTGAAGTGGTATTTAGGTTCATGTCACTAGTATGGTTACAAAGGTCATCTTCTTTTCCAAAAAGGTCCATGTCTCTTTGCCTTTTTTGTAATCTAGTCTCAACCATGTAATATTTTCTCAAACAAAAAGGAAAAATTCCAATGATATGGAACTAGGTCTATGGATGGAAATGATATAAACTAAGTCTATGTTTTTGGATTTTTTTGGAATAAGAAATGAGGAGTGTCCTAATGCAATGTGACAATAATGTCTAAAGAGGATGTTAGATGTCCAATGTGAGGTGAAAATGATGTTTCTGAAAAGTGATAATAATGTCTAAGAGGAATGTAGAATGCAAGGTGATAATGATTTCTAAGAGGAATGTCTAATGTAAGGTGGAAAATAATGGTGTCTTAAAATGAGAGAGTTTTGATATGTTATGGTAATGTCTAAATATTTTATGGGAGTATTAAATGAAAGGGGTAAGAAAGATCTAAAGGTAATCAAATTTGGGGAGATTTGAAAAGAGGTTTACTAACCATTCAAAGTTTAGCTAATACTTCAATTTGAATTGTCAATGGACCTTTTTGTGAGACCAAGTGAAATGACAAAGAGACAAAGTGAGTTTCCCAAACTAGACTTATGAGGTGGAAAGGACTCAACCAAAATGACAAAGAATATAAGTGTGACAAGTGGTTTGGTCCAATGACAATCTTTTCTTGAAGCAATGGTTTGTACAAAGTATAGAAAGTTGGCCTATTCTGAAATCAACAAAGACAATTTCTTAAGAGTTTGACTAGGTTGAAGGTGATTAAGAATCTTAAAATGCAACTAAAGTTTGCAATGGTATGCCTATTGTTAAGAATCAATGACAAACTAAAAGGTGAAATAGTGGGAAGTTTGAGAAAATCCTTCTGGTTTTCGTACAGAGACCACTATGAAAAGGAGGTCAAAGATAGATCTTGAATTTTTTATTTTTGATTGTGACAGTGAAGGTTGTTTTTCTGAGTGACAAATAGTTGCAATGTTTAGGGTCATAGTTGCATTGCAGAGGATAGATACGTTGTTTGAGACAACAATTGCGTAGTGGGTTTAATAGATGTGTTGTTTAGAGAAGAAATTTTGTTTCACTCTATCAAATGTGTTGTTTAATGTAACATTTGCGTTGCAATATAGTCGGTTGCATTTCACCGAGTCTCAGTTGCATTTCACAATTAACAGAGTCTGGTTTGTCTACAATTTTGATAAGGCTATAAATTTGTTCTAGTTTGATTATGATTTTCCAAATTGCAGAGGTGTTTATTTGTTCATTAATTCAGCAAAAAAATTTGCAAACACTTTGTTTTTGTATTGGGTTGTTTTATACAAGCACTTTGAAAACAATTACACAAATCCTATGGTTGGCAAGGACAATATATGTTGGTTCCCACTTGGATTTCTCTAGCCGTGCCTATTCAGAGTGGATAGCTTAGGAACTTGGTAGCACTGGCTCCCCTCCACGACACTCACTTCTCGAGTGTACCAAGTTCCAAAATCCATAAGACCATAAGGATCTCAAGAATTTTTCCATCTCTACAATGAACTGTGAAAGTGTGGGTTTTGGCTTCAGAGGTCCGACCTCTTGCGCCAACAGAGAGAAGGATTTTGGCTTCCTACACAAAGTTTTCTAGTAAGGGAATCCAGTTCAAGGGATACTATGATAAACTCCCTCAAGAGGTATCCCAAGCCTTAGAACAAGGGATTTTCACATCATAAAGATATTGGGGGAGAGCTATCATGTACCACTTCCTGTTGCTTGCAATATTTCCTTGCAACCACAAATTTATATAGTGGTTTGGAAGAGCTTGGATTTAGCCCGTTATCACTTGGGTTGTTCCCACCTTTCAAAGCAGGGTGGCAGGCCCTCTAATGATGGGTAAACAAAAGAAAATTGAGAACTTTATTTTTGATCTCCAAGATCACACAAAGGCGCGAGGAGAGTGCATACACAAAGCTTTCACTTCACACTCACAAGGTTGTTCATTTTAATGCCCAAATCCAAAATGTGTGGGTGGCATAGAAATAATCCCTAAGTGCTTTTGATTCTCAAGATCATCGTGAGGCACGAGAGAAGTGCATACACACTAAGAAATTACTACCATACCACAAAACACTCCAAACATTGGTTAATTTTAACCCAAATTATTATGAAACAAACAAGGTTCTTTTTAGCCCAATGTTATGAAAAGCACAAGTACATTTTAACCTTGATGAGTGTAGATGCAAGTTGTGTTCTTTTTAAGTCCAATGAATGTAAATACAGTTCATTTTAACCCATGAATGCGAAATGCAAGTTGTAGTTGTTGTTTGTTTGTTGCTTAAAAATGAAAGACCTTATAAAAGTGAACAACAAAACAAAGTTAGTATCCTCCTCCAACTTGACACATGCTACCAACAAAATTCCAGTACTAGTAAACCCTAGCCTATTGAAATAAAAATACCAAAAACTGAAAATGCTGGAAAAAATTGAAAGCAAACCCTAGACAAACAATTGTGTCACTGCGATCGAAAGATGCACTTGATAGATGTGTCATTTTGGTCCTCAGATGCATCATAACGCATAAAATGTGTCGTTGTGCGCTACAAATGCGGCTTGTTATGGCAGATGCGTCGTTTGAGGTCTCGATTACATTTCAGAAAGTAGAAATTGTGTCATTTTGTACCTTGTAACCTGCAAAAACAAAAAAAAATCCATATGGAATCTACAAAAAATTATCCTTCACATCGGGTTCACCAATGTAACTAAGGGAAAATTTCAGGTTAGCAATAAACAACATAAATAAACTAAACCCTAGCTAACAATGAAGTACAATAGAGTAAAAAGCATAAACAAAGGAACAATCTCACAAAAGCCTTCATGCACTCCATGATTCATCTCCATTTTTGTTGTAACTAGAATTTTCCTTTAGATTTTAATGGGTAGCTATGACCTATGACAAAGACTTAGCAAAATATTGAAGGATTTGAGTAAGAAATTGCAAGTGTATTCAGAAATTGCAAGCATGAAGTGTCAAAATGAGGTTGACATTTCCTTTTTATAATTTTTTTTTGAATGAATGGCCAGGATTGACAGTTGATAAATGCCCTAAGATGGAAGGCTGAGATTGAATATGACAACTAGCCATTAGGGTTATGGCAGAATTAGGGTAAAATTTGAAATAGAGGGCTATGATTTAATTTTAGAAAAAATAAGTCAATGGACAAGAATGCATGTGACAAGAAGATATTGGGAACAAAAAAAGAGGTTGTTGGAGAATCAAATAAGAATTTAAAATTATTTGATTTAGGAGGCAGTGTTGACCTTTTGAATTAAAAATTAATTTAATTCAAAAGAGGTGGGGCCAAGACAGTAAATAATGATTTTTAATTATTTACTTGGCGGGAAAATGGGAATGAGAATTTAAATAAATGATTTTATTTAAATTTTGGAGAAAAAGACAAAAGGACAATTAAATAATTAATGAAAATTATTTAATTGTAGAGGAAAAAGGATAAAGTAAATAATAATTAAATAAATTTAGAAATTTATTTAATTATAGAGAGACATAGGAAATTAGTGACGTATTTAAATAATCAAGAGGAATAAAAGATAGGAATTAATTAAACAATTAAGAATTATTTAATTAATAGTTGAATTTGGACCAAAGGACATAATTCAATATTTTAATTATGTTGAGAAGAAATGTGGTAAGTCATGGAAAAATAAAGCTTGTAGGCCTAGGTTATTTTTATGTGTCTACAGACATCAAAAGCTCTATCCTCAAAACTTGGAAACCTATGCATAATTCCATGAATACAATTTGTTATTGTACTTCCTTCAATTAGGGAATTGAAACATACAGGCACCAAAACAAAGAATCGTTATCCTCAAGAATAAGGACATACTTAAATTTGTGATTACCATTGTAATCTCTTTGTCACTGAAACCTACTTGCACAGTGATTCTCTTGAGCATTTGACCATCACCAGGGTCATTGGACAAGGCTCCACCAAAGCTTAAATACTTACAAACCCTAACAAAATGGCCTCTTATCATCACTCCACTATACAACTCACACAAGGAATGTTATCTTTTAAATCTCATAATGTTATCTTTGAAGCAATGATTGGTGTTAAGGAATGTTATTGTTTGGTTGCAAGATATCGTGATCTAGATAAAACACAGGCCCATAAGAGGAAGCATAGCACATATACACACACAAAAAATGTGTCTTTGTCCATCTCACATAAGAATCTACCTCCTAGGTAACATCAAAAGTCTAAACCATGTAAGATTGAAATGTTATTTGCCTCTATCCTTTCATTGTAGGCCAACATCATAAATGCTTATGATGGGAACTGATTACTATTCTTCATTAGAGTTGCACCTACAAGCTTGCATAATACATGATGATTTATGATTGTGTTCATTATGTATACTTTGACCTCATCAAATTGTCAATCACCTGAATGTTTTCAATGGGGTTTATATTTTGTAATGAATGTTTATGTTTTCATTCAATTCATCTGATTTTTTGTTCTTCATGGATCTGAACGTTATGTGTTTTTGGTGACTCATTTCCAATCAAACCAATTCTATTGAGCAATGATTCAAATTGATTTACTTGAAATATGATCAGTGAGCTCATCTCGAGGAGGGTATGGATCTAGTTCTTCATACCGTCAACTTAATGAAGAGGAGCCTTAGGGTCATGCTATTAGGAGAGACTGTGAAGTTAATCTTGAGTTTTTCATGATTGTCTGAGGCCATATTGCAATGTTTTCTCTAGGAAGCCGACATGATCCCCATCAGGTATCTTCTTTTTGTAGTCTCTAAATTTCTTAGAAGAAATCGACAACTAGCTTGTCTAAATGTGGCTCCTTATTTACACATTAATATCTCTTTTAGCAGCAATGGATCAAAGTGGATTCACGAGGTCTTAAAGATCAGGCTCTCAAACATGGAGATTAAGAGTGGGACCAATTAAAACCATTCATAATCATGCTCATATTGTTTTATTGATTGTCTAAGAGCTAAGTATCTAGGACAACATTATGTATTTTCTGTTAAATTTCCAGAGAGAATAATTTTGGGTTTGTAATATTATTTTTTAGTACACCAGCTAAGTATCCAAGATGCAATGCAGGTACTTTTTCTCACCAAATTTCTCATTTTCCACAAAATTAGATTCTAGTGTGTAGTTTAATATTTACTATTTTGATTTTTTTCTTTTTGAGCAAAATTAGAATTCAGTTCGTAGGTTGTGCAAATTTGTAAGATGTTTTTGTATTCAACTGCATGGTACTTCCTTTTTCAATAAAATTGTATGCAATGGAGTTCAAATATTCAAATTCCTGTGTTACCCATGTCTGTGTAGTCCCAGATTCTATGGTATCAACTCCTTTTTAGCAGGGTTTGGCTCTAAAATTTGTGGATCTACTACAATCAATAATCAAGATTTGATGTTGTTTGAGCCCTCTTTGTGACCATCTGATCCCCCAATAGAGCTTCCAGTGGTACATAATGTTATCTGCATTTTTATTTTCTCAATTCAACTTGTTTTTATAATCCATTATTTTTTGACATTGGGATTTGACTTAGCTAATTGAATCTTTGAGACTTTTTTTTTTGTTCTATAAACAATTTCAGTATTATATCATTCTATAGGAGATGCATTAGGAACACCCAATTAAAATTGACATTTGAATATTAGTTTCTCAAATGAATATGTGAAAAACACAAATTACTACTTATGAAATATGAGTTATTGTACTTGATCCTGTAAATAATATTTTGATAATGATGCACTTTTGAATAAGATCCCATGTATAGAATCAACTCATATGGCAGAATTTTGATGTTCTTGTAGATAGGTTACATCAAGGTGCTAAATGTACATTATATTTCTATTTTCAATATTTTTTGTTGCAGTTACTAAGAAATTTATCTATACCTCCTAGATGATTCATTAAATTAACCTTATTTTCAACTAGAGTATATGTGCCCTATATTTTGCAGCCCAAATGTGTCTTTCTAATGGTTTTCCACAATTAGGAAGAAGGTATGTCATGAAATGTTTGTGCCCACTCAAAACTAAGCCTTACAAAGAATGTTTGCACCATGCAAAATACCATAAGCTGCTTCAAAATGTTATGATCTAGCACAAGAGTAAGATATTAAGGGAGACTTGGCTTTTCCATTGGCATCTTTATGATTATATACACAACATATTTTTTTTCCATAGTTTTAAAATACACATTTATGATAATATTCACACAACAATAACCTTGAAACTTCAGAAACCTTGCTCTCATTCTTCCTAGGTCACTCCTCAAGAGCCTGTATCAGTATTTGTGGGCTCTTTACAATAACTTATCCACTGATAAGAAGGCTCCCCTCATTTGTTAATGTAATAAATTTTCACCTGCTTTGCTTGAATGTGTAATGTGATGTAGCATGTTCAATGTCACAAGACACAATTTGAGAGCAGAATTTGAGACTTGATATCCATATAATCAACTTCTTGCAACACAAAATGTAGAACCAACATACCAACCAAAGCAACTTAGCTTTAATATGCACCATAAATAATACTTTCCCAAATGAATGGTGGAATTGAACTAACTTTTTGGGTCTCTTAAATAGCATACACAAACACAAATTACTGTGGTAGCCAGCAAGGAGAAAACAAATGGACGATACATGGCTCCATGATAGCCCATCATTCTTGATACTCTCTTGGAGTAAAATATTGCACACTCACCACATTTGTGAGGAAGCTTAAGTATCATTTGTTGAGACAAGTTTGTGTCTGAACCAACTTCCTGAATTGCACTCGCATTCAAGAAAGGTGCTTTCAAAACTATTATTGCTAACTGAGCACTCATGCTATCTCCTAGTTTTCTTCTAACTAACTGGTTATATGAATGATTATTTCTCATTAAGGCATAAGCATATTTGGAAGTGGATTTTTATCAAATATTGTAGTAAGCACCCTGCATCACCACAAAGGCCCAACAACAATCATGAGGTGTTGCAATGGTTGTGCAGAAGGTTTTGTAAAGGCTTTGGTGATCCGAAGTGGAACTTGCAACTACAATATCTAATAAAAATCCACTTCCAAATATGATTTTGATGGATGTTTGTATCCTCATCCAAAGCTCCAATTCACACACAAGTAGGAAGGACGCTTTCAAAGGTTGAGGAGTTGGGCTTTACACCCACTAGTTGCATTTTTAAAAACATTCTTAAGGACTTTTCAGAAAAACCTATTTTGAACATATCCTTTAATCACATGATTCCATGATATCACATTTCTTTGAGGCATTTTTTGAAACAGTTCACTTGCCTTGTCTATGCTTCCACATTTTCATGTATGTCTAGCAAGGCACTTGTAACTACAACACATGAAAAAAAATCCTTGTTGTTATGCTTTGATGTATGTACCTTCGTTATTATTGGATATTTGATGTAGTGCACATTATTATAGTACACGCCCATTTTTTAGATTGTTTCATTTAACATCACCAATATTCTCCATAAGAACACTGTCCCTGTTTAAAATGATGGAAATGGTTCACATCTCTCTGAACAATTTCTCTTGCAACAATCATGGAGATGAATTTAGATGCAGTGTGAAAATCAGAACATACTCGAAGGTTCTTAACAACTCTAATAGTTGTACAAGGGGCCATGTTTAAAAAACCAAATACAATTGCTAACTTTTCACTGTGGTGGCAAATTATTGATTCTTTTTTCTTCTATTCCACAACATTAAGTAAAAGTATTGAATCTAGAAATACCCTGTTACCTTCATTTTCCAAGCCAATTTCTCTAATTTTTCATAGCTCTCCCATGTTTGTGGATGTTATCTATCTCCTACACCAAAATACATGCACCATTTTATGCCCTTCAATCCAGCTACATGCATGTATCTTTTTAATTCATCTATCTTTCATCAATCTCCTTACTATTCGAACCTCACCACACCTGCCCGCTTCTACACAGTTGTTTTAGAGAACATAAGTTGTAGCATTTTTAAGATCCAACTAAAAAAGAAGTGTTGTTGGAATACTCAGCCTATATTCATATATGACCTACAGGAACCAAAGGTTTAACTGGCATCTTAGTGATAATGTTTAGGGTGTCCTCAAGATAGCCATTGTATTACTGTGTTCTTGGAGTGTGTTTTGCTTTGGAAAATAGTATGCTCTAACTAAGATCATTAACACTTGAAGGTTGAGTGTATTTTTCAATATTCATGTGACAGAGGTCTTGTGGTGTATTGGATTGATTTATGATTCTTAGGATATCTATCTATTTTTAGTCAATGTTTTTATTACAAACAAATAACATAATTTATTGTTGCATTTATCATAAAAATAAAGGCCTCTTTTGATTGTAGCAAAGTATGTAGAGAGTGAAGCATTGGCTACTTTGATCTTGAATAAGCTTCGTGCAGGGGTGAAAGTTGGTGGATTTTTCTATTTAAATCTTGTTTACTTTTTAATTTATTTTTTCTTTAAATTCTAAATCCTTAGCATTTTTAAAATATATTTGTGTTTGAATTAGGTTTGTGCTATTAAGGCCCTTGGTTTTGGTGAAAATAGGAAAAATAACTTGCAGGATCTTGCTACACTTACTAGTGGACAGGTTAGGTTTATGTTTCTATGTATCTACTCTCTTTTTTGGCTTTGGATTTTCTTGTTTGTTATGCAAGTTTGGATTCTTTATGTGACACCTATTGAACCAAATTTATTTCTCAATTGACTTATTTTGCATGTATTTTGCCATTTTTTTTTCTCCACTTCTCAAGGAAAAGTATTTATGCTTGGCAGTTATCTTTAGGTCATATCAAAGGATCTTGGTATGAAGCTTGACAAAGTAGAATTTGGCATGCTTGGAACAAATAAGAAGGTAGGTAAACATAGTAGTATCCTTGTATATAGGAATACAATGTTGATGTCATCCATGGACAAGGTTTTTGTTGTATTGTTACTCAAATTCTTTTTGTCGTTTTAACATTTTGTTGTATGATAAGAATAGTTGTTCTTTATTCTAGGTGACTATCTCTAAGGATGATACTATAATTCTTGATGGAGGTGGTGACAAAAAAGCAATTGAAGAGAGATGTGAGTAGGTGAGCTTTATTAGAATGAAGTGTGATAATATTTTTGCAAGACTATAATGCTTGGTGATAATAGAGCTAATAAGAGATTTGTGTTGGTATGCTTGGCATGGATGACAAAATATTTGGTCATAGATTTGTACTAATATTGAAGCAAACACATCTAATTATGACAAAGAAAAGATTCAAGAGAGGTTCATAAAGCTATCATGAGGAGTTTTTGCTCTCAAGGTTTCACTTATAATCAAACTGTGATTAGTTGTCTGAAGATAATTTTTTAATATTTTCAAATTAGGATGATTCATTGTATCTAGATTTTTTTGATGGTATTTTTTATTTAATTTAGATTGGAGGAGCCAATGAGATTTAAGTTGGAGAGAAAAAAGATAGAGTCATTGATGCATTGAATGCAACGAAGGCAGTAGTAGAGAAGGGCATTTTACTACGTAAACAAATTTGTAAATTTTATTAAAGCATTAAAGATGGTAATATTTTTGTTAGGAAGGTTATAACTCTATGCTTACTAGAAGATACATTCTAGGTGGTGGTGTTGCTCTTCTCTATGCAACAAAAGAGCTTGATACAATTCCTACAACTAACTTTGACCAAAAGATTGGAGTTTAGATAATTCAAAATGCATTGAAGGTATAAATTACTAGACTAGACTTTCTTTTGTTTATGTCTAGAAATAGGCTTTATCTTAGTGTTTAATCATTTTTATTTTTTATTTTTTGAAGTCTCTTGTACATATAATTGCTTCCAATGCTAGTGTCAAGGGTGCTATTGTAGTGGGAAAACTACTGGAACAAGAGAATCTTGATTATGGCTATGATGCTTCTAAAGGTGCACTTAGAATATGAGCATATTATGTTCTTAGTACTTAACATTATAAATTTTTATGATCTTTGAAATTGATGTTTTTTTTACTAAATTGATAATGCTCCTTTAGTTGTTGGTAAGTTTCTTGATGATGTTTGTCCTGAGGACTTCATCAAAGGTCTTATTCTTTCTGTTCATTCTCTCCTTCCTGTTGAACTGCTTGTTGAAGAATGCAAGAAAAAGGTAGTGTATAAAATCTCCAAAGCTATTTTTCAATTTTCATAAGGTTTATATCAAGCTAACAAATCTTGTTTTGTCTTTGTTTATTCTAGGAACCGGCTTCGATTGTTGACACAATTTTTAGAGCATCTTGTGAGTGAAGGAAGTCAGGATGTACATAGGACCCTTAGGCTTCATTTTTCAAGTAGTTCTTTCATGTTTTGGAGTTGTATAAGCAAAAAATAGAGCATTGTAACTCGTTTTTCTCAGTCACAACACTGAGAAACACACTTTGTAACAAATTTTTCAAAGCAAAGACACACATTTAAGTCTTGTATCTACTATAAGAACAAATTTTCTCAATAAAATTTTAGTACTTCGCCTTCTTAATAGTTGTTTCATTATGTGAAAATGAATGATTGATTATGTGAAAATGAATGATATTCTATGTTTTATGTTTAAACCTCAAAAGCATTGTCTCATTTCCAACACTTTTGGGCATAAATCAGTGAACAAAAACAATTAAATAAACTACCAATTGATTAAATATACTACCAATTGATAGAGAAGTGAATAAATATGAACAAATATAATGCTTATGAAATTAATAAACAATGTGTCAATATACTACCAATTGACAAAAATCAGTGAACAAAAACAATTAAATAAACTACCAAATTGATCAAAACGATGATTAAAATTAATGACTAAATACGCTACCAATGGATGAAAATCAATGAATAAAAATGAATAAATAGGTGACCAGTTAACAACAATCAACGACTAAATTAACAATTCAATATATCAATGAATAAAAAATGACTAAATAAGTAACCAGTTTACAACAATCAATGACTAAATATACTACCAAATCGATCGATCAAAACAACCAATAAATGACTAAAAATGGTTTAGTCATCAATTCAGTCACATTATAAATGACTAGAAATAAACTAATAATGGTCATGTGACCATGTTTAGTCATTAATAAGCAATTTTTAGTTGTTTTTTTAGTCATATATTGTTGTTTTTGTACTAGTGGTCATTACCCATAGCTTAAGTTACAACTTAACCCTTCAACAGACCATGGTGTAACCGACCCCTTGACCTAGGTATTACCTGCTCGGTAAGAGATAAAGACTTTAATTTTACCTAAATCTAGAAGCAAATATGTGATTGCACATGATTGATAATTGAGGTTTAGCAATAGATAATCGGGCGACTCTCACATGCCTATGCTGCTCAGATGGCAATGCCAGAGGTTGTCCATGAAAGCATAGAAAAGTGACAAGTGTCTTAGTGGGTTTGAGCTCAAGGCTCTCAATAAAGTAAGTTTTATGGTTAGCATGAGGACATGTGTACAAAGCGATAATGTAAGTGGACAGATGGTATCCTCCTGACATTTTACTGAGGGTCAGTGGGTCCCTGCGTCAGCATTACAAAAATATGGTATGACGATGTGAGTCCCTGGTGACATCAAAAAAAGGGCATCCAAAGAAGAATATTCACCTGGTGTCCTAAGTGAAGATCTACAACACTATTTTGAAGCATCTTAATCCAACAACTGTGTTTTAATGCTAACAATTCAAATGTTGAACATCAAATGATGACACAAAAATTGTAGATCGATGACCTGAATTCAAAGATTTGATTTTGTAATGGCTAGGCAGTGAAACAAACATATTAGGCTACAAAAACAACTACAAACCAACACATAAAGCAAAATTAATTGTTGTAACTATTCCAACTACTCATTTTGATTGGTGATGAGATGTGTAGATGATGGGGCATAGAAAAAGATAGTCAAAAAAATTGATACAGATCAATCATGCAAGGAATGGAATTTAATGCATATCCGATCTAGGGTTTAACAACTACTGCTAAAATTAGAAAATGAAATGAATTAAGTTGGTGGTGTTTTGGATCAAGGTATAGATTCTTATCGGTGAAGGTATGAGAGTATAAAAAATAAAAATTTGTCTAACTATGGACAACAAAGCGAATGCAAAAGAGAGAGACCTAGGCCAAATACAGAGAATTAATCTAGGGTTTTACATTCTGTTTAGCAGAGGTGTGTAACAAAGTAGAAAAAGAGGAGAAGAGAAAAGAAAAGGAATGAATTGTTGAGGCAACAACAACAAATATAGATAGAATAGAGGATGTTCTAATTAGTAGAGAATGAGCAGTTGTAAATGAAGTTTGTGACAAAGAATTGGATTTAATTGAATCATATGTAATGTGGAGTTGTAGCTCCATATTTTCATTGTAACTTTGATTGGTTGGTTCCATTAGAAAGTTGAGTTGGTGCTCAGTTAGGGAGTGGGTGCTTCCTTGGAATTGGTGCTCCTAAAATAAGGGATTGGTGTCTCCTTAGGGTTGATTCCCTTAAACATTGTAACCGGTGAGATTCTTTTGTGAAGTTGGATTAGGACAGTAAATCCTATCAAGTATTCTCACTGCAGTTTTTCCCATATTAGGTTTTCCATGTATATCTGGTGTTATGTGTGTTTGCATGATCTCTGCATGTTTGTTTAAATTTGCATTAAAAGGCTAAAGAACTAGTTTTATTTAATCTACTGATTCACCCCTCTTCTCAGTAGATTGTTGTGTTCCAACAATCGGTATTAGAGCCACTGGTTCCTTTGGAGAATCTTAATTAGCTCGGGTAGATCTTGGACAGTGAACACAAGATGACTAGTCAAGAAGGTTCATCCTCAAACAAAGCACCTCTCTTTGATGGATCAAACTATACATTTTGGAGCATTAGAATGGAAGTATATTTATATTCATTAGGGTTTGATGTATGGATGTCATTTGTTAATGAATATACAATCCCTACTACACCTCATAAAAATCAAGTTGAAAAGAGAGCATATGAGAATAATGTTAAGGCAAATAATGCTATTCTTTTTGGTTTGTCAAACTCAAAATTTATCAGAGTAATGAATTATCAAATTGTACATGATGTTTGGGACAAGTTGAAGAACATCTATCAAGGTGATGATAAGGTAAAGTAGGCAAAGCTACAAAATTTCAAAGGAAAGTTTGAAAGTCTCAAGATGAGTGAAGAAGAAAAGATTGTAGACTACCTTCTCAAAGTAGATGAAATATTGAATGGTATCAGAGGCCTTGGAGAAGAGATGAAGGATTTATTCATTGTTGAAAAGGTTTTGAGATCCCTTCCATCTAGGTATGACTCTAAAATTTTTGCAATAGAGGAAGCAAGAGATCTAGACAAACTCACTATTTATGAGTTTCATGACACCTTTACTGCTTATAAGATGAGAATGGGAGATGCAAATACATCTAAAAGAGAAGTTGAATTCAAAGAAACCAAGAAAGAAAAGATAGAATCATCTACATTCAGATTTGAGGAGACTGATGAAGAAAAAGCCAACTTTGTTAGAAGATTAAGGAGAGGCTTTGGAAAATATAAAATAAGTGCTTTAATTGTGGTAAAATAGGTCATTTTGCTTCTAAATTACATTATGATGAAAATGAAAACTCTAAGCAAGTAGTGGATAGTAAAAAGAAGAAACCCTACTTCCCCAAGAAAATTAATTTTCCAAAGAAGAAGACGAGTCTATATGTTCAAGAGAAAAGTGATTCAATAGATGTTAGTGATAGCTCAAATGATGAAAACTATTGTGCTTTAATGGTTGAAGAATAAAAATTCCTATTCATGGCAAGAGGTTTTAAAGATCGAGAAAATGGAGATGTTGAAGCTTTTGATGAAGAAGAAGAAGGTGAAGGAGATCTTGAAGGTGAACTCATTAGTGCTTTAGAGGAGATCAAAAGGTTGAGAAAGGATAACAAAAAGTTGAAGAACCATGGAAAAAAAGAGATTGAAAGGCTAACCAAAAATCTTGAAGAATATGACAAAATGGTGGTGAGCTTGAAGATACAAGTTGAAGAATCCAAGAGAATAGAAGATGTAGTTAAATCTGAACTACAGTCTAAATTTGATGAATGCATGGAGTTGGAAGCAGAAATAGTGGCCCTAAGAAAAGACCTTGAAAAGGATAGAGAACAAATAGAAAAGGGTTTGAAACTTAAAGGAGGCTTAGAGATACTTGATGAGTCGATTAACTCACAAAATAATTCAAAAGAGAAATAAAGCCTTGGGTTTGAAAAAGGAAAGAGTTCCACTACTAGTGCATCTATAAATTTATATGATAAGTTTAAAGCAGAAGAAAAGACTAGTACAAAAGATGAGAAAGATTACAAAAATAATTTATCAAAAAATAAAAAATTCCACAAAATCACTGCTGAGAAGAAGGAAGCTAATAGAGAAAAGAAGCTTGCAAAAGATAGGAAGAATAACCAATCAGTCCTTGAAGATTTGAAAAGGAAGCAGAACAAAACATGAGTTGATGCAGATGGTTTCACTAGGGTGAGATATTTGAAGAAGTCAAAACAAAGAAGACCCCTTCATTCTACTCAAAAAAATTCTATGACCAGGTATTCCTCATATTTTCATGGGTACTACTATACATGTAATCAATTTGGTCGTAGGGCTAGTGAATGTGGAGTTGTGCCTACAAGGAGAACAAATTTTGTGAGTAGAAATCCATTTGCTCCTTTGGTAGACATGGATGTGATTTTCTATAACTATGATAATTTTGGTCATGTAGATAAGTAGTGTAGAACAAATTTTGTAAGCCCAATAGTACCAAGTAAAAAGAAAAGCATGTCTCCTAGTGTAAACAAAATATCACAAGATCTTAAAAAGGAGAAGGATAAGGCAGAAAAAGAAACTCAAGAAAGTTTGGCAAGAGAAAGAGGAGAATTTTGCACGATCTATGATTGCACAAACTGCACTTCATGTCAAAAAGCATAATTTTTGGGTAATAGATAGTGTTTGTTTAAAGCACATGACTGGTGATAAGAGAGAATTTATCAAACTCGGAAAATGCAAGGAAGGATTTGTGAGTTTGGTAGATAAAATTGCTGTAAAGATCTGTGGTAAAGGAACGCTAAGCATAGATGGAAAATTACCTACCCAGATGTTCTTTATGTTGAAGGGTTGAAGCATAATCTGCTAAGTGTCAATCAAATGTGTGACAATGAATATAAAGTTTCATTTAATGCAGAAGGATGTAAGATCAGGAAATCAAGAAGGTTAGTTTCTAATGGAAAAAGGACTGAAAGAAACCTCTATAATCTCAATAAGTAAATGGTTAGAGTTGCATGATAGGACAAGTTGATGAGGTTGGTTGTGGCATATGAGAATGGACCATGTAAATTTTGATAATTTGATAAAAGTAAGTTCAAAAGGGTTGGTGAGGCATATGCCTAAAATTACCAAACTTATAAATACCACTTGCAAAGAATGTGAGATAGGCAAGAAAACAAGGGTCTAATTTCAAACAAAAGAGTATGTAACCACAAGACCTTTGGAGTTAGTGCATACTGATCTTTGTTACCCCACAAGAACAAAATGTTTGAAAGGAGAAAGGTATTTCATGTTTCTAATAGATGACTACTGAAGAATGACATGGGTAACTTGTTTGAAAGACAAGTCTCAAGCATTTAAATGATTCAAAATCTCTAGAGAAATGAGAAGGAGATTGGAAGAAGGATCAAATGCTTAATATCCGATAGAGGTGGAGAATTCACATTAAATAAATTCATTGAATATTGTGAGAAGCATGGCATCAAAAGACAATATTTTGTAGCAAGGACTCCACAATAGAATGTAGTGGTTGAAAGAAAGAACATAACAATTAAGAAGATGGCTAGAGCAGTGCTAAATGAGGCCAAGTTACCTTATGTATACTAGAGAGAAGCAATTCATATGGAAATATATAACCTAAAAAGAGTTCAATTAAGGGTGAACAATGAACAAACACCATATGAGTTAGGGTATGGAAAACCTGCTTTAGTTAAGTATTTCAAAGTGTTTGGTAGCAAGTGCTATATCAAGAGAGAAGAATATAATTTGGGAATATTTGATTCAAGATGTTATGAAGGAATATTTCTCAGATATTCCACCCAAAGAAAAGCCAACAAATGTTACAACAAAAGGCTACACAAAATTGTAGAGAGTATCAATGTCAAGGTTGATGAATATTTGAAGCATGTTAAACCTTACAGAGATAGCTATGAGATTGAGTATGATTCTGAAGAAGAGGTTTTTGATGAAGAATATAATGAAGAGAATGAGAAGGCATTTGTAAAATATGTTCAAATGGATCATCCTGTTGAACAAATTATTGGTAAAAAAGATGAAGGTATTAAGACAAGGAAGAGAGTTGCAAAGAATAAAGAGCAAGTAAACTTTGCACTATTATCTAAAATAGAGCCGAAGAGCTATGTTGAAGCCACTAAAGATGAGAATTGGATAAAAGCCATGGAAGAAGAACTAGATCAGATTGAGAATAATAAAACTTGGGAATTAGTTCCAAGACCCCCAAGAAAAAATGTGATAGTTACAAAATGGGTCTTTAGAAACAAGCTTAATGAAGATGGAGTTGTTGTAAGGAATAATCCAAGGTTGGTGTGTAAGGCGTATGCACAAGTGGAAGGTATAGACTTTGAGGAAACATTTACACTTGTTGCTAGATTAGAGGCTATAAGAATGTTTCTAAAATTCTTTGTTTACAAAGGATTCAAAGTTTATCAAATGGATGTCAAGTCTGCTTTCTTAAATGGAAACTTAGAAGAAGAAGTCTACATAGAACAACCTAAACATTTTTAGTTGTTAGAAGAGGAAGATTATGTTTGTGGATTGAAGAAAGCACTGCATGGTCTAAAACAAGCACCAAGAGCATGGTATTCAAGATTAGACCAACACCTACAACAACAAGGATTCAAAAAGGGATGTGTAGATAGCAATTTGTACTTCAAATTTGAAGGTGAGCATATGATAATTGTTGCTGTGTACATAAATGACACTATTTTTGGTGGCAACAATGACAAATTATGCAAGAGATTTCCTATTCAAAATGTAGAATGAATTTGAGATGTCAATGTTGGGAGAACTTTCTTTCTTCCTTGGTCTACAAATAACATAAACTAATGAAGGGATACTCATATCTCAAACTAAGTATGCCAAGGAAATTCTCAAGAAATTTGGTATGGAAGATAGTAGACCAGTTGGTACCCACATGATAACTAGATGTAAGTTGAGAAAGACAGATGAATCCCCTGATGTAATCAGATCATGCATAGATCCATGATAAGTAGCTTACTATACCTAATTGCATCAAGACTTAATATCATGCAAGTTGTATGCATTGTTGCAAGATTTCAGGCTTCTCCTAAAGAGTCTCAAGTCAATGCAGTAAAAAGAATTTTCAAATATGTTAAAAGTACTGTTGACTATGGACTATGGTATCCCAAAGGTGAATATTTCACTTCGCCAACATATACAAATGTTGATTGGGCTAGAAGTGTGGATGATAGAAGAAGCACTAGTGGTGGTGCAGTCTTTCTTGGAAACAAACTTGTTTCATGGCTGAGCAAGAATCAAGAGTTAGTTACTCTTTCTACAACTGAAGCAAAATATGTGGCAACAATAGCATGTTGTACTCAAGTGTTATGGATGAAGAAAACACTCAAAGATATCAAGGTAGAGTACAAAGAACCTATCTCTATTCTTTGTGATAATTCAAGTGCCATAAATGTATCAACGAATCTAGTGATGCATTCTAGGACTAAGCATTTATCGATCAAGTATCAATTTTTGAGAGAAAAGGTAGCAAATCAAGAAGTCAACATGGCATATGTGCCAACCAAGGAACATGTTGCTGAAATATTCATAAAACCTCTTCCCAAAGAGAAATTTGAGTATTTGAGGAAAAAATTGGGAGTGATTTCTCCTACCTCACATCACTAATTCTTAGTGATAGGGTATGAGTCCAGGGGGAGATTCAATGATGACTTAGTCATCCCTGGAAGAGAAGGAGAAGTCAAGTTAGGTATGCATGGTTTTACAAATTTCTAATGACTTGATGGTTGCAGATTGGACATATTTTCTCTTTGTATAATATTTCAAAGGGGGAGAACATCAGTAGAAGCAAGATGTCTAGATAGTGTCCCTTTGCCATTGATGTCAAAGGGGGAGAGAATCTTCAAATGCTCTAATAATGAATTGGGTCTACCTTAAAGGGGGAGAGTTGCCTAAGGGGGAGAGAGATGCAAATTGCTCCATATGTTCAGAGAAAAAGAGATATGTGCAATAAAGGGCGAGATTGAAATTGGTTGTTGTGCAAAATGATCAATGTCAATGAATGTGCAAAGCATTTAGTTTTTCCATCAATGACAAAGGGGGAGATTGTTGGCAATATGATTCTCATTGATGTCAAAAAGGGCATCTCATCATCTCATTGATGTTAAAAGGGGAGATCACTAGCAACATGAATGTCATTGATGTAAGGAAGATCCATTTTAGGAAGAATGGTGAAGTCTGATGGATAGAAGAGCATGTTTTTCAAATTGAAAAGTTGCTCAAAATCTTGCAAAGTTGCTCAAAATCTTACAAAGTTTTCATATAATATTGATATATTATTATGCAGAGATTATTTCTGGAATATTATGAAGAAAACTAATGACAAATTTGATGTGGATTTTTCATGCTCATTTCAGAGGTATGGTCTACATGTTCAGTGATTGAAGATGGAGCTTAGAATTGAATTATATTTGCTCTCAACCATCATTAGAGTTTAGTAGAGAAACCCTAAAATCTTGAGTCATGGTGCCTTCACAAAATTGCTAATTGATCATTGACTGGTGGTAGGCCGTTATCGGTAGCTTAAGTTACAACTTAAGCCTTTGAATTTGTGGTGTAACCGAACTCTCAACCTAGGTATTACCTACTCGGCAAGAGATAAAGAATTTAATTTTACCTAAATTTGGAAGCAAATATTTGATTGCACATGATCGATGATTGAGGTTTAGTGATAGGCGATCGGTTAGATCCCATGCACTTGCATTGCTTAGATGGTAATGTCAACGGTTGTCCGTGGAAGCACAAAAAAGTGACAAGTGTCTCGGTGGGTCCGAGCTTGAGGCTCTTAGTAAAGTAAGTTTTTATAGTTAGTGCAAGGACATGTGTTCAAAGCAATGATGTAAGCGGAAACTCCTACCATTCCACTAAGGGTCAGTGGGTCCTTGTGTTAGCATTGTGGAAACCTAGTATGATGATGTGTGTCCTTGGTGATGTTGATAAAAGGGCGTCCAAAAAAAAAATTCACCCAATACCCTAAGTGAATATCTATGACACTTTTTCAAAGCATCTTAATCCAACAACTATATTTTAATGTTGAAAGTTAAAATGTTGACCATTAGATGATGGCGTGTGAAGATTGTAGATCAACAGTCTGAATTCAAATATTTGATTCTATAATGGATAGGTGGTGGAACAAATAGAGTAGACTACGAAAAAAACTACAAAACAACATAGAAAGAAAAATTAATTGTTTTAACTGTTCCAACTACTCATTTTGGAGGTTGAATCTGGGCAGCGGAGGCCAAAGATCTGCTCGCCTTGCAAAGGCTGCTTTCCAAGAAAAAAGGGGGAAACAAAAAGCCATATTTCAAGAGGAGGAAGAATTGGAGGTGGAAGAGTTTGAGACTCAGTTTGATGATGACACAGATGATATGAAATTTGAAGAGACAACCTATGATATGGGGGAGGAGGAAATGAAGGAGGAGAAAGAAGAAAATGAGGAGGAAGAAGTTGAAATTGCAAAAGAGCCAAGGAATGAAACTCTGAAAGCTCTTGAAACTGTGAACGTTGCTAAAGATACTAATGTTATTGATGATTCTAATACTGAATTTTTGAAAAGCAGGTTGACTTACATGCAAGTCCAAATGGACACCATGGATAAAGCCATTATTACTCTGATGAGGGTGATGAATTGCCTCATGCGCATGGCTATGGTTGGGGTTGTCTCAGGCCAAACCAAGATTAGAATAAAGCTTAAGAGGATGGGAAAGACTAATGAAATGAAGGACCAAGCCAAGGATGAGGGACTTGACTAGAGGGAGTATGTCTCCCATATTGGAGAATATTGGGACCTAATTTCTAAAGCCAAGAAATGGGTTTATTTCTCTTTTCTGGTTATGGCTATCGTGCATTTTTTGGTGCTTTATTTTAACATTTCAGATTGCTATTTAAATATAGCTTTATTATGGTTGAGAACTTGTTGGACTCTAGTGGACCTTATAAATGGTCTTCGTAGTATTAACTACTTTAGTAGTAGTATTCAATTTTTGATTAAGTATGTTGGTTCTATGGGTACTATTTTGATAATGGGCCTAAGTGCCACCCTGGACTTGTTGTTTCTTGCTATTGGATGGTGTTGTTCTCCCCATCTTGTTTCCTTTTTTTGTTATTTTGTCTTTGTAACCATGGGATCAGGGCCCTTCCCCTACTTAATTAATAAAAAACTACTCATTTTGATTGGTGATGAGATGTGTAGATGGTGAGACATAGAAAAGGACAGTAAAAAAATCAGATACAAATCAATCGTGCAAGGAATGGCATTAATGTGTATTTGATCTAGGGTTTGACACATGTTGCTAAAATTAGTAAATGCAGTGAATTAAGTCGATGGTGTTTTGGTTCGAGGTATGGATTCTTGTCAGTGAAGGTATTGGAGTATAGAAAAATAGAAAATTGTCTAAGTGTGGAAAAAAAAGTGAATGCAGAAGAGAGAAACCTAGACCAAATACAAAGAACATAATCTAGGGTTTTGCATTTAGTTTAGAAGAGGTGTGTAACATAGCAGAAAAAAGGGGAGAAGAGAAGAGCAGAGGAATGAATTAGTGAGGCAACAACAACAAATAGAGATAGAATAGAGGATGTTCTAATTAGTAGAGAATGAGCAGTTGCAATTCAAGTCTATGGCAGAGAATTGGATTCAATTGAATCATATGTAATTTGTAGTTGTAGCTCCATAATTTCATTAGAAATTTGATTGGTTGGTGCCATCAGAAAGCTGAGTTGATGCTCAATTAGGGAGTGGGTGCTTCCTTAGAGTTGGTGCTCCTAAAATAGGGGATTAGTGTTTCTTAGGGTTGATGCCCTTAAACATTGTAACCAGTGAGATTCTTTTATGAGGCTGGATTAGGATAATAGATCCTAGCAACTATTCTCACCATGGTTTTTACCATATTGGGTTTTCCACGTATATCTGGTGTTATGTCTATTTGTGTGTTTGTATGATCTTTGTATGTTTGTTTAAATCTGCATTAAAAGGTAAAAAGGATAAAATTTTATTAAAGGACCATCAAAGCAGTTTACAACTAAATGATTTCCAAATAGTTAGAGACACCATTAAGGCTAGAATTAGGAAAATCCAAGGGGGCTTACCCCAAATCAACCAACTCAAGAGAATTCCAAAAGTTGATTATTCTAAAGAATCTTGAGTAGATGCTCCAAGTTATCTTGGGGAAGGGAACCCCTATCCTTTGTATTCTAGTTATTGTCACCATCTAAGGCCCACTTAGCCATGTAATCAACCACTCCATTCCATTCCCAAGGAATATGATAAAAGGAAATGGTATCAAAGTTAGGGGCGAGATGAAGAATCTTGTCCATTGGACATACCATGCTCTAGGAAGAATCACTTGCCACATCTTTGTTCAACAAATATACCAGAATCATGGAGTCATGTTTCACATATTATTTTCCTCCAACCTAACTCACATGATTTTTCAAGTGCGACAAGAAGGGCTCTAGCCTCCATTTTATTGTTGGTGCAAAATCCCATGTGAGAGGTGAAAAAACACATTAGAACCATTACTATCACACTCAATTCCTCTAACCCCACTAAACCTGGTTTGCCTCTTAATGAGTCATCAATGTTAATTTATAAGAAAATAATCCAAGGGGGAAAGACCACTTATCGATCCTATGATTGGCCAAAAAAAGATTTGAAGACAAGAGTGGCCCCTCAAGATAACATTTTACCACAATAGTTTCATTAATTGACTCCTTGATCCTTTTCCACTCTTGAGAACCTAGTTTTCAATAACCTTGAAATATTCGATGAATTTACTTTATCCATACTTTCTAGAGAATAAAATAAGACCAATCTCCCAAGCAACTATCTCGAAGGAAGTAGACACAAGTGGCTTGCCTATACTAGCCCAAAACTCTCAAATAGAGGCAACATCAATTATTGGTTGATTCCACTCACTCCATCATTATGTCCAAATTACAAACGAAAACGAGCAATAAAAAAAGAGATGAGCTACATTTTCTTCATTTTTATCACATAACACACACCTATAAGGTCCTTGAAAACCTCTCTTCCTTCAATTGTCCCATGTAAGGCACTTGTTTTGATATACAAGACAAATAAATAAGTTGCATTTTGGCTAGCAATACTTGTTCCAATTTTCTTCCACCATGGGTCTTCCATTCTTTTGCCTTTTTCTTTCCTTAAGAACTTGATACCCAAGAGCAATTGAATATGTCCCTTTTGAATCATGTCCCCAAGCTAGATAATCCTGTCCATCCAAAGAACAACAAGATCTTTGAGATAGAATGGAAGCAAGAGCATTGCAAGCATCATAAGTTCCCCCACTAGGCCAACTGCTAGGCTCCTTCCATTAAGTTTTTGAGAATTCCTGTCTCACAACCATTTTAAATTCAACTACCTTTGACCACCCTACTTCAAGAAAATAAACACTTAAAGGAATTAGGGAAGGAAAGGAAGTCAAAATTAGATAATACAAATCCCAAGTATCATTCTAGAATAATGTTTTTTCCCCCATTTTTAGCAATTTAGATAAGATCCTCCTTAAAAAGTGAAGCAACCCTCTTAATTGTGTCCCAGATCATAAAAAGCTTTTCCAAGCAAAAACATTCTAGGAATATCCTCATTTGCAAGCCCTCCTAAATATTTGAAATTAAGAATTTTTGCCCAAGGTTGCATAGGACTCTTACACCACCTACAAAAAGGTTTCACAACAAGGGCTTTGCAATTAAGCTTTGCTTGACAAAGACCAAGACCACCAATTTTTTTGACCTGTAAACTTGGTTCTAGCTCACCAAACTCCATTTATGGGCTTCCAAATTCCCTACTTAGAGAAAATTTCTAGATAAAATGTCAAATTCTTTAAGAAAGCTTTTAGGAGCAAATAACACAAATAATATATAAATAAGAAGGGCTTGCAATATAGATTTTAACATAATTAACCTCCTTGCAAAGGACAACCATATAAAGGTCCAATAACTAACCTTCGCTCAATTTTTTTTCTAAAATCTTCTTCTATTGCTCTCTTTTGAGTTTACTTGAAGATAAGGGAACGCCAAGGTAATCAAAAGGAAGTTTGCCTATCCTAAAATGAAGGATACCAACAATTCTTTGTTGAAGTAACTTCAAAGTATTAAAGAAGAAAATATTGGATTTGTCTTCATTAATTTGTTGACCAAAAGTTGTTAGATAAATGTTTAGCACATTCTTGAAGCTTGTCGCTTCCCTGATTGAAACAACCCCCATTAAATTTGTATCATCCACAAATTGAAGGTGGGATTGAGAATCCAAGTCCCTAGACCAAGACTAGCCTTGGATGCAACCATTACCCCTTTGGGAGTTAAGAAGTTTGCCAAGACCTTCGACTATAAGGATAAAAAAATATGCTGATAAAGGATCACCTTGCCTGATTCCATGAGAGGCTGAATAATTGGGGAAGTTATACCATTAATAAGGATCAAGGAGGACAAAGTCACATAACTCATGATCCAATCAATCCAATCCCCAGAATAACATGCTTCTGAAAAAAGACCAATGAACACTGTTATAAGCTTTAGACATATCCAGCTTAATAAACATAACTTTCTGCTTAAAATTAGACATGGAATGAATAATCTCCAAAACAACAATAACACCATCAAGAATTTGATGACATTTAGCAAAACCTCTTTGCTCTTGAAAAATGAGAGAGACCCAAATCTGCTCCAATTGTTCAGCTATAAGCTTAGTTATGGTCTTATAAGTGACACTACACAAAGATTACTTATTCAAAATATTAATTTAAAAACCTTGACATAATTATATCGAAAACATCCTAAGCAAATGTATAACTGAGCCGCTTTCTAAACACCTTATTACACAAATCACACAATAAATAATGTAGTTGTATGAGGGATTTTCTTCGGGCCACGCCCCCGTACAAACGTGAAAATTAAAATCCAAACTTAATTACTGTAAATGAAAGCAGGAAGCACATAAAACTAGATTCGGAAATTAACATAATCCAAAGCTTATCAGTTTTTTGAAAACTTTGGAGGGTAGAGGAAGCGAGGCGATGCGGGCGTTTGAAATGGAGTAATAACATATGAAGCTGACGACGTTATCCAGCCATTGATGGGCACTTCGTCTTTCTTCAGAGGCGGCGCTGGAGCTTGCACTTGCATCTGCACCCCTATCTTACCCACTTTTTATTTTCATTCGCTGTTGCCCAGGTTTGCATTTTCAATTGCAGATTTTACAAAATCTTATTCACTGTCTGTTTAGGAAATTAATTGTAAATTACGTGCAGGGTACGCGTGAAGCAGTATACAAACGTTCATAAACATAAAGCAGCAAGATCATCGCCTACATACATTGTCGAGGCTATTCGAAGTAGAGGTAACTGTTTTGGGTTATGACCGGTATTCACCTCACCGTCTGTCAAATATTAATATAATTTCAATTCGAACATTTGCATTATATTTTCATTTTTCTCCCGATGACTGAAGATGGGTCGAATGTCCAGACCCCATACGTTGAGGTTCTTTTTTTTCATTCTAGCACATATCTTTCCTGAAACTCGAGAATAAGACTTTCCATAGTGTTGAATTTCCGAAGAAACTCAAGTACTATATTGTCCATTCTATTTGATTTTCAAAGTTAAATGTAAGATTAAAACCCTGCTATTGAAATTTAGGAAGGGTTCCCCTGGAGCCTACTTTAGGAACTTTTTTTATGGAGTAGGGGTATCACGAGATAATTTTATTTTTGAATTTTGTCGAGGAAATAGGAGCTTCTATTTCTTAAATGTTATATTTTGTGGGGTAATGTAAGGGTTAGGCTGGAAATTTCTCCCACCATTTTAGGGGATTTTGCTGCCATATGTCATTTATTTATAATTTTTTAATTCTTACCTTATGTTTAATAATTTTTTTGGAGAGATTTTTTTTTCTCTTCCTTAAAAAATTCAGCTAGATTTTTTGAGTTTTCGTTGTTTCTAAAAAATAAAAAAAAATCTTAAGGCCACTAACACTGTAGAATTTCAAAACTTAAGATTTTAAGTTTGTAAATTGCTACAAAATCCATGGAGCCACCTGCTTGTGGAAGCTCCTAAAATTCTCAACAACACTTGTTAAAGTATTTTACGAAGCCCCTCTCCATAAGACTACTACCTTAGATTGTTTGGACTTGTTAACATAACTTTGTTAAGGCCAATAAATTAAATCATTACTAAGTCAATCAAAATTTGTTCAAATCAAAAAGCCAATTTTTTCTATTGTAGGTTAAAACGAGGGAGAGAAGGGCACCTTATTAGTTTCAAATTTTGTTTAGTGTTTTATTATTGAGCAGCCACTCCCCAAGTGTAGCTCGCCAAATATGCTAGGGCTCACTCAATCTAGGACTTGGCAAGTTTTCTTGAGATCCACAGAGCCTCAAAACAAGATTAAAATCTTCCCGAACTTAGCAAAAATAATCTCACTTCATCATGCGACTAGCTTACAACGTGTAGTGTGATTAGCACCTCTTTTGGCAGCCACATTATCAGTATAAGTTTGTTATGAAAATGTTATTAATATAATAATAGGAGATAGGATAATATAGTTTGTGTGGTAAATAATAGTCAATCATAGGTGAATGTTTAATTGTATGGTTTTGTAATGGTGAAGTTTGCATACGCTTGCCATTTGATTTACCATTTAATATTGTGACTATCTTGAGCTAATTTCTTAATACATGCACATAGCGAGAAACAGCACAATCTAGTGTGGAGTTGGGCTTGTTTCTCTAGCTTCTTTATCGTTTTACACATACACATATCCTTACACATTTAGTCCTACACTATTCAATTTGTACACACACTCCTATACATTTGTCTATGTGCCTACCTCCATTTAGTTTGCTGTTTAGATTTGACCATTATTCTATATTAGGACAAGTCCGTAGTTGTGGGCATGACCTCATGATCATGAACTTGTCCCTTTCTAATTTAAAATTCAAAATTCAAATCTGGCCAACTAGCTCCTGTTACCTTTTTATTTTGAGCTGACGATATACACGTTTGGCATGATTTGATGTTATGTGCTAGTATTTAAAGACATTCAATGTAATCATTCTAAAAGTCTCTTCTATGTGCTAATCATTCGAATAAAGCAATCATTCTAGAGATGAATCAATAGTGACACATTTTGATTTTCTGCAATAAAATGAATAAAGAACTTTTATCTTGGGTGCTTGCTTTCTGTCTTTAATATTTGTCAATTTCAAGTGGTTGATTGAGGTGCAGTGCCCTTGCAGCTTAGTTGTACGACAGCCTAACAAAGGTATTTATCGATACCACTAGGGAAAACTTTAGAAGAGATAGAGCAAAAGACTATGTATTAGGCAAAGTGTGACAAAATCATACACATTGTTAGGACAAATCTAGAGCATAGGTGCAGATATGCAGTCATGAATTTGTCCCAGACCCATGAACTTGTGCTTTGACAGGATAGAGATCTAGTGCAGAATTCTAGGCAGTTCAACAGAGAGGTATTATATCCAAGGATTGACAGCAAATATAATCCAAAACCGTATCCATTTGGCATCATCCTTCAATCATTGAGCTAACTATCAACTTCCATCTTGTACAATTTCCAAAGTACATCATCCAATTTCTATTCACAACTATATTTAGTTAATTTAGGTTATTGTGTCTATTTGATTACATTTATTTAATTAGCCTAAGCCTTTCACCAAAAGGAAACATTATTTTCCTTTTCATTTTGGCGAACTTGTCCAATCCTACACACCTGACCTTCTTTCTAGGTTTAAATTAGGGTTTTGGATCTGCATTTTTTTGAGATTACATCTTATTTTCAGATTTCCCTTTTCTTTTACCTCATTGCACTTTATTGATTTATTCTTTTCTATTAGGTTTTGTATGCTTTAATTTATCTTTTTCACACCCCTTGCCCACTCTTGGCTATCACATTAGGGTTTCATTTTCAGATCTGATATACCTTTGATATTTCTGGTTTTTCACTTTGAAAGTGGACTGTTGAGTGTTCTTTTCCTTTTTTTTTGTTTGTGCTACCTAGAAGGAGTGCTTGCCTAAACCCTAGCATGGCCCAAATAAATGAAGATGAAGTCTATTTCAATCCTCATAATGAGAACAATGAGGACTATACTCATGATGCTCATGTAGTTAATCAAGATTTTGCAAATGAGTTGGCTAGTTTAGCTAATGTGGAAAGTCCTACACAACTAACGGATATGTTTAGCAATATGCTTGCAAGTAAACCATGTGTACATCAAACTTTACAAGCGATTTGGATAAGCTTACTTCTTCTACGGTGACAAGTGCATTATACCCAACTCTACCATAGACCCCTCTTCCACCGTGATTTCCACTACAACTAGTTATCCTCATAGTACAATGGCGACTAGTGTCCCACAATTTACTATCTACCCCTTTTCCACTTATCCTCCTCCTTATGACTTAGCTCTCAAATATACTCCTCCTATTGTCTCTACCATCCCTATGATGATCCATGCTTCCACACCTCTCTCCTCCACACCATTTTACTTCCATTATGGTGAGACCTATAGTTACCACACTTAGTCAGAATACTTCCATACCCCATATCTAAATACCCTTAGGTATCTTTCTTTGCCCATGCCTTTATCAAAATCCATTACCTCAACCACTCCTCTTACTTCCTGTACACCCCCGAGTGGTTCCCATTTAGTCACCCTTCCTCTACTTGAGACACATTATTTCAAAAATAGATCAAGTAGCAAAGAGAATGGATGCAAAGCCTATGGATAGTGATACATATATGGATGCTAAATGCATGCCACTATCTTATGATATTGTGACATTTCCATTGCCATTGGCTATGGGATTTGTGGCACCATGGCTTTCCATGCATAATGGCAAGGGTGACCCTAATACACATCTTAGATCATAAGTTGTTGCATGTGTAGATTTAATTTATGAGTATAAGTCTAAGTTGTCGGTTCAGGTATGTGATTTGATTATTGCTAGTATGGTGAATTTTCTTTTCTTGGCTATGGCTGTATAATATATATGCAATTTAAAAAAAATAAATTTAAAATTCAAAATACATTTGATAGTATGATACTTCATCATTGATCAATGGTAGTGATAAAGATAAATGCCAATTGATAGTTCAAAATTTCAATATTGTGTCATAAATCATATATATCTAGGATAATTCAAATAAAAATCATTACATTTACAAAATTTGAAATAAATACAATAAAAAATTTGTGTATTGGTCTTTAATCTTCATCAAAAGGATCTAGATCAAGTTCATTGTTTGGTTCAACATCATTTGAACCACAAGCAAATGGAGTGGCACTCCCACTAGGTAGTAAGAGCCTCGTCATCATCTATATTGACTCTAGCAAGCTCTACAATAGAATCCAAGTTGGTACACTCAAGGGCTATATCCTAATTCTTTGTTGCCCCTTCTTTGTAGTCATCTCACTTCTGTAATAGGAGACACAAGTTGGAATGGATATAAACCAAGTCTTATGCCTTTTTTGTAGCCAACCGGTTACACTTCACTAAGTGGATAAAGGAGTATGAAGTCCAATATCGTTTAGTCGAAGAAGAACTTGCAACCTATTGAAATTGGAGAGAAAACCAACACAACTTAAAAATTAAAAATGTAAAAGAAATCAAAGAATGGTAAGTACTAAAGTCTACAAATGTTAAAAATAAAAAAAATGAAAAATGCTTACTTGTGATAGAATCTTGATTGCAAGAGGCTGGAAGAACAAATAATATTGCTTGTGGAGGTGCCACCATGTATGATCATCTTCCTTGTATTGGTCTCAAAGAGCACAAATACTATGATCTCGTCTTGAGATGAACCTGCCAAACTCTTTCCTAACATTATCCACCACTTTTGGATTTGAGAAGATTCTTTAGAATGCTAACTTCTACCCATTGGCAACTTCATTATCTCTATATGGTGTAGTTTTCGTTGGCAAATAAAGTATCTCTGTGCTATAGTTTTTGGGGTATAATGTACATGCAAGGAGATCCAATAGTGTGTTTATCTTGTTCCAATGATGATGAATGGTTTTTTCTACACTTTGGAAAAATGTTTCTTTGGGGTCATTCTCTTTTTGTTCTATTATGACTTTTATTTTTACTATCATGGAGTCAATGCCATCATAGATCTCCCCCAAACACTATTGATCTGTATCAGCAAACCTAATCATACTAATGTTAAGCTCAGTGAAACTCAAGACATAGTCCACACGAGGCCACCAATTGTCATCTAAGATCAATGACTTGATTTTCTGGGCCCTTTTTGAATTTGATTGCTTCCAAATACTTCATTGGTAGCTAATGACCATGGTGTCCATTGTTAGTTTTAGACCAGAAATGCAAATAAGCAGAAATACACTACTTAGAGACAAAGAACACAATAGTTTACCTTCGGAAAACCCTCCTACTCGAGGGAGAAAAAACCCAGCAAAAAATCTCTTATATATTAGAAGAATAAAGGCAGAAATCTGCTTACAACAATCAGGCCTTATACAGGGCCGAATCTCATACAATAATATATATCACTCCTTCTTGAATGAATGATAATGCTTCTTCAAAGAATTTGATCCGCTGCCAAAAGAATGCGAACTTTTGCTGCTGCTTAGGAGATGCGAATTAGAGAGAATGAATTGATGATCTGAAATGAGAGGACTTCATGTCCCTTATATACAATGCTAGGCGACCTCTTCTCTGGGTCGGCCCTAGAAAATATAATATTATTTGAAAAATCAAAAGGCCGACCTGCCTTGGAGATTATTTATTTAATTTTATTTTGGAGAAAATATCTCCCGCTGATATAAACATTAACACTCCCTCTTAGCTAGGGAGGTATTTTTCCAAATATCCTCGTCATGGAGTTGCTCGACATGACGCCCCACAATGGCTACACCCATTTGTGGAAAACCGCATCTCAGTCTCAAAGATGTACAAGAGTTCATCACGGAGTCTCTCAACGTGATGTCGTCATGGAGTCTCTCAACATGATGTCCACAATGGCTACTCCCATGTGTGGAAAGAAACACATGTACAAGTGTTCATCACAGAGTCTCTCAACGTGATGTCGTCATGGAGTCTCTCAATACGACGTTCACAATGGCTACTCCCATGTGTGGAAAGAAACACATGTACAAGTTTTCATCACAGAGTCTCTCAACGTGATGTCGTCATGGAGTCTCTCAACATGACGTCCACAATGGCTACTCCCATGTGTGGAAAGAAACACATGTCCGTCTTAGAGATGTATGAGGGCTTTCACCTCATATTTCTTCGTCTCAGAGAAATATGCATTATAGCAAAGCTCACTGATGCCGAGTCTCCCTCTCGGCAAGGGCAACATTCTCCACTACCCCAGGCTTGCCCTAGAGATGTGCAAACTTTACTTTGGAAAGAGGCTTGGTGAGAACATCAACCGTCTGATCATCAGTGCAAATGTACTTGAGTTGAATTGCTTTCCTCAGCACCATGTCTTTGATGTAATGATACTTGATCTCCACATGCTTTGTTCTATCATGAAATACAGGATTTACCGAGAGCTTCACACAACTTTGATTATCATAATGAATCACAGTCGGCTCCAATGTTTGACCAAACAATCCTGCAAGGAGCTTTCAAAGCCACATTGCTTCTTGAGCTGCTACACATGCTGCAATATATTCAGCCTCTGCAGTGCTTAGTGCCACAAAAGTTTGCTTCCTACTACACCAAGAAATCATGGCAAATCCCAAACTGAAGCAACATCCAGAGGTGCTCTTCCTATTAGTTACACTCCCGGCCCAATCAGAATCAAAATAGCCTTGTAACTTTAGATCTTCACTGGAAGTATATCTCAAGCCATATCCCACAGTGCCACACAAGTATCTCAGAATATGCTTCGCTGCAATTAGATGTATTTGTCTTGGCTCACACATGAATTGACTGAGAGCACTTACTGCATAACAAATGTCAGGTCTAGTGTTGACTAGATACATCAAAGATCCAATCAATTGTCTATACATGGTGGGATCTACCAAATCTGAATCAGCTGCTGATTCACTCAACTTCTTCAAATTTGTCTCCATAGGTGTAGACATGGACTTGCAGTCCATCATCCCAAATCTCTTCAAGATGTCTATAGTGTATTTTCCTTGACTTAGAATAATATTATCAGGTCTTTGCCACACTTCCAGTCCCAGGAAATAATGCATAAGACCAAGATCCTTCATCTCAAACTCGAAGGCTAACTCTTTCTTGCATTTGACAATGAGATACTTTGCTCCAGTGAGAAATAAATCATCAACATAAAGAACCAATATCAAAGCCTCACCATCAACTATCTTGAAGTAAAGATTGGAATCTGCGTCATTCTTGGAGAATCCCAAGCTCATCAAATATCTATCAATCCTTTCATACCATGCATGAGGTGCTTGCTTAAGGCCGTACAATGCCTTCTTCAATTTGCATACATGAGACTCCTTCCCATGAATCACAAAACCATCTGGCTGCTCAATGTACACTTCTTCTTCAATCACACCATTAAGAAATGAAATCTTTACGTCCATTTGATGTAACTTCCAGCCTTTAGCGGATGCAGTAGCAATAATTGTCTTGATAGAAGTGTATCGAGCAACAGGAGCAAATGTCTCCTCATAAGCTATTCCCTCCTTCTGAGAGAATCCTCTTGCCACAAATCTCGCCTCATGTTTCTCAATGCTGCCATCAGTTGCATGCTTGATTTTGTAGAGCCATTTGGAAGACATTACCGATTTCCCTTCAGGTCTCGGAACAACATCCCATACACCATTTTTAATGATGGACTAATACTCTTATGTCATTGCATCTTTCCATACTTGTTGATTGGATGCCTCCTCAAAATTGGAAGGCTCAAAATCAATGATGTGACTCATCAATGCCACATAACCTGGAAACTTCTGTGGTCTCTTGCTTTCCCTAAAGGTGCCTCGAGGATCTGCATGCTTTTCTGCCTCTAAAGTTTTCCGATCATTGTGTATTTGACATATTGAAACAGTATAAAGTACGCCTCAATTCAAAGAAATGTATTTTTGGTTTCACATTAGGGAAACTACTAGGATACATTGTATCTTGTGAATCCTACTAAGGTTAAAGCCATCATGGAAATGCCTCCACCAAAGACCTTGAAACAACTATGTATTCTTTAAGGAAAACTTCAGTCCATCCGAAGATTCATAGCTCATCTAGCCAATAAATGTCATCCTTTTACACATCTACTTCACAAAGATGTTGCCCTTAAATGGGATGAGAAGTGCCAACATGCTTGGCATCATGTCCTGTTTTGATGCCTCCTCTACCAGACAAGTCAATGATCCTCTACATATCGGCTACTTTAGTAGCTCTAGGTGCTCTATTAGCACAACATGATGAGACCGATGAGGAAAGAGCAGTATATTACATCAGTCATACATTGGTGGGCTATGAACTAAACTACACACCAATTGAATGAGCTTGTTTAGCTGTTATCTTTGCATCACAAAAGCATATACATTACATGCTTAATCGGAAAATCAAGCTCATCTCCAAAGTAGACCCGCTGAAATATCTTTTGTGTAAGGTAGCTTTAACTGGTTGAATGGCGAAATGGGTCATGATCCTCAGTGAATTTGACATAGAGTATGTTGAAAGAAAAGCAATAAAATGACAAGTGATAGTGAATTAGTTGGTCAAGGCACCTATTGATGATCAACATCCTTTGATATCAGAATTTCTCAATGAGGGAATCCTTGTAGCAACTCAAGCAAACCGATGGAAATTGTACTTTGATGGATCTCACAACTAGCACAGATCAAAAGTTGGCATTCTCTTTGTTACACCTCAAGGAGATTGTATACCCAAATCATACAAGATAGCCTTTTCTTGTACCAAGAACATAGTAGAGTATGAAGCATTGATTATAAGGCTAAGAATGGCAATTTAATGGCAAATCAAGGAACTACAAGTCTACGATGACTCACAGCTAGTAATCAGAAAAATCAATGATGAATACCAAACTAAAGATGATATATTGCTTCCTTATAAAAGGATGGTAGACAGTTTTAAGCAGTATTTCCTAGTCATCCTCTTTGAAAAAATACCAAGGATCAATAACAAAGCTGTCAATGTCATGGCTACTATTGGGTCTCTTCTCGACATACTGCAAAATTCATAAATTTGAGTTTCTTATGGAATAGTTTCTCATACCCACATTTGATGTCCCAAAATCTAAACTCATGTGTAAAGTTGTTGGTTTGGATTCGCCTTGGTACCAAGATATCTACGCCTATCTCCAACATGTAATCATACCCCTTAACCTCACTAGCACCCGAAAGAAAACTTTTATTTGATGATCCTCACGTTTTACTATCCTTGGCAATACTTTATACTGACAAAGTCTCAATGGAACATTACTTAGATGTCTTAACCCTAAAGAGTCATTGACTACCTTGCAGGAAGTGCACGAAGGTGTTTATGGGTCGCATTCTAGCAGACCTAACCTAGCCAAGAAGCTACTAAGGACTATATATTACCAGTCTACAATGGAACAGGAAGCTAATCAGTTCACCACGAAGTGTCTTCGATGTCAGTAGCACAGTGATCTTATTCATGCCCCAGCACAAGCATTACATTTGATCACTACACCATGATCCTTTTCACAATGGGGAATCAACCTCATAGGCAAGATATTCCCCATCTCATCCAATGGTCATAAATTCATTATTACCGCCACTGAGTACTTCACGAAGTGGATAGAAGCCATACCCTTAACTTACATCATAGACAAACAAATAGCTAAGTTTATCCTGAACTATTTGATTTGTCGATATGGCATACCCCAAACTATAATCACTAACAATGGAACACCTTTCAAGAATCAAGATGTCCAAGATATTTTTGTTAAGTTCCATATCCAACACTGCTTTTTCACCCCTTATTACCCCCAAGGAAATGGTCAGGTGGAAGCGTCTAATAAAACCATCCCTCAAGATACTCAAAAATATAGTCAATGACGTCGATTGTGACTGGCACTTTCAACTAAATCCAGCCTTGTGGGCCTCTCGAACAAGCATTTGAACAATTTTGGCATTCCATTGGATTTCAAAGATGAATAATTTGAAATAAGAAGTTATATTATGATGTCCCAACAACCACAAACCCAAGACTTCGCATAATTTCACCTTTGTGGGGATGTGGGAATTTGAAAGAACCAAGGAATCAAGGACATGTTCCAACATCCTTGAAACTTTCGAAAACTCGAGATGCCTGATTTCTCCTAGTGAAAGGCCAAATTACTGGGCATCAACCACAAAGCTTCTCAGTAACACATTTCACTACGGGATTTTTAAATAAAACTATATCGAATGAACACCCTTAGACAACATTTCAACACAAGGGACCTAATTGGTGATTTCTTGGATCATTTATCAACTGTGGGTGAGATAAGGTCAAACACACAAATGGGAACAAAGCACATAGGGAAAAAAGTTACATCAAAATGAGGTGTCAAGATGACCCTTGCCCCCTATCATGGCTTTATGCCTTATCTTGGGCTCTTGCCTATAGTTTTGATTTCATACCACCATTATTCCTATTCCTATCATCACTAGGGATCCATTGCTTTATTAATCTCTGTGTTGTGCTTTTGGATGCCACATTGGGGACAAATGCGTATCCTAATACTCTATATAGATATATAGGTCTTACTAGGCCATTGAGGGCCACACCACCATTTCATTGTCCATGTTGTGGGCAACATTTTTATTCACTAGCACTATCTTGAGTACATGATTGGTGCACTCTCTCATTAGATCAAGCACCCAAGGGTGGTTGTAGATGTATTTTGCTATGTTTCTTGCTTCATCCATCATAACTTTGACCTACAAAATTTTTCCAATACCCTTAAGGAGTAGATCAATGCATATGAGCGACACAAAGGCTCCAAAAAGTGTAGGGTGCCTCCTCTCTAGTCGTCTATTGGCTGACACATATGTTGCTGCATTGCCCATCACAACTTGGACAATGTTTTGTATGACCACCTTCATGACCACCTCATTAAACATGTTGCATACTGTCTTGGCATTTTAACTTCATTGAAGGTGTCAATTGATTTCAAGAACACCAACTAATCACTTGAAGCCATGAGAGAATTAATTAGGGTGTGATTCCTACCATCCATCCATGCATCAAACAAAATAGTACAGCCCTTTCTTTGCCAAACCCTCTTTTGTTTGTCTACCAAGACCTTCGTTTGTGTAACAACATAATCCAACAGTGCCCCACTCAAATCATAAAAGGTCAGTGACTTAAACCCTTTCCATGCTACTATCAATGCAGTGACGATTGATTCCCAATAAGGGTTGCTAAGTGCTTGCAATGTGGAATAATCAAATAATAAAAAGTATTTATAAAACAAATTGGTTGTGTCTAATGTTTGTTCATGGATGCATAAATGGAGTCGTAGATGAGATTTGACATGGAAGTGATGATTGCTTCTACAGTAGCCAGTAAGCTACCTGCTATGTGTTGATGTTTTGCAGCGTCTGGATTATACTTCCAGCCCTGCACGACTTACAAGAAGAGAATGAAAAATTGAATGTAGCCTTATGGCTATTCAATTTTATATATGCTTGAGACTTCGAATTATAAGAAGGCCAACCTTATGTAAATAATTGATGATCTTATATTTGGGCCGACCTTACTTTGTATTTTGTAATTTAATTATTTAATAAGGGAGGCCGACCTACTTGTTGAGTCACCTCATTTTGTATAAATACAAGGTCACTTTTGTTCATTCGAAAATCAAGTCCATCAAGGAAAATTCGCATTCCAAGCAGAAGTTCGCACTTGAGCAGCAGCGAATCATCTTGCAGCAGCAGGACGATTTCAAGGAGAAGCATATTCAATTGTATCTTTGCATCTAGGAGAGGTGCTATTATTCATTGTATCAAATTCGGCCATGAGCTGGGCCTGAGTTGTAAAGCAGATTTCTGCTCTTATCCCTTCATTATATGAGAGATATATTTGCTGGGTTTTTCCCCTCATGTTGGAGGGTTTTCCTAGGGTATCTTGTGTTGTTCATTGTCTCATGTGTTGCATTTTCTGTTTGCTTTCATGTCTGATCTATAAAATCAACATGGTATCAGAGCAAGTTCGAGGGATTTGATCAGATGTGTTAAGCAAGTTCAGTCAAACAGATCTTGTCTTCAGAAATTTCAGAGAACTGATAAGGGTAGCAAGCTGGAATCGATAGCATACCTGGAGAAAGTCGTGTCTTCATTTAAAATTAAGATTATGGTGGAATTAATGTTACAGTTTACATTGTCGGATTCTTTCCGATGGCATCACTTTTGCACTTGCACCTGAGCATTTGCCAGGTGTTATGCGTCTCTCCCTTCAGAACAATAAAAGTGATGAGAAGAGTTCCGTTCATTAAAGTTGGCATCGCGTCGTTCATACTAGGTCCAAATCGTATTTGAGTCATCGTATTTGAGTCAAGGACTGGAGAACAGGTATTCCAAAGGCAACCGAAACTCCTGTTAAGCGATTTACTGTGTTAGTCATCACCACCAGTAAGTACGCAGGCTTGTGGCAACAACGTAGCACCAACATCTCGAGAGCCCTGTCAACCGCATACATTCTTGAGCATCATTATATCGCACGGAGTTGAGAAGGGAAACGAATTCCGTATCTAAGTCTATAGACTCCATCATGCCCCTGAATATCATTCACGTCGATGGAAGATTTAGGCATTGTCTTTTCCGGGACCCCTTCAAAAGTTACCGGATGGATCCTTGTATCGGGTGGGGCTCTCAGGGTATTTATGTTCTATGTCGGGAAGATCTCACTATGAAGTCAAGTTGTTGCCAGCAACAACGAAGCAACCTCATCCTTGCCAAGTAGCGACACTCACTTCAACTTTTGGATATCACCATATCGTGATTTGATCCTGGTGCATATGGTGCTGGGAATTTATTGTAATCAATGGTAAAAAGGAGTGTAAATGCAGTCTTAGTTTCTGTTGGAACCATTCAAATTTTACCCAGCCACCACTTCAATTCAGTTATCGGTGATTGTGGTTGAATGCGCTAGCCTGAACCAAAGTCGGGGCATTGAACATGTAATATTGATTTGCCTAATAGCGCTTGGACACTCGGAGTGTAAGTGCGATCTTGCTTGGAATTAGTCAGAAGCGATGCCATTGCTAAGGGTGGAGCAAAGCGCACTATTCAGATCTCAGAAAAAATGCAGATCTGAAAAAGAGTTTCCGATTAGCAGAGATAAGTATTCCTTGGTTGAATCTTTGAATTTTTCCTCTAGGTTAAATTTCAGTTTACTGAATTGTGCAAATCTGACATCATTTGTTTGGATTGCGTGTGACCAATAAATGGTGATCACTGGGATAAGATTCTTTAGAGTTAACAATTTTTCATTGCAAGTTGTTTCATGCTAATTTCTAAGTGTGACTCTGAAATATGAGATGAACTAAAATTACGATTATGATTGATTCTCTATATGCATGATCTATGATTCTGTGTAGATTGTCTTTTGTTATGCTGAGATTAGCTCTTCCAAGAAAATGGAATAAAGACATGTGAGAATCAACGAAGATGAATGATGAATTAATTATCTGGGATTACTCAGGAGATCCTGATTTCAATGAGATAAGTATTGCATGGTTGAATAATGTTCATGAATTATTATATAGTTATTAATTCATGCTATAACATTGAGATAGTCAATCATGTATGCTTCTAGCAATGGTACTTCTGTTCAAGATAGTTGAGTTCCATGAACTATTAGTAATCTCTTCTTAATGCTTTCAGGACAGATCAAGAAGCGTAAGAGATTGCTTTCAAGAAGAGCTTGATGCATTATGTAGGTTGAAGAATGGAGACACTGCTTGTAGCTATGAGACCGAGTGAATGGCTGAAGACATCTCTTCGAAGAGGAAGAATTAACCTTCAGAGGGAGTTCTATGAGTTCTATGACTCACTAAGAATAAGTAAGGGTTGCAGTGTTGTAAGGCCAGATGTTAAATTCTTGAAGTACCTCTTCAGCAGTTGAGATCAAAATTGCTCAAGTTAGTCAACCTGGATTTAACATTGGTAGCTCCGCAAACCTATAGAGTGATCTGAGATAAGGTCAAAGAGGACAACCTTGAATCTCTATAGAGGTGTGCGCTGGAAACCATTTCTCTAAGGCAAGCGTTGTAGGCAATCTTGGACGATGAGGTCAGGAGGTTGAGGCAAGTGTTTGAAGATTCAGAGGGAGCCTACTGAACCTAAAGAAGATGGTTGTGTTGCTTTGGATGCTGTTTCAGTTGAGGTCTGCGATGATATCCTGGTATAGCAGGAAGCAGTCTTCTGTGGCACTGAGTACAACAGAGGCCGAGTACATTACAGCTTGTGTGGCAACTCGAGAAGCAATGTGGCTTCGAAAGCTCCTTGTAGGATTGGTTGGACAACCATTGGAGCCAACTGTCATCCATTGTGTTAATCAAAGCTTTGAGAAGCTTTCTGTCTTTCCAAGTGTTTCATGACAGAACTAAGCATACCACTATATCAGAGATATGGTATTGAGGAAAGCTATTTAGTTGAGATATATCAACATTGATGAGCAGATGGCAGTCATTCTCATCAAGCATCTCTTCAGGATAATGTTTGTGTACCTTTGAGACAAGCTTGATATGGTGGAGAATGAAGCCCTAGCTGAGAGGGAGTCTCAGTATCAGTGATCCTTTTTAATGAGTTCTTCTTTGAGAGAAGTTCGAGGTGAAATCCCTTGGTAATGAGTTCTTCTCTGAGAGAAGTTTGAGGTGAAATCCCTTGGCAATGAGTTCTTGTCTTAGAAGAAGTTTGAGGTGAAATCCCTTGTTAATGCATTCTTCTCCTCAAGAGAAGTTTGAGGTGAAAGCCCTTGTTCCACCCTTTGGGAGAGCCATGGTGGATGTCATGTGTGTGACTCCATGACAACATCACGTGAGGGAGTCTGTGATGATTTTCTTTTACTTGTGTTTCACCCTCTGGAAGAGCCATGGTGAAAGTCATGGTGAGGTGACAACATCACATTGAGTGATGAGCACTTGTACATACCATCTATGGAGGTAGCCATGATGGTTGATATCACGATGAGGTGATAAGCTCCTTCATCACGATGAGGTGATACGTCTTTTGCAGCTGAAAGTATCCTCTCTAGCTGAGAGGGAGTGTTGATGTTTTGCAGCGTCTGGATTATACTTCCAGCCCTGCACGATTTACAAGAAGAGAATGAAAAATTGAATGTAGCCTTATGGCTATTCAATTTTATATATGCTTGAGACTTCGAATTATAGGAAGGCCGACCTTATGTAAATAATTGACGATCTTATATTTGGGCCGACCTTACTTTGTATTTTGTAATTTAATTATTTAATAAGGGAGGCCGACCTACTTGTTGAGTCACCTCATTTTGTATAAATACAAGGTCACTTTTGTTCATTCGAAAATCAAGTCCATCAAGGAAAATTCACATTCCAAGCAGAAGTTTGCACTTGAGCAGCAGCGAATCATCTTGCAGCAGCAGGCCGATTTCAAAGAGAAGCATATTCAATTGTGTCTTTGCATCTAGGAGAGGTGCTATTATTCATTGTATCAAATTCGGCCATGAGCTGGGCCTGAGTTGTAAAGCAGATTTCTGCTCTTATTCCTTCATTATATGAGAGATATATTTGCTGGGTTTTTCCCCTCATGTTGGAGGGTTTTCCCAGGGTATCTTGTGTTGTTCATTGTCTCATGTATTGCATTTTCTGTTTGCCTTCATGTCTGATCTATAAAATCAACACTATGGGGATCTATTTAATTAAATGAACACTGTGCAAGCAAGATGGAGTCTAGTCCAATTTATTGAAACAGTGAATGAGGTTGTTTTCATGAACAATGAAAGTGAAAAAAAGTGAGGATATGACTCATCAATCACTTATTGTGTAATGAGAAATGCAATGAATTTAATAAATCAAAATGAATCTAAACTATGTATGAAAATGGTGGCTGAGAATCTTTATCCTCATGAAAGGAAAAGAAAGGAAAGGTCCTTTTGCGGTCCCGGATGGTGGGTGACTTAGTTTGGGTCTACTGGCCTATATAGCATATAAGTCTACCTTGTACTCCCAATATGGAGGAGGTGCCTAACTGTGCTTCAAATATGAGGTGTACATACCCTAGCCCATGCGGGATTCAAACTTGTGACCTTTCTTTGATGAACACAAATGAAGTTGAAGATGATAGCTGTCCATCCTTTAGATGAAATCCTTGATACCATTTAAAGACCAATGCTGATTTAGGAATTAAACGATGTGTAATGTCCCACCCCGATCCGAGTTTTGGCTTTGCGAATTTGCTCGATTAATTTTCAGTTTTACAAATGGGACATTTTTTCAAACTTTATGTATAGCATGTTATGTGTATTGATTGAATTCCAATGTATAATGCAAGAACACGACTGAGAAACAATATTATGATATTCTAACTGTCAAATATGTCTGATTTACAATATTTTACTACCCAGAAATTCATATCAGAACTTTGGCAACTCAGTGAACATCATTCAAACTGATTACAAAAGCTTCCTGAGTCATATTTAGTAATTTAATGGTCACTCAGAAATGAACAGAGTTTGTAGAGAACTAAATGTGCAGACTGTGTTAAGGTTGCAGCCCTAACAATTTATATCCAGACTGTCTGCTACAGCAATTACAATGATTTATAACAGCAACAAATAGTTTGGACAGACTGAACATTTGACAGCTAGTACTGGTATTAAGCTTTACAATTCAAGGTACTAGGAAATGATATAAATCTCAGACCTGGAACAGGAGGTATTGAGGTCTGATATGAATGTATTGGCTTCCAGATTCGCCTAGAATTCTTTTACAGCAGCAAATACCCAACTTATAAATATTGATTCCCTTGGTTGCATAAGTGTCCAGCCTTCAGTAGCCCAGAAAAGTCACGCAAAAGGTTACATCAGAGAATACAGTCTGATAACCACATCCAGAAATAAGCCCACATTTTCACTCAAAATGCTTCGAAACCCTAGCGCCTAGGGTTTCTGTTCTCCACGCCTTCCTAGGTATTGATATTATCTCTGTGCAAAGTGAATCGATGCAGCAGTAAGTCTCAACAATGAACACATTCAGAAAACCAGAGATGTAAATAAACTCCAGCTCTAAAACCAATTTGTCTCCACATAGAGAAAACTTCTGATTTGCAATATTATTCAAACCCTTGCCTTTCCAATATTCAGTAAATTATCAAACTCCTGATAAATTCTTCAAACCCTAGTTGTGAAGCTTTTCCTATAATTTCTTTGAAGCACAAGCACAATCCTTGAAATTGAATTGTCTGCAAGCTGGTTTGGGAGATCTCTCACTCCTGTACCGAGCTGTTCTTCTTGAGGGATTTCGTCCTCAAAAAGCTATGGCTTTTCAACCAGCAAACCCTTGCTGAAGCTCTTCACCAAATTTCTCTAAAACAAGAATAATAATCATGAATGAATAAAATGAGTTCATTCATGAGCTTCAAATGCCCTTTTATAATTTTCAATTTGCTTTTGACTTTCATTTCATTTTATTTAATTTACTTTCATTTCTCACCTTTCATTATTTAATTTTGGTGCACAACTTAATAATATAAAGTATATTTTAAAAGTCACTTATAACTCCCCTTTTAAAATGACACTTTAACTTATATTATAAAGTATACTTTAAAATCACTTATATCTCCTTTATAATAAAGTCCTTTTTTAATATATTTTAATAATGTATAAAGTTAAATTATTTAATATAACTTTATTATTTGACGTTATTAATATTAAATGCATAGGACCAAAATTAATTAATATAACTCCAGGATATAATGATGCCACCATGCCAAAAGTAGTAACTCCTCCAGCTGACCATACCCTAGTATAAATAGTAAGTATGAGCAACACATCCAAGTGACTTACTAAAAATAATAAGTGTGCATCAAAGTGTCCAGAATGGCCTTTGGAAGGCACACCATAAATAAATTGGGACACTGAGCTAAAAAATACTGAAATAAGCACCAAAGGGTTTGCAAAAGAGCTAAAGATCACCCTCAAAGGGGTACCCTAAACAACCTGTTAGCCTACGGGGACTAGTTGGTAGACTAACCATTGCATCTGACCACTACTTAGGAAAAGGGGACATTACAGTCCGCCCTCCCCAAGACTACTTGTCCCTAGACAATCCTCATCTGGATACCCTGGCAGGTCACTTGAATACCAAGATCCCTAATAAGCCTGTAGAATGCCCAACAACATATCCTCTGCATCTGTTGGGTAGAGATAAATCCATACTTAGCATCACTGTAAACAACTACCCCAATGTAGAGCAATCCACCAAACATAGGAATCCTTGGTTCCCATATCTAGATTGGAAGTCCACCAAACTCAACACCTGTTGACTTCCACTATGCCACTCTGATATGATCGGAATCCCATCGAACTGTCATGCCACACCTATCACCACCTGAAACCCAACACACCAAAACCTCACATCCATCGAACATGAGGAGATGGAAGTAACTCGAAGTGCCAACATCACAACACCTCTTCCAACCTCTGCAAATCTCCCAAGGATGTGATGAGTACTCCACATAGGTGCCAAAAAATGCATAAAAACTCCTCCTAGGTTGCTGATATAAAACAGATCAGCAGCCTTGAGACTAGAAATCCAACCTATGGGAATGCACACAAAACTGTCAAGGTCATAGGGTGGCAGAGTACCAACCCTATGCCACTCTCCAATTCTGAGGAGATGACAAACAACTTGTTAGCCTACGGGGACCAATTGGTAGACTAAACAACCTGACATACAGTGGTACTAAACAACCTGTTAGCCTATGGGGACCAGTTGGTAGACTATCCACTGCATCTGACCACTGCCCAGGAAAAGGGGACATTACACGATGCTTAAGATTCACCATATGTTTACTTGCCCTTAGAGTTTGTCTTCAACATTTCAATCTGTTGTGTTTGATTGCATTACTGGAATCAGACATGGTGTGAAGGATAAGGATGGGAAGAAAGAGATGAAGGTAGAAGCGACCCACACAGATAATTGAGACCAGAAAGAGAATCTAAGCCACTTGCAAACAAACTAGATGATTATAGGATTACATTGAGATCACTTAGAGACTATGAGGTGATAATTTGAACATACATATGCCAAAATTCTGTAGGCCCAACAGGATGAGATGGAGCCATTTTCAGCGAAGAAATCAGACCTTTGGAAGTGACTATTCTGAAATTGCATATTACTAACAAATTGCACTGTTAAGTCGGAAAAATTGAGGGATGCAATCATATATTGCAAAAAATTCCTTACACATGGGAGACACTTCCAATGTTTCTTATGGAGAATTTCAAACCAGAAAGATATTCAAGTTGGTTGTTCTTGCTATCTAATACCACCACAATGACCTAGAGTTTTAAGAGGAAATCCTAAGCTGCTCAAGAATGCAAGATCAAATCTTGTTTTATGACCAAGGAGACCTCATACATTGTTTGCAAGTCCAACTATATCTTGTCCCAAGATATTCCATTGATCCTCAACAAAGAAAACACCCTCAACAATCAAGTCTCTTTCGAGTCTGTGTTGGATAGGTTTGTGGCAGTGGTATGGTTACAGTATATTGAGGTTAAGGATAGTTGGGTTGATGTTTTTGGGGAATTAATCACCACGAATAACTGAGGTTAAGGCCTTCCTCAACTTATTATTTGAGCATTCTAGTAGCAATAAAGAAGTCATTTTCAAAACAATGGTTGTGGCTATGAACCCAATATGGGAGATGAATAATTTAAGAGTGCAGCACTGGGAAGTATTATAGATAATGTTACCACCATCTCCATATCAACAACTATCTCATTCCCCATGCTTGCAATCATATAGAAGATGACTATCAGATTGCATGTTTCCATTTTTTCGGTTCTCCCTGCCATAGACATTTGCTTTTGTGCAGTTAATGAGTACAAAGTTTCAGTACAAATATCAAGGACTCCTTATAAATAAAGATCTTCTTTTCGCTTGGTGAGTCTAGCCTTAGATATCATTGCTCTCGTTTCACTTCCAAACTTATGTTCTTCAGCTATCAGGTCTAACTATTAGTTTGGTGATCCTAGATTGTCAAGTGGAGGGACAAGTATCTGTCAAAGATCTAGGACTGGTCATTGGTCCCCTAGTTTTTTGTGAGAATGAAGTGTAGAATCCCATTCCTCAACATAAACCAAATTTCAGGCAATAAAAGGTCACAAAAAAGAATACCAAGATATGGTGAATGCCATTTAGGGCACCCAAGAACATAAATACTCAATATATAGAAAGACTAGAATTAAAATGACATTTTGTTCTCAATTGGTATGGAGGAGGAATGCCATTTAGGGCACCCAAGAACATAAATGCTCAATATAGAGAGAATATAATTAAAATGACGTTTTGTTCTCAATTGGTATGGAGGAGGTATGGCCCATTTATTTTTGTGGTTTTTCAGAAATGCTGCGATTCTATTAAATTGAATAATACTGTGCTTTTTATTCATTCTTGTTCAATAATAAATTATACAAATTTATAGGATTTACATCTCTTATAACCACTCCTTTACATAGACATTCACAGGATAAATAATTCATAACAAACCATAGCAAATGCTCACAGGTACTAACAAACTAAAACAAACTAAAAAATGACTATTATATGTATCCTAATGACACTATCAAACCTAAAGACATGAGAATGATGTAATATTCCTAACACCTCCCTTATAACACCATTCTTCAAGTGGGGATAGATGGTCTAACAATACTTGATGAACATGTTTAGTAGCTCATACAAAAAAACATAAGGTAAGAGTAGGGATATACACATCTACTCTTGACAAGCAATAGTGGAACTCGCCTCACTATACTTCTTTAGTAGGACTAGCTGTGCTAGAATTTTATCCACAGATAGAAATAAACACATCTACCCATGGAACCAAGGATAGGGATAAATGCTTCCATCCAAGCTCATACGATAAATTTGGATAGGGACAAACACATCTCTCTATCATCAGTTATGAATAAGGACACACTTTTGTTCACAAAAATTATGTTTGGGGACTAACACATCCAATTATAGTCACCCAAAAACTGTGATTAGGGACAAACACATCTAATCACAAACAATGAACAATTTTCATTGGGCACAAACAAATCCAATCACAAATGCACACAACATAAAAAGTCTTAAGGACTTAAGTCCTTGTTGTTGTGTATGCAGCCATTATTATAGATCATTTCCACTTTGATCATAAACGATATGAGATGGTTACAACTGCCACTTGGAATTGATCTTAGCTTTAGTCATTTTGACACAAATAGTTTTGCCACTAATACAATTTTGTGGCCTTGTCACTAGTGATTGATGAGAGGACATTGCTTTTCCTCCAACCTGTTGTGCCTTCATCCTCCAGTTGGTTTGCTACTTAGCAAATTTGGCTTTAAGGCTCAATTTTAGAATTCCCATCCACAAGATGAACATCACTTACAAGCAATAGTGTGTTTAGTTACAATTGAGGCAATTTTTTATTCTTTATTTTTTTTTTTTTTTACAGTTTTGGATTTTGATAGACATACTTTTGATGACACGGCAATTAATGACTCATGAAAATAGATCCTATTCTAAACAAAATAATACAACTTGACTTTGACTTTCTTATACAAAATACAATATTTTTATTTGAGTTTTAGACTGACACACAATATCTCTATAAGAAATAATAAGACATTTTGGGACACTAGACCAACAATAACTAAACAATAATTATAATAACAATCTACCACTATGTGACACTATTAAAACTTCAATCTTAAAATCTATCATTAGACACCCAATCTATATACGTAGACTTAAAAAACTAAACTAAATAAAATAATTAAAATGAGGTTACTAATTTAAATGACTTGACTCAACCATTTGGGCTTTGCCAATGCAGGTTCGGATCTTGATGTCATGCCACTATTCATCCACATACTCACATAGGTCTGAGGTAGCAACATTTGTCTTTGGGAAGTGCAATCAAACAGTCTACCCTTGATTGATTGGAAACCTTAGGTAGTAGGGTACCATGAAACATATTCTCTAAATAAACAATCCCACAGCACTGAAAAGCCCTTCAAAGTTTTGGGACTCATGAAACTTCTAAAATGAATGTTGAAAACTTATATGGCACAATTCAGTTATTCTAGGCCAACATACATGATGCTAAGTGTGATTTTTGAATTGAGACTGACTAAACCTTGCTTCTAGTCTATATTCACACTCAGGGAGACACTTGTTATTCAAAAGCAATAACTAATCTCTGATCCCTTCGCCATTAGAAAGAGGTGATTTGGCAGAGTTTCTGGAGAAGATGCATAAGCGCCTCGCAATCTGTGGCACATGGATCTCCCTAGGGCAATCACCATGGATACTGCTTATTGCTGCTTCACATTATTTTGTGCTCCTTGTGCCTCTTGGTACCAGTATATGGATAATCCTTCTCACTTTCCAGTCAACTAGGTTTTATTGCATATTTGTAGGTGGTTATCATGAGCCCATCCTTGCAACTATACACAATATTCTTGAATTTGAAGGATCACACACATGATCACATTCTTCAGCGGAGGTGAGATAGAGCGAGTGGTGATCGTCACAATTCTCAATAGAAAACTTTCCTACGCCGCTCAAAAGAAAACTTTATTATTCTCTTTTGCCATGATACTGAAGAGTTGAATGGATCAGCAAATTCCCAATTTGAAGGTGAACAAATTTCTTGAATGGCAATAGCTGATCAGATCCAGAAATGACATGAAATTCAGATTTGATATTTTTTCCAACTCTAATAATTTCAATAATCCACAAAGCAACAAAGACAACAAGACATACAATTCTCACTACAGGCCTACTTTTTAAGCTTACACAGAGGAAAATACAGCTATATATCTAGTCAATTCCCTAAAGCAATGCTCCACAAAATTAAAGAATGATATTGTAGCCGCTTCAAGAATAAGGATCAGTTGAAGACTCTGATACCATATTGGTTTTTCAGAAATGCTGTGATTCCATTGAATGGAATAATACTGTACTTTTTGTTCACTCTTGTTAAATAATACATTATGGAAATTAATAGGACTTACATCTCTATATTATACGAGAGCTCCTATAACCCCTCCTTTACATAGACATTCATGGGATAAATAATTCCTAACAAACCATAACAAATACTCACGGGTACTAACAAAAAAAACAAACTAACAAGGACTACTATACACAATCTAAAGACACACGAACAAACCTAAAGACATGGGAGTGATGTAATATTCCTAACAATTTTTATATCTGAAAGAAAAATGACACGGGAAAAGTAAACAATCTATGGCCCATATCCCAATACAAGTAGCTGTGGACTGAACACCAAGTTTATCATCTGCAGATTTATAGATGTGTGCCCAACACTTGAAGCAAATCCCTAGAAGGTTGCAATTCACAGAAATGATGACAGTGATAGTCAAAATGCCAAAGTTAACCTTGAACAGAACACCATGCTGCTCATCACAAGCTATCATTCATTTGCATGATCTTTCAAAACCTGCTTTGATCCAACGATGCCAGCTTAAAACCTAAGTGAAGCACCAAAATCAACCATCTAGAGGATCTCCTACAAACATCTCAAAAAGAGTTTTAGCCCTTACAAACCCAGCATCACCAAATAAAACAAAAATTCATGGTCCAATTCTTAATATGCAAGGTCAAAGCAAGCTTTGAACAACCATAGTGCATCAGCTCCCAAAATCTGCACAATCCAACTATGCTTGCTTATAACCTAAAGTGAAGCACCAAAATCAGCCATCTAGAGGTGAAATATCTCCAATGGGGTCTGCCCTAATTTTTTTGATTTCTGCCCTAGATTTCTGATTTATATTTCTGCACTTTTCCAATTTAGTTTTCTGCTCAAACCCTAGGACTGAATTCTGATTTTTACTTTTAGAATGATAAACACTTATAGGCATCCAATACACATATGCCAAACATCCATAAAACTATGCCAAACATATAGATAACATCAACTATTGTAGTGTTGATGCGTGTTTTGTGACACACGAGAACATACTAGAATAAAGTGTCCAGAGACGTTCTATCCTCTCTTGATAAAAATCACCTTTCGTGCTAAGTTTGCGAGATAGGTCACAAGGTAATTCCAATGTTTCAAAGATGGGGTGTGGATAGGCTCTGTGGTAGTTGTGGTTTGCTGGTAACCCGAGGGGGCATTTTACTTCGGTAATTCACTTTGAAAGTAAGGGATTGAATGCAGTGTTATATTTTTTTGGGATTTTTTGATTTTGGATAAAAAATGAAAAAGGGAGAGGGATGAGAAATCCTATATTACCTAAGGAACTAGGAGACTATGAAGATCAAATGCAACTTAAAAGAAACCATGCTTTGTTTCGTCTCGAAAAACGACAACTACACGAAAGCAGGTGCAATCTTCTGGGATTTGTGCTTGAGATTTTTTTACTATAAATAACACCATCAATTTGAACAATATTATTTAAAGTAAACGTTTAAAAGCATTCACATTAAGAGCTCAATCTAACTTTACACATCAAATGAAAAGCATCCATTTGAAAAAAGTATGAGCTAAGTTACTTCAATCCTCACTATCAATCTTTCGCTCCACTAACAAATAAATTTTAATCTATAACAATCCTATGAGAAAGAGAAAATATGCAACCATGCACCCATTTGACAATAAAGGTTTCAAAGCATCTGATGCAATTATGAATTTTATTATCACAATAGTTTTCGCAACAATTTCACACAACTCTTCTCTTACTTCTAAAAACTAATTCTAACTCAAAAAATCTAATCTCTAATCCTCTGATAACAATTCTTCTGATTCTTTCTGATTGTTTCAAATGAAAAAGAAAGGGTACTTATAGAATCCCCAACTACATTGAATGGCCGAGATTGAAACACGATCAAGGGCCCAGATTCAAACAAGAAAACCCTAATTAGGGTTGCCAAAATATCAACCAGTTGTCTGATAGATGAGTCACCCACTGGCAGTTGCATCCCTATCCACTTATGCAATGCTTCGTTCAACGAACCTGGACACAATGGCACTAATCTCCTCAATGGTAATGTTTGGCAAGGTACTGACATTGTATTCCAGCAGGTCCAAACTGTCCGTGCAATCGACAAAGACAACTGCCCATTTTGATTCATGCTGCAGAAAAGTACTCCGGACGGTCAAGAGGTCAAATGCCTTAGTCAGATTTTCGCCCAAGATTGGCATGATGGAGAAAACCTTTTGCACTTCCCTTTGCATATTATCCAGCCACAAGTCATTTTCTCGAATAGTATCCTTGTTCAATACATCTGCAGCCATATGAAAGATGCCGTTTTGAATGCTCTTCACTTGCTCATCGACCTTGGCACTTTCTGCCTTAACCTTTTCCAGCACTTCCCTACGGGAGACCAATGCGCAATACCAGTTGCTGAAGTCGTAAGCTGCCCCAGTTGCAATAATCCTCTCGTCAACCAGCCTTTGCTTGGGTATTTTCTTTATGTCACAGAGGCAAGGAATGATTCTATCTTGCAGGTCCTGCAGTTCATCCCATGCTTCAGTCAAGTTTGCAATCCTTGTGAGTAGGGAAGAAGTTTGCCCATGAGCATGCACTAACTTCTCCACAAATGCCATTACTTCTCCCTCTTTTCCTGCCATCCATTCCTTTGTTTCCCTGGCAGTAGTTAGTTCTTTCTCAAGACTTTCTGCCGGTTCTTGTGATGCGTTTGGGAGCAGAGGGTTTGATTGGTCGCCTTGGTTGAGTGGCCTTGTCAAATGCCGGATATACTCCTTCAGGCGCTCAACCTCCATCTTATATTCCCTTTTCTTCTTAGTCTCCTTTTCTAATATGGACTTAATGGTGGAGACGGAATTATCCAGATCTTCTACTTCTTGCCCTTTGGTAGATGGACCAATATCAATTACAGTGATGGCATACTCGGCAGGAGTAATCTCATCCTGCGGCTTCTCGACCGTCGGAACTGCAATCTACACTGTGCGGTTACCAGTTTCATCTCTCTGAATAGTAGAGAATTTCTTGGCAGGTTTTTTCGTATTTACTTGCTCCAACCTTGCCAAGAAATCGTCAATATCATCTGCGTCTGGTGCTTCAACTGGTACCTTGACCTTAATCCTTTCCTTAAGCCAGTCTGGTATTGTAGGCTGCTCTATTCCATCATCCTCGCAGTTCAGAATGTCCTGAATCTCTGGGACTTCTTGTACCAGCGGGTCCTCATGAATCCCCCTTAGGGCTGAAATCATCCCTTCCTGGAAGTCGCCTTCCCTGACATTCAAGTCCTCATCTGACTCACAAATCTCTGTGCCAGTTGGAGAATGATGAAAGTTATCCTCAAGCTGCATAGGCTCAATGTCTCTTTCAAGTACCGGCGAAGGAATTCTGATATGTCCCCATGATTCCTCGTCCATGATCAATAATTGCTTGATATTCCCAGATGCAGCTGAGTGAAGGGGCTTAGGCTTCTTCAGGATTGGCTTCTCGTTTATTGCCACTTCTTTACCCTTTCTTTTCTTCTGATTGGTAGGCTCAGTCAGTTCATCTCCTTGAGAAGTGCCAGCGTTGGAAGAACAAGATTCAGCTTCGCCCGTTAAATCGTAGGTAAATGGCATACCCTGTTGCTTTAACGTCTGTACCCGCTGGTCTACCCACCATTGCGAGTACTTGACTACTGGTCTCATAAGAATTGTCAAATCGTCTAACTCAGGCTCTGACCATTTGACAGGAGGAAGCGACAATCCGTCATCATAGCCCGACTGTATGTACATTTCATCGTCATCTAGCTGGTCAGGCACACGGAAGAGTTCCGTCGTCCTGATCATGCCCAAAGGTAACCTTGACCAAAGTCTTCTCCTTACCTCATAATCGTCAGTAGCATTTGCCCAAAAGTCCTCAAGGTCAACCCTGTGCCTGTACTTCCTTCCGTTCACAGTTCCCATATGATTGAGTGGATCGAAGTCCCCTCTAGACTTGTACGAAGTGAACGGATACAACTGTATCTCTACCCTGGCACTTTCTACTGCTTGTGATGACAGACAAGATTCAACCATGTTTCTGATGAACAGAGGAAACGTGACAGCTGCTTTCTGCTTTGGCCTCTGGATACTTTGGAATGTTTCTAGCTGCCTTAGTACTTCCAGTAAAATCATCTTGTCAGTAGGATAAATTGGCAACTTGTAAGGAGAGTCCGTGAACCCCTGTATTCTGATATAAGTAAATCTAGGAAACTGGATAAACCAGGATCCGTATTTACTGATTAAACTCTTTGCTTCATGGGTGAGCCTTTGATGGGTTCCGCCTTGAAGTATCCAGGTGATGTACATAAGAAAAGTGTTATGTACCCGGTGCCAATGTGACTTCTCGCTCAACTGCAATTGAGGATAGCAGTTATATACTTTGAGCTCCCTTTTGCCATTGCCGACTACACCTTTGTAGATTAGGCCGGCATATCTGTAAGTCTGAGCGAGTGAGTATATTATGTAGGAACCCATATGAAAGGACTTGGTCTTCTCCAAGTTGACCAATTGTTCATGAATACTATCACTGATCATCCTTGACCAGTTGATCATTTTTGTCCTAGAAGATACTTCATCAATGAAGTAGTACATCCAGCTTTCGAAAGGCGCTCCTTGAGGACTGCCTACCAGTCTGTTCAGCAACAAGACTATGTCTCCGTATTCTTCCTTGAAAAATGGCCTGAGCAATTTCTTGGGCAATCTCTTGGTTGAGGATCTAGGTTTTTCGAGCCAGTTCTTGTTCATGTTGGCCATGCAAAGAGTTTGTTTATCTTCGTACAATTTCTGTGCATCCTCTTTCGACCGGTAGTATGTTCTGTGGTAAGCTGGAATGCCACAAGTCTCCTGTATAGCCAGTTCGCCCAAATATGCCAGTACTCTACCATCTGGTGCCTCAATCTATCTTTCTTCAGCGTTGTAATGTAAGGCGCATTCTACAATTAATTCTGGGCACTCAACGGCTGGCGGAAAACTTGCAGCATGAACTATGCCGTTTCGCATCATTTTTTGCGCAATTGGAGTTGGCATGCATGCATCACTTCCGTACATTCTTTTCCGAAATTCTTCTAAGTCAATGTGGCCAAGATCAGTGTCAGTAACATTCTTCCATTTGGAGACAATTTTAGATTTTGTCTGCGAATCTTTGCTGGCAAACTTCATTTTTGTCGATGATTCTCCGTTATCCAGCATAAATCTGCAAAAAGAAATATTTTAATTCAGAAATTATTTATGCATAAATATATTCCAGCAAACTCGATAAGTTAATTCGTGAAAATAACCGTTGCTGGAAATGAAAGAATTAAATTGTTTGTAAAGAGAAAACTTCGTCGAAATAGAGGAAGTAAAGTCTGCCTGTCAATGAAAATTGTGTTGCTGCTGAAGTAAAATTCGCACTTTCAGCCTTTTACTTCGCAAGAAAAATATAAAACTTCACAAACTTCTCTACCTTAACAAATTTTCTCAACTTCGCTTTCGAAAGAATGAATGAAAATGAAGTGCAAAGCCAATTTAAGGTTGAAAGAATCGACCCAATTAGCGAAAATTAATTGTTTCCAATTAATTCAGTCTGAACTCGGCTGGCACTTGTCTTTCGAATAGCAATTTCCATCTTCAGCATAAGTCGGTAAAGAAAGTTTCTAATTCTGTCGCCAGTTGAGTGAGGTTTCTTTTCTTAGCAATTTGTCTAGAGAAATTCGAATTTTCTCATAAAATGGGTTTTGGAAAATAAAATATTAAAATAATATTTTATGTGTTGTTTCCAACCCGTTCGTTAAATAATTAAATAATAATATTTAATTATTTTTTAATCCAAAGGCAAATTTATCTTTTAAAATTTCTCTGTGCCTCTGCGATTTTTAATCTTGCCAAGGTTTTTTCTTTTACTTCAGGCGAATTTACCTTTGCCAGACATACAATTTGATTTTTTTAATGAATTTTTTAAATGTCTGGACTTAGGCAAATTTTAAATTCTTTGATTTTTTCCAAGGCAAACAATTAAATCTTTACTTCTCCAAGTATTTTTCCATGTCATTTATGGCCTAGGCGTACTTGCCTTGTGCAATTTTTCATTTTACCAAGCTTGGGGCGGACTTGCACTAGCAATTGTCATTTAATTTTACCAAATGGTGAATTTTCCTTTGTAATTTTCCCACTTCCAAACATCTTGGAGTGGACTTCACTTGTAATTTGTCACTTTTTACCTGGGCAGACTATGCTAATGTCATGCCATTTTTAGTTTGTGCTGGGCGGACTTCAAGTGCTCTTTGCACCTTGCATATGGCGGACTTTACATGTCATTCGCCATCCTTCTACCTTGCTGGGCGGACTTTGTCAATGCCTTGCCATCTCCCAACTCTTTGGAGTGAAGTTCCCCTTGCATTTGCACCTCCCAACACCTTGGAGCGGACCTCACATGTTTCTTGCATGTTTACCTTTGGGGCGGACTTGCTAGCCTCTTTGTCATTTAACCAAGGGCGGACTTGGCTCATACTTAGCCATTTTTTCCTTGTATGTTGCTGGGCGGACTTCCTTGCAGCCTCGTAATTTTTTTTCTTGCATGTTACATGGCGGACTTCCATCATTCCTTGCAGCTGCTTGGGCGGACTTCCTCATGACTTTGCAACTTTTTTTCTTGCAACCTACATGGTGGACTTGCTTGTTTCTCTGCCATTTTTTTTTAATTTCTCCATGCTTGGGCGAATTTAGCACATGCATGTCCATGCCTTAGGCAAATTTTCCAGATTTTTCAAAATTTTCACCCATTTTTCTCTTACAACCTCCTGAAGCTGACGTTGATGAAGCCATGACCTGCACACTTTCCCGAAATAGAAACTTTCTAAAAATAGAAATTTTCCAAAAATAGAAACTTTCTAAAAATAGCCCCTAAAAAATAGGGATTCCAAAATGGGCTAAAAATGCCAAAAAAAAGTTCCTAAAAAATAGGGGCCCGGGGTTGACACCCTAAAATTTAGGAAGTGTCAGAATTGATTGAACTGACAGTCGATCCTCATCCACAAGGCCTTCTAAGTACTTTGGCAACGTTTATGCATGAATTCCGGTTCACAATCATTTCTTGACTCGGATGACCTTCAAAAATTCAATTTCTAAGTACCCCACCAAAAGACCAAAACTCAGAAGCAGAACCACCAGAGGAAAAAACTACTAGGGTCCCCATTTGCAATGGGGCGATGTGTGAAAAGGTCACAACAGATAGCAACCATGAAAATCAACCATCCAAGTGCCAAACGTAGGTCCAATAAATCTGATTTCTGATTAAAGAAGTCTGCTGCTACAAAACTAAATATTCTGGACTGATTTTACAATGAATTCATGGGCTCAAACATGCCAAAAATATTCCCAGATTTCTGCTCTACAAATCAGATCTAAAACTATGATTGTACATACCAAATATATGCAAAATAGTCTTCAAATATCAAACCCTAGATGGGCGAATTCCTCCTTGGCAAGCGTTTAGGGTTTATTGCTCCAAATATGTAAAATCACCCTCTAAAGATGGGCACTCAAGTCTGCTTCAAAGTGGCACTCCAAATTAGAGAAAAACCCTATTGCAATATGCTCACAAAATGCCACAACAATGTTGCTCCAAATCTGATCTTCAAATCTGATTATGCAATGACGCTCCAAACCTCTGAATGCCTCCAATGAAGTGCAATTAGAACTCTATCTTCTCCACAAAATGAGCTAGGGTTTCGTCCAACTCACCACATTCACAAGGGTTTTCATTCTTGGAATGAAGCCCAACCAAAGTTGCAGCTAAAGAGAAGAATCTCCAAAATGAACATAAGATGTGAATCGATGCCCAAATGACCTCAAATGTTATTATATTTATAGCCACTTTTCCCCTCCAAATCTGGCCAACCTCTTCAAGGCAAAATATTTACTTTATTTGCTCTTGTTTTTCTCCTCCAATCTTGGCCAACCTCAATAAAGTATTCTTATTCTTATTCTTTTTTATTTATTTAATTATATTTTAATATTTTAATATTATATAATAGATATACTAGTGTTTAAAAATTAAAAACACTATTAAAATAGGGTGGATTTAGGGCAAAAAATAGGGGACATTACAAGAGGATTTGCCACAAACACCTCAAAAATGGGTTTTAACTCACATAGTTCCCAAATCATCAAGGAAACAAAAAGTTGTGGTCCTATTCTTGATATGCAAGGTCAAAGCAAGCCTTGAACAACCATGGTGCTCACAAGCATCAAACCATGATCCTAGCCTCAGTTTGTAAGACCAAAAGCAATTCTAGAACCAACCATAGCAATCATGAAAAATAATGAAGCCAATACTCTTTGGATAAATGATGTCCAACAACCTCCCAAACCGATTTGAGGAAGCAAAGGCAAAGTCAACATAATAATACTAGCTCTATGAGATGGCCCACACTCACAAGGTTAACCCTCCATCAAATGCCATAGAAAAATCATTAGCGATGAGAGCCAAATGCTCCCATGACCATGAAAGCCATTTTCATTGTCAATTTTGGAAACACTACTAGAGTTGGATCCATACATTGGCTTTATCAAGAACATTTCATAAGTCTCTTGATGCAAAAATAACAGGACCAACATATATAACTCAAAAATACTTTTCCAATGCTTGAAATGAGAGGGAGGTCAAATGGATCCCATTTGATAAAGTTATTCCCTACAGATGATTAGGTCACAAATGTGCTATGTGGTCAAATTGTTGTCATTTTATATTGGGGAGAGTTAATGCTTGATTGCCCATATTTCAATACAACTATCATAAAGGCATACCATAAGATTGGCAACTCAGTGGGCCTGTCAAGTGGGGTTTTATTCCTCTGAAATTTTTGATAGGTCTGTAACAACGAAGATTATGCCTCATATCCCATTTCAAGTATGCCAAAGATAAACACCCCATAGATTGTTTCTTGCAATCATAAAGTGAGTGGAATCCATTTGTGGAATGCAAGTACTGCCTCCTCACATATCATCTAAGATTCCTAGCTCATGTAAGATCAACTCACATTGCCCTTATCCAAAAGAGTCAAAGTGTCCCTGAGGTGTTAAGTGCTCGTGGGAGAGAAAGGAAGAAACCTGTAGTAATCTTGAACAAACTGCAAAAGACAGTCCTAGCATTTCTCCTGAATCTTCTTGGTAGTTATTTACCATGTCATAGAAAATCTTGAGCTGGCTACCCCAAAAAGGAGGCATGCCACTAGTGTTGAAAGCTTCACTGAGACAAACATACAAAGGATGTTTGACAGAGGACCATATTCAATTTCAAGCTTTAATCTGTGCACAGACATGGCTCTCTTGCAGCAGGAGAAGTCTTTCCTCCTTTCTTTCCTATGTAACTAACCACAACAATAATTAATGTTCAAAAGCAACATTAATCTTTTTTTGCATCACCAGTGGCTTCCCAAGGGAAAGTATAAGATCTATAGTGGTTAGGATACAACCTATATTCTAGATGTTTGATGTGCATTGTTATCTATGGTATCTGCTTTGGTAAGCCTTGTATAATTGTATTCATGTCTAGATGAAAATCAAAGTACTGTGAAAAGTTACAAGTGGATGACTTCAACTGTTTTCACTTCATCTGCCTCCTGATATCATGTTTTTTTGCATCATTCCATGTTATTGATATGGTTTGCATAATATTTTCTTAAAGCATCCGTAGTTTGTACACCTCTTTTTATTAATTCTAGGGTTTTTTCCTTTTTGAAAATAAAAATAAAATCATAGAATATACTCATCTTCAAATTAACTGTGCAACAAGAGATCCAATGGCTCTCCTAAATCATCCATAATCAATTGCAACTCATCCACAAAAAGCAACCTTTACAAAATGCTCAATAGCTTCTTTCGCTTTGGGAGTCAATTATGGTGTAAAATGATGGTTTTTCATTTTTGAATTAATTTTTTTGTTAATAATAAATATAGTGAGTTCAGATAAAAGTATCATGCATCACAAAAAGTGATAAAGGTATGAAAAGATTTGAAATTTTTAGTCTTGGGCAACTTTTGCATGCCAATGTTTGTTTAGGGTTTTATAACACCTAAAAGATGCATTCTGTTCGTTACATGTGTGTACATCCCTTGATTTTCAACAACCATTTGAAACTGAGATGGATGCCTCTCAATTTGCAATGTAGATCAAATTTTGCTTGTGCAGCAAGGACACACAAAAACTAACCATTCAGAAACATTTTCTCAAGCATACATCAACTACAGTAATTGTGTAAAGTTGGCTGTTCTTCATATTGATCACTCAACTGTTTTGATTTCTCAATTTACAATCTAAAATTCAATAGGATCACCACATCAATTTGAGTTACTTTGCCAATTTCATTTTTTGATCTAAAACAATTAGGGAATGCCAAATAAGGTAGCAGACTTTCCAAGTTAACTGTCATGCTTGTGCACTCACCAGAACTTTTTGGATAGTATTGTTATGACAAATGTAAACACCTCTATTCATTTGACGTTCATCATGTCCTATCTTATCAGCGTTAGTGCATCCTACAACAATTAATCATAGCCATTTGTGAAATATAATCTCCAAGATGGGATGCTTTACAAGATTGTCACCTGGCATCACAAGGTGCTGCCCAAGTAAGCTTACTCTTTCTTATTTGGAAAAACTTTGAAGTTCTCAAGACTTTCCAACATTTCCACAAACATTCTTGTTTGCTAGTAATGCGGAAGAATATTAAAAAGATTTTGTTTGTAATTGATCTTTATACAGGCAGCCCAAGCTGTCTAATAGGGAGCTTGGTTAGCATTGCATCTGCTGATGCCTTGATGAGATTTCATCAACAACTTGCCAGTGACCTAGTGCGAACACAAATGCCTCTTTGTCATAGTGCATATATTTTCTAAAATGATCTTCTTCTTACCTCACAGCAGAACCATTATGCTTCTAAAGCCACAAAGCTACTCTGCAAGAGCATTAGACACACTACGGGTGGCTCTTTAGTATAATTTCCAGTTGTAATTCTTGCTTCCTTAGAAATTTTTGTAATTATTATGAGGAATCCTTGGCTCCAGTTAAAATATAAACATCCTTCCATCTTCAAATATACAAGAAAATTGAAACTGTAAACAGGCCTCTCATCAATGCTTTACATTTAAGTGGCAGTGGGATAAATACCTGCACGTTATCCAACAATTTCTTGACTCAGGCCAAAACACAAATCTTTAATGCAGGCTCCATTGTGTAACTGTGAACACTATTTTCAGGTTAAAGATAATGTATGGCTTCACTTGATTAGAAAATGGTTGAATCAATGAATCCAACGATCAGAACTATAAGATATTGCCTCTATAATCTTTCAATGCTATTCAACTAAATGCCTTATATGTTGGGTCACTCTATCATCTGCCACACTTGAAAGAGGAGCTGCAGATCATACATCCACAGAATCCTATTTCAGACTTCCAACCTCCATATTGCAAGGACATAATCCTTGCCAGCAGGATGGAGACTACTTGGAATAAGCAATCATAACACTGCTCATTGGCAGAAGTGTCATTTCCTTAGCAGGTCACATCGATTTCAGTGAACCCCGTTGACTCGAGCAGTGAATTCCTTGTTTGCAGCAGAAATCATGGGGATTTCTTGCCATGCAGGGGGTAAACATAAAAACTTATAGTGATTACACAAGTATTGACGTTAACATTAGTGAGCACACATCAATGTTGTATTATATTTAGTAATCCAGTGTTAGTGTTTCTTTTAGCATTTTATTTAACTGCCAACCTTAGATTTTATTTCAGTTGGAATTTCTTTACAAGATTCCTTTGAGTTGCATATTTATCTTGTGATAACAGACTCATCTTGTCATGTACATGAATTTGGAATTATCTGATAGAGTTTTTGTTTTCTTGTACAAGCTCAGTGTTCTACATTTGCAATGTTGAGTATTTTTTTTTAAGGTCTTTTGTCTGTGCTCTACATCTATACATATAGCTCCGCCTCTCTCATTGCTTGTTCTTTCTTCTTGAGACTGTTAACTTCGATGAGGGCATTGCAAGGTTAATTTATGTGATTGCAGTTTATTAAAATGTTTTTGTATATAGGAGAGTTTCCTGCCTTTCTAATACTTGCTTTTTAAATTTTAATCATTGATAGCTGTAGATAAGTCTATTTCTGGACCAAAGAAGACAGGCAGGAGAAAAAAAACTGAAGATTCAAAATCTGAAGTAGCAGACAGTGTGACCCAGAGAGGAAAGGATCACAGGGGAAATATTAGCATAGAGACAGAACTTGTACTGTCAGATGGCAAGGGGGATGTGGAGAGAGAAGAATTTATTGAATTAGATCTACAGGTGGAAGAAAATGATGAAGGAAATAATAATAACATTGCGTTTAACTGGCCACCTTTGGTGTGCTGTTTTGGGGCAGTACAAAGCCAGTTTACTCCCATTCAAGCCAGATATGTGTCTGCAGACCTTCATTTATCGCCAAACAGCCTGGAATACAATCCCGCAGATTTGGTAAGGGCACGAGGTGGACCCCCTTCTAATGTGGCTATCAAACTTGCTAGATTAGGAGGTAGAGTAGCATTTATGGGTAAAGTTGGAAATGATGCATATGGTCGTCAAATGGTGATCACCTTGAATATGAACAATGTCCAAACTCGTGGTTTACAAGTTGACCCTTCATCATCCACTTCAATTTCCTACATGAAATTGAATTATCGAGATGGCAAAGTGGGGATAACGTGCATCAAACCATGTGCTGAGGACTCTCTTCTCAGTTCTGAGATAAACGTGGACATACTGAGAGAGGTAGCCTTTTCGTTGGGGAACATCTTTTTCTCAATGCCTTTCTTGTTTATCTACTTTAGTATTCTATCTGTTTTGTTGTGGCCATGTTTATGAAAATGACAATTAGAAAAATTTGTTAAACTGAGATAATTTTGAAGGAAAAAATCAGTGTAGTGTTTGTAATTTAATGTTTAAGAGGCTAAGACTATTGGCTAACATTGAATGGCATGTTATTGATTAGATTGGACAAGCTTTTTATGCAGGCTAGGATGTTTCATTTCAACTCTCTGCCTCTTCTTACGAAATCCATGCAATCAACACTTTTTGCTGCAATCAAATTCTCAAAGAAGTGTGGTGGTGATATGTTCTTTGATGTAAATTTGCCTTTACCTCTTTGGAGGCCTCAAGAAGAGACACGACAGATTATTCAGCAAGCATGGAATTATTCAAATGTTATAAAGGTAAGCAAGCAAGAGTTGGAGTTTTTGCTTGATAAGGGTTATTTTACGAAGAAGAGAACTATCAGGCGGCAGCAAAGAAAAATGGAACTGCTTGACTGCAACCCTCCCACTCGGGAGGAACTTTCGTCGTTATGGCATGATGACCTAAAGCTTCTGCTTGTGAATGATGGCACAAAACTATACTACTATACACTGTTATATGATGGTTCAGTACCAGGGATCGAAGATACCTGTTTGACTGGATTTAGTTATGACAGATCTGCTAGCAGTGATGCTTTTATTGCAGGTGAGGCACTTGAGTAAAAAATATTAGGTTTTTTGTCATTAATTCATAAAACATGGTTGCAGGGCTGTGTTTAACTGGTATGATTATGTATGTGCTGCAGAGATAATGAGCAGATTGGTCATCCAACCAGAAATTTATAGCAATGAGGTACGATTGCATAAGGAAATAAGGTATGCCATTACCTCAGCAATTGTAGCACAAGGTGTTATCAGTTTTACCCAGCAGTATGCGACTGACAGTCAAGAATATGAAATGAAGAAAGTTTAGATAAGTATGATGTGCCTTATTTCATCAGGATTAGTGTGCTTATGCCTGCTGTGCAAAATATCATGCTTTAAAACAATCACTCCTATCACTTGTTTGGTCTGTTCTGGATTAGGGATGCAAGCATATTGCATAGCTATTCAATGTGGGAGGAAAATGTGTCATTGGAAGAGAAGGCTGCAGAAATATGGCCTGGAAAGTAGATAAAAGCTTTTATTTTGTGGTTTAAAATACCACGTACATATATTCATTCAATCTCTTCCCCAATCGACCCCATGCGAGACTCCTAAGATATATCTGCAGGCCTACTGTGGGGTTTGGAATTTTGAATGATTAAATTCAGGTCCATAGCAAGAGCTTGACATGGTATATTGTTAACACCAAGAAAAATTAAATTTAGATGGGAACTATAAAATCAAAAGCAGGTAGTTCTGCCTGTAAAATTTTAATGGTACTGATGAATGATCAAATCAGTTTATTTTGTTCTTTCTTGTTTAGTTGATTTCCTAATTTTGAGGTAAACTTCACTATTTTTTCCATGTCTTCTGTCAGATTCCCCTGGGACTTGCACCTGACCTCATCTGTTGTGATACACTGTACCCAGCGAGTTTGATGGATATTTTACTGTATTTCAACAGTTATCATGTCTCCCCAAATCTGAATCTGTTTATCTTATTATTATTATAATATTTTTACCCTAGATATTTCTAGAAAACAAAGTAGGGATGGCTAGCTAGTCAAGAAGGTTGTAGGCTTCCCTGTTGAAATGATATAAATTTTTGGTTCATTTCAGGTAGTCGAGTGTGGGTGTAGGAGTCTACAGCACTTGAATCTTCTTGGAAAAAATCAAGGAATATGAGAGCTCCAAGTTCTGGCCATTAATAATAGGTAGGTGAACTGTAGTGGGATAGGCAGTTGTGCAAGCCGTGTTTGGCTGTTGCGCTAAAGTTACTTATAGGTGGATAAGTTTTGAGTCAACTCCTGTCCTCAAATGAAACAGTAGAGATAACTTAGTCAAAATATAATTATAATTGTATTAAATTTCATTCAAAGCTAGAAATAAGATTTGATGGAAAAAATTGTCCTAACTATAAAGGCACACATCTGAGAAAATTACTGTTAACTAGAAAGCTTTTTTACGTTTTATGGGTTCTGTTTTTATATAGCATATTTGGAATATCTATAATCCACCAGAAAGGGGGATATGGTTTCAGTCTGTGAGTCTGTCCTGACTTGAACATTGAAATATTTGAGAAAAAATATTTTAAATTACAATCCTCAAAATGGAAGTGTGTGTTGTTTAGGGGGCAAGCTTGGAAAATATTTTCCTTGCTCTCATTATAAAATAATAAGATTCACATTTCCCATTTTGTTCCTCAAATCTTAGTTGAGATTTGAATTAGGGGTGTTGCACGTTATTCACAATCACAAATGAAATCCCTTCACTCCATTTCACGCAAATTCTACCAATAAAATGATCAGGATTGCATTAGAACATAGAAAGATTGAGTCCATGACCTTTCCAACCGATTCCTCGATGAATCACATGACTTATCTGGAGTCATCAAACTTAGCCAACCATGTGTTTACTGATTACAATATTTCCAAGGTTCAAGTTTAAACCATAGTCTTACTTGGTCTGGAGGAAGGATCAATGTTGATGTCGTGTACACTTGGATTTAAAAGGTTGATACATGCCTCATTTTAGATCACTTCATCAATGAAGAAATGACTTTTACAATGATCAAATTATTATTCACTGCCATGTGAGAAGACAAGTGAAAACCACTTACACGAAACTAATTCATTTTATCAGAATTTGATTATGTCGAATGAAAATTACCATAGCGACCAACATATTAAGTGGCATTTTCCCCCAATTTCTTAACCATAATTCAAAGAATACACAAAAATGATTCTATGGTTGCTAAATTGGTGATTTGGGATACTATGCACACAAAAATTCTCAACTTCCATTAGTTGCATCAAGCCTACAATCATGAAGAGCTAAAATTCTTCATTGCTAACATTCTTTGAGATGCTTGTAGATAAATAAAGGGAAATGGAGTGAAAGCTTATACTATAGAAGCTAAGAAAAACTATGGCAAACATCATGAGAACTTTATATGTGCAAGTCTAGCCTTGGGAAGCTACCAAACACAATAATAACAAATCATCACAATAAAGTTATTCCCAGTTTCATACACCTAATGATAAATGCTAGGTTAGACAAATTAAGTAGCAATGTTAATGTCACCTATTGTGCCACCCAAAGGGACAATTATCCTTGATGCTCCAATTTGAATTACTTAGCGAAAACATTCAACTTCTAAACCTTGAAGAAGAGAAAACATTTTTCATTCATAGATGTCATACAAGGTTAATCTCTCCATTTTGTGATGGAGCATAGAAGCCAAATGAGTCTTTTCTTTGTACCAGTGTTAGAAGGCAAAACCTTATAATCACATTTCATCTATCACCACACATATTGTTTGGCTTCAACACAATGAAGAGTAGTCACTCAATAGTATGGACTCAAGATTATCATACAACCATTTTGAGGTTGCCATATGTGACATGTTTTATGTTCTTGGAGAGCCTTTTATGTGGGTGTTTGGTTGAATCTTTCATACTTATCACCTCTTATTTTATGTTTTTGCATTCATTTTGGTGTCTAGTCTTGTAGGCATTTTTTAGGTCTTATATAGCCTATTTCTTGATCCAAATGCAACACTAATCCAAATGCAACACTAGTATGTAGTGCACATGTCATTAGAGATTTTCATTCTTAGCATGCCCCAAAAGTTTGGAGGCTAGTTGATTGAAAGGCACCATGTCCATGGGTGCTAGTGTCTAGACACCATCATCCTCAATATTGGTGTTTGAATTCAAATTCAAGTCTTTAGTCCCTCCAATTGTTGAAACCCTTACCGTAATACTTCCTTAATACATTTTCTAATGGACACCTAGTTGGGATCTCTATAGCACTCCCATTTTGAAGGTTCCACACTTTTGTTGTGCAAAATTTTAAGTTCTCTACTCATTATTGATGCCTCTAAAATTATGTTTTAGAGACCTCCCTTGGCTTCTCACACTACACGGTTAAAATCTCTATCTATCCTTCCATTTTTCTAGTCTTGTGCTCTCTATCACTTCTCTCATTTCCATTATTTCCTCATTACTTAGCTAGGTTATCCCTCAATTGATATCCCAAAACCTTACCTATAGAATTCTCTCCCTTGATTCTCCTAGTTGCAAACCATTCCCTTAGATTTATCTCTTAGCATCATCCTTTGCATATTAAGTGGTCATTTCATCTCCTTATCTCTCCATTGCGCTACACACACACCCTAATAGAGTTTAGTAATCTTCCTAGGGTTTTGTAGCTGCAAATTTTTGCACACCACCAAAACACCATCATATATGTATCACTTTCCCAAATTTACTTGTTATATGTGGAGGTTGATATATGCCAAATAGGGCTCATATTGGGGCAATTTCTCAATAATAGTAACCACTTTTCCTCCTTTCCAAACTTTAGTTAGCATTATATCGGTGGTAGAGATCAAGGTCAAGATTTTGCATACATCACAAGGCTTATAAAATTTAGCCAAACAACCTTTGGTATTTGCAAAACAATTGGAGATAAAGACAATAGTATATGATAGGGTCACTAATATCTAGGGATTGGACCCTAGTGCTCAAAGGTCCAACAATAACACTTAGTTAGAAATTAGTGCTTGAAGGCTATACACAAGCATCTTAGATTTTTTAAAATTCATTGTGATAGTCTTGAGAGTTTCAAAATCCTCCTAGTCATTTTTAGCCACTTTCAATCTTATATACTATAAATTGATTAAACACACACATTTACTAACCTTTGTCAATTTTGTGGTTACATTTTCCACTTGCAACTCTAGTGTTTGGATGCATTAGTTGAGATTCAGAAGTTGTATTGATTTATTTGATTAAATGCTTTAAACACATTGAAAGAATGAAAGTATTACACGTAGTATAATAACTAGGGGAGAAATTTATTATTTTCATTTGGTGAAGTAAAAAAAACACAATAATCTTTTTGTTGTAACTAAGATATTAAAATCTTAAAATAGCAAACAAGACATTCCTCCCTTTACACTTGCCATCTCCTTAATTCTTGTTTATTTTTATTTTCCACTTTGAAAATCTTTCTTAGTCCTTAGCACCTTGAGACCTAGATCCCATCTCCTCTTTCCTATCTACCCCTTTTCATTTCTCAACCTCCTTTCTCACCCTTAGCTCCACCCTTTGACATAGACACCCACCATAGTTTCCCTTCCCACTTTCTTTCTCACCCTTCTCCCACCTTTGATTGTAGCATCTCCCAAGCGATCCTTTTAGTCACATTTGCAAGCCTTTACTTCCTATCCCTAACAACTCTTTCCTTGCTTTTTAATTTCTTCTTCCTTCCCTTCTCTTTCCCTTTGCTACTTTGTTTTAGTCTCTCTTTTTGTAATACATTTTATTATCCCCTTACTATCTATATTCCTCCTTGTTCATGCCCTTTTCATCTTATTCATTGTAGCCCTTGCCTTAATCTCGATATCTCTCTCCCTCCCCTTCCAACTATTCATGAAGCCAACACTTTCCTTCCTTTTTAATGATCAATATAGCCATGATGCTTACTGTGAGCACATGTAATCCAAGAAATGTGCAAATCTTCTCATCTTTAACTTGTTAGGGATGAGCTAGGCATGTTTGAGGGTGGCATTGATCCCTCCTTTTTGGTTAATTCCCTTCTCCAAACACTCGTATCCAATTTCTTTAATCTAGAAATTCTATAGTGTATTGGCCATATTGTTTGTGCTAACATCTCAATTGCTTCACCTTCCCATGCATCCCAACAACTTAAAACTTCTTTATTCCCTTCCCCTTTTGTTCTTTCCTCTCCTAAAACCTTGTTGCTCAATCCCCTCTTGTTCCTCCTCCCCCTCCTTTGATCCTTAGTCAACCCTTTTGATTCCTACTATTGCATCACATATCTTTCCCTCTCTCTCCACTACCACTCTCCCTGCCTCCATTTCTATTCCACCACCTTCCCAAACCATCTCCCATTATGATCCCATCCCACCTTATATTGATCCTTTTTTTTGGTCCTTTGTTGTTTATATTGTTCCTTTTGTCTTCCTTGCTCACTTCGCTTCCCTTCTATCCCACTTTTGTTTTCCCTTCCCTTCCTTTACCTAATAGAAACATGCTCTTCCCTTTACTATTGTTGCCACCTCCTTCCCTTTGACCACTCCTTATGGTTTTTCTCTTCCTCTTTATTATACTCATATGACTAATCCTACAATGCCACATGTTTTACATCATCTTCAAACAGTGCAATTGGAATTTGATTCTTTTCTATCTTCTTCTCATAGAGAGGCAACTGTTGATTTGCACCACAACCCTCTCTATCAATATTCTTGCTCATCCTTTCCTCTTCTATTTGCAACTGTTTTCCTTGAAATGTATGATGGAAAATGGGACCCTACAATACATTCAATCATTTAATGGTACACGTTAGACTTCATATATGATGATTGTCTTTTAGCTAAGCTTTCCTCCCCATTCTCAAAGACTACACTCTTGAGTGGTTCTATTCCCTTAGAATTCTATGTACTCATTTACTAAGCTTGCAAATGCCTTTTTTTTCAACACTTTAAAGTCAATAGGGGCTTGAAAGTTAATTTTACTAATCTTGTACAGTGCCCACAAGGCTCTAATGTGTGTGCCAATGACTTTGTTATTTGTTTTAAGTCTAGTTAGCAAATATGCATCATCACTTACCCGATGATGAAATCAACCATCTTTGTCAATAACATACTTACTCCTATTCAAGATATTTTAGTATTATGCTACTTTTTAGATCTTTTTGCTAGTCTTTAGGATTATGAGACCAAACTCATCAATGCAAATCTTTGGTCTTCTAATCCCCCTTCTCTTCATCCTTTCTTGTCTCTTCTCATTCCCTTCTAAATTCTCAAAATTTCCCTTCAAGAAATCCAAATCTAACCATAACTTTTATAAACGAGTCTAAGTTGAATGCCAACCTTGTTCACACTTTTATTTCTTTTTCTAATGCTATTTCCTTTTAAACCCTACTCTAATAATTGTTTCACTTGCTTAGCCAATTCTGTCCATTTTGTTATGAACGATCTTATTATTGTTTACCTCACTTTTCCCCAATCTATGTTCTTTCTTTCTCTCTCTACCTTGGGGATATGATTTTAAGACATTTTGTTAGTGTCATCGTGTTTTTGGCTATGGCATTGAAAAGTGTATGAGTTTGTGTCACATGGTGCATGATCTTATTGATGCCAATGTTATTCATGTTGAGGAATATAATGATAAAGGTAATAAATCTATATCACATCCAAATCAAAATCTACACATTTATTCAAATTCCTTATCTCAACACAATGAGTAAAAAAATAGAGATATTATCTCCCAAGGTTCTACTTCTTCTCCCCTTCTTGACACTTCTATATCTCCTCTTTCACCACCTTCCTCTAGTCCATTTACCCACATTTCCCTTTGATAGGTTTGTTGGTGCTCTTGATGAGCAACCTTCACCTTCTCCACCATGTAGGGATTCCTTGAAATCATTTAAGGCCTTGTGAACTCAAGGACCAAGATAACCATCCTTGTAGAGTCCATGTGTGCATTCAATATAGTAACAAGTTCTTATACAATGATCATTTTCAATAGGAACCTTATGTTGCATCAAGGATTGCACTTAGATGTTTTAATGGCACCTTAATGCTTAATTCTACCCACTCAAATTGGTCCAAAGGAGTTACAAACTCTATCATATTTGAAATGTAAGTTTAGTAAATTCTCTTAAAACCTTTGATTTCCATCTATCTTTCTAGGTAAGATCAATATATAGAATCACACAACCTAAACTAGATATATTAGTAATGTACTTGATCCCATGTATTTGTCTATACAAACTATGTTTATGTTCTTTGGACAAAAATACTATGCTTTTGCTTTAAACTTAAGAAAATTGGAGAAATAGTAAGTGCATAGAAATAACTTGATAAATAGCTTAAGAAGTGGGAATTTTAAGAAAGTTAGAATTTGGAAAAATAATTTGGGAGAGATTGTACTATAAACACGATTCTTGGATGACAATGCAAATGCACTAGAGTTTAATTGTGTTGTGGTTTTCTATACATAGAAATGTATAGTTTTGTAGAGAGGATGAAAAAATTGCAAAACGAGAATAACCTATCCATGACTAGAAACATGAAACAATAACAACAATAACAACAATACAAAAATATAACAAAATAATCTAAATTCCAAAAAATAAAATGAAACAATATGCAAATAAAATAATTTGAATGAATACAATGTAACGAAAGAAACAATATGAAATCTCCATGTGAAAATA